>OZ022420.1:27561907-28161907 GCA_963989365.1 Rhimphoctona megacephalus | reverse complement strand
TGTCGAACGATTTGTACCAATTTAAATATCCGCGATATCATCAAGATTCTCTGTTTATCGCAATAAAAAAAACGAGTCACCTTTTTCTTTTGTTTTCTCTAACTCGTGAACGTTTTCACTTTTTTTGTCCTGCATCACACGTGATCTCGTGACTTCGCACGGCCGCGTACACGTGCACATTTTTTATATATATATATATATTTACACACATATATAGATATATATATATATATATATATGTATCATTTTGATATAAATTACAGAAATACATCCTCTATGATATTCATTGTAGAATCGCAATAACAAGTTACGACTTCGGAAAGTACAAATGCTCGTGTTTGAGAGGGATACTTTGATTCTTTTTAATATAATTTGGTTTTTTGTTCTTTTTTCTCTATAATTCCGTTGAACATTTTTATGTCGCTAACGCATAACGAGAATACGTTAATAATTGGAGCGAATAAAATGTATGAATCCTTCTCATTGTGGAGTGTTTTATGGAGGAACCTGTTTTTTAAGAGCTTTTGCCTCTCGGCAGTGGCTCTTTTTTAAAAGATTTTCCGATTCAATCGTTTCTCTTCTCTCTTGTTTTTGTATATTTTTGTTTTCTATATATATACACATATATACATAGAGATATACATGTATATATATAACATTTTGTTTCTATTAGACTCTGTTTTTGTGAGTTTTTTTTTTATTAGTTTTCGTCTATTGAGAGTACGCATACAGGTGCGTCTTGACGCTCAGGTCATCGGCGTTGTGAGCAACGCGCCTTTACGATCGACGAGCTGCCTACCAGGAGTTGTTTTTTTGTTTGTTTCTCTATCGTGTTCTTTAAACTTGTTTTTCTTACGCATCGCGGGAATTGTTTTTGTTATTTTTTTCAATCATTTTTATTTTGCTCGCTTACTCAATTACAATCTGTACTTTCTCGTTTTTTTTATGCTTTTTTTTTATATATTTTTCTTTACTGTTTGTTCGTTTTTTTGTTTTGTTTTGCGGTCTTTTTTTTTTTACTTCTTAAGTTTTGCTAATTATTTACCTCCTGCGCAATTTTGTCGTGGTCATGCGAACCCGTTGAATGTAGTCGCGCGAACGCGAACCAAGCATCTTGCGCCTATAGTCGAGCGAGGTCAGGGTACGTTTGCGGGTCATCAACGAATCCGATGTCCGTGATCCAACACGATGAAATCCACGACCACCGCGCGATGATATACGACCACGAAAACTCGTGTTACCGTGGGACATTCTACCTCTGCTCGTTGTACCGTATCTCGTTGATGGCGGCGCCATGTCGCTTATACGCGGCGGCGGTGGTGGTGGAGGCGCGTAATTCCTCGATGCCGAATGACGCTCGTCGCCCCGATGATACGAGCCACGGTCGCTTTGCCTCTTGTCTTCGTATACCGCCGACGATGATGATCTCTTATTCTCGTCGTATTGGGCGGATGTCGATGAACCACCGTACGACGATGAATACCTCTGGGAACCACCGCCTCCGCTACCTCCTCCCTGCTAAATCAAATTTAACTTTTTTTCCTCGCTTTTCTCTCCCTCATTCTCACTCTCGCTCTCCCTCTCCCACGACCTTTCTTTCAATATATCATTTCCCTTTATTCTCACTCTCGACGAGTCTTTATTCAAATCCATTTCAGCTGTAACTCTCGCTACTCTGTTTTTTTAAGTCTAGCTCTCTCGGACTCTGTCGTATTTATTTATTTAATTATTTGATGTTTGTTCCTCTTCCTCCCCCTCTCTCTCTCTCTCTCTCTCTCTCTCTCTGCTTTTCTTTCTTCCAAAACCTCTATTTTTTGAAGCTCTCGTCTCTCTTTCCCTTTTTTTTCTTTTTAGCAGCATACCGTCGTTTAAGAACTTTGCCAAACTCTTACGACGTGTTCCTCAGGATCTTCAAGGTTCACCGGTCACACACTATCGCGCTCTCGGCTCTCGAAGCATCGGAACACACAAAAATATATATATATCTACTCGCGAACGAGAGTTTCAAGCGATTTCTTCGGGATATTTTGCTTTCGTTATTTTAGTAATTGTTTTTTCGGTAAAAATGTTCTATTTGTGGTTTTGCTTTCTTTGCCCTGACTCGGTTTTCCTCTTATCGTGCGCTCGGTCGAAAGAGAGATTCTTTCCAAAATTTCATTATGTCACATATGCCTTCTTCTCTTGTGATTTTTTTTTCTAACGTAAAAAATGCTTTGAAATATTTTATTAGAGCTTCGAACTAGTGTTTGTTTGTTTTTTATTTATGCTTTGATTTCTCATGCGCATCGAAGATCTCAATGAGAAAATGTTTTAAGAAAGCGAGATTGGTCTTCGTGAATCAAGGGATTTTTCGTGTGTGTGCTTTTCGTTATCGCAGCTTACGTCAGGAATAATTTATAGACGAGTTATACGGTGTTTTTTTTTAATTGGTTTTTTTTCGATACTTGTGCTTCAAAATTTTTACGAGGTCATGCTCGATAAGAAAGAGCGGTTATTCGTCAGTTCATCGCGATAAATCATCGTTCTCCTAGACCTTCGCCACTCAATTTTGCGAAAATTTTTTCGCGTACGACCTTTTATCGATTTATATTTTATTGATTTTTTTTTTTTACTTTGTTATATATTCATTATTACGTCATTCTGACGTTCATGTCCCAATGCAAAAAGAATCGATTCTCAAGAGGCCGTCGGCTCGTAGCTTGAAAGGGAAAGCATGACAACTTATGAATTTTTTCTTGTTCTACAAATTATTATTGCGATTGCGTTTTGTGGCTTGCGCAATTTTACAAAGATCAACGAAAAATAGAAAAATAAAAGGAATAAATAATTACTTTATTTATGGAACGTGACTTTAACTGTGCGTGAATATCACTCGTAATTCGTGCTCTCGTTTTCTTCTATCATTTTAATTTTTTTCAGTATCCTCCGCACTATGAAACTTTTAGCTTTGAGTCCAGGAACGAGGAAATGTGAGCAATTTTTTCAAACGATTTTTAATATTTTCGTTATTCATGTAGCCCCTCGATCTCGAGTGGTAAGAAAATGAACGAAAATCATATTAAACAGTGGAAATATTAATAATCGCAATGAAATTGTTGAGTTTCAGGCAAAGTATTAATTTTTTAATCCACAAAAAAAATTGCGTATCTTCAATTTTCAAAACATAAGATTTAGTTGACAAATTGATAACATAATTAAATAACAAATTACATTACAATAAAAAAATCATGACTTTTTATTTTTAGAAAATTGATATTGAAAGTTTATGCAAATCAGTCAAATTTCCTCGGACTACAAAAATAATTCAAAAATCTATGTTTCAAAAAAATACGACTTATCTACAATAGTGAAAAAATATTATCGTAAACAAGTGAGAAACTGTCTATTTGTCATTCAAATTAGAACGGAACCTTTTGTTTTTTTTTTTTTGATAGAGTGTATCACGAGAGATAGAAGGGTGCATTTTTGTTTTTGTGACTTGTTCAAACGACTCTCTCGTTTCCGGAGAGGATGTCGTTCGAGGAAACGACGCCAAGTGAGAAAAAACATACCTGATAAGAGTCGCTTCGGATCCTCTTGCGATTTGACTCACTTGATGATCTGTGATCTTCTCGTGTCGAGTAAGAGTCCTACACAAAAAAACAAAAAAGAATGCAAAATAATTCTTGCAGACAATTCGTGAGGTTGCATAAATTACTGATTTTTTATCAGTCGCTTACACGTGGACGCTTGTAGCTATTGGAGTGATCGCCACGACCTCCTCTGCTGGAATACTTTTCAGAACCTCCGACTATGGTTAAAGTAAAATAAAAATCATAAATTTCATTTGTCATACATGACAAACTTTTAGGTCCGATTTAAAAAAGAAATTAATTTTAACATAAAATCGAACAGATCTTTTCATCCTCATCTAAAATAATAAAGGACATTTACTTTCGACTTGAAGTACAGTATAAACCATTTTAGTGCAAAAAAATATTCAAAAAAATCTATTTTAACAGAATGAAATTAAATTATATGGTTTTAAGGTAGTTTTTCTATTGTTTCTTTTTTTTTTGTAATTCACAGGATTCAAGATGCTGGCGATTCAAAAAAATCTTCGAAGAATTTGTCTATCGCAAGCTCAAACGAAAAACCTGAATTTAAGTAAAAAAAAAATCAATTCTAATATACAATTGATTAACAAAATAAAATTAAACATGAAATGTCATAAAAAAATTAAATTTCAACATGGAAAATATTGAATGATCGGTGAATCTTACCAGACCCATATTTATTGCGAGAATCATAACTAGGCGTTGAATACTTGAATCGATTGCCTCTGGAAGAAGAGTATCCACCCCGATTCATACTGCCTCCGCTGTTTCCGCCGCTTCCCCAGTCGCCGCTACTACCTCCTCTATTACCCCTGTACGAGCTGCCGCCCCTTGAGTTGAATCCTCTGCCTCGAGAACTCATACTCAAGTCGATTCAAACTGAATATCAATAAGCTGTAACAAGTAACAATCGTTGGTTCAGCCTTTGTCGGAAAACCTTAAATTATTTACGCGAGATTGGATTACCTCTTAATTTATAAACAATTAACAAACAAACTTTCGTTAGTTTCACAAGTTTTGATTTTGACAAAATAATAATTTAAACGTGTTAATTCAACTTTACAAATTGTTGTTATACGGTTGAAACACTTCAGAGTTCTCGGTCCATAAAAATTTATAGCTACTTTTGTTGTCGCTTGGACGTAAAGATAATTTCATTATACATGCTGATAGCTATTATGATTATTATTCATGTTGAGTGTGTCGCAGCAACTTTCAAAGGTTGTTAAAAAAAAAACAAAAAAACTGAATATTTATAACTTTTGAGCAAAAAATTTTACAATTTATTAATTTTATTTGAATTATTGATTTTCCATGCCAGAAACATATGCCATTTTTTTCATCCTCCAGAAGTGCATATAAGTATTTAAAAACAAAAAAAATTATTATTCTGCGTATTCTTGAATTATTATCATTTTGCAATGAATTTCGCAGAAAGCTCTACTGTTTGCTGAATATTGAGAATAATTATCATTTTTTTCGATCGGTCAATGACCGAGTTCCGCATTATCGTGAACACACACACACACACACACACACACACACACACACACACACACACACACACGCGCGCGCGCGCGCGCGCGCGCGCGCGCGCACACACAGCGTGGCGGGTATTCACGAAAAATTGACGCGTTTGCGCGAGAAATAATGTATTCAGCAGATGCGAAGTCGCACGAGCGACTTAATAAGAGATAAATTCTAATTGTAATCACAAATAGTGTTTATTCACTTTTTCGTACGAAAAATATCGAAAATTTCATAATAATTAAAATGAATATTCGTAGATTCTTCACGATACACAAATAGAAATGGAAAAAACCTTGGTATTCAACGAAGTTTCCTATTCTGGGCATCCATTGCAAAAATCAATATAGCAAGCTAAGAGAAGAGGAGGATGTAACGGGGTCTTTTTGCCGAGATAAAATTTCGTTTTCCTGATCGTCATTTCTGTTTTTATTGAAACATTGTTAAGGCATAAATAAGACAAAAAAAATTGGACTCGATAATCGAGGAATTAACAATTAGATAAAAACTCACCGAGGCGTCGCGTGATGAGAAATCGTGGACTCCGTGACTCGGGGAAATAATTATAATTTCTTTTTTTTTATCTTCCTCGCTCAAGGCTTCTTCGCGCAAATCACCGGTTTTGTGTGTCGCACGACGAACAACGAGAGACCACGGGATGGATCGATGCACTCTGTCGGAGAGAAAATAAAAATGTCGTCGCACTTGTGCTGCGTGGCGTCTCGCTCGTTCGCGGAGTTTTGGGAACGCTAGAACCGGAAATGAAGATTTTTGACTAGAATACTAACTTCTGGTTTAGGAAATTCTCCGAAGGCGCTGCGATCGTGCGGGAAACTTTGCGTACTGCCATCTACTGCGGGAACTGAGACTCCGAGAAACTTGTACTCTCGTAAATGTGTCAAAAATATAGATATATATACTTTTATATGCATACACAAATTCGTACGTCCTCCCTCGCAAAGCTGCGTGCCACTCACACTGCATTATCAGTGAGCGGTCGTGTTTGCGGTGTGTGTGATAACAGTAGGGGAAAAAAAAAGTTGCAAAAAAGAGACAAAAAATTAGTCACAGTCTTGATGGTGACAGCAATCAGTAGATAATTGTTAATTATTGTATTATATATTTCTATTATAATAAATACTTTTAGACACAATGATTCTTCTCGAGATAAACAATAGGATACTAGAAGAAGCGTTACAAACCAAAATAAAAAATGCCTTGTCGGGGTAAGTTTTCAATATACGAAATATTTCTCCTTTTTTCTCTCCATCCCCCTTTTTCCCTGTGCCTTATACACGATCCTCGTTTTCCTCTTCATTCTTGTCTCAAATTGCAATACCTCTAATTCGTTCTTTACGTACGAGAATAAAGGTAAAAAACAGCGGATATGATTTTAGAGCTCCTTAGGGCGGTGTCCGCTTCAAACATCCGATTACTATTATTTTCGCATATAACTCATCACGATTCTTCTGCACCCCTTAATCCATCGTTCATCTCCTTTTTTTGTACAACTTCAAAATTACGAGCATCTCATCGAAATGAATAACTCATGATGCATCCTCGAACTTTTTAACCTCACATTGAAGATCCCATTCATTCATAAATTCCCTTGTTTTTTTATGATTTTGAAATTTACGTCGATGGAATTCGACGACATTTATTTGCATTGTTTTTCGCGACAGTTTTTCCACCTACATAAATGTTTCACTGTTTTTCAATTTGGAATCTTTGGAAAAACGTTTTGTTGACACAAAAAAGTTTGTGCGTCGCTTGCTTTAAATCTTCATAAAAAGTTCAAACGATGTTAAGGTAGTCGCACATCCGATGAAAAATTCGAAATCAATTATGATTTTATTTGAATATTCTGCTAACTGGTCTTTATTTAACCAAAACAAATTTGTATATGTTGCCGATAACTTCCATAAGTAGCGTCAAGTAAAAAATGTGAACTTTAGTATGGAAGAGTTCAAAAAATCTATTATTGTGATGATGTTTATGATTTACTAGCTGTTTTCTTACAGTTTTTCTGAATGAGTAAAAAGTGTTTCTCATTCAGCTCCTTAATGACAAAATGCAATGGTATGTAATTGTTTACTGAGATTATGAGGATTTGGACAGTGAAAACACAAGTTATGATCGATGCGAGCGCAACTATAGCCATAATGCTAATTTTGTAGATACTCATAGAAATATCATCCTCCTTTTTCAACTCCTAAAACTGGAGTTTAGCCAAAATACTATATGCGATTGTTTGCTTTTAAGTAAGAGTCTTTGTGTCACATTTTCATATCTCTAATGTCTTTGGTTACCGAGATATGAATATTCTCGGTGGTTAATAGATATGAATATAAAAAGGGGAAAAAAACATCTTTTCCTGTCCCTAGGGAAAGAGCTTCAAAAAATCCTTCATTAGCCATACAACCAATGTATCTTCCAAATTTCATGTTCTTGGGATGAAACGTCTGAGCTAGATGTTGATGCGTCAGTCAGGATCCCTTTTCGTATAAACAGGGGAAGGAGAAAGTACATATTCTTTATAAAAAGATTCATGCATTTCTGGTTCATAAATAAAAAAATTTAAAAATTGGGGTATTTTGTGAACTATTTGGCCAAAAATCATCTGGATATGTTGTCGATAATTTGTGCTAGTAGAGTTACATAAAAAATGTGCTCTTTGTGCGACAAGAGATAGTCATTTTTTTAAGTTTAGATTCATTTTTTCTCGATTGATGTTCTGTACAAAAATCTTGCTACATATTTGTGCTTTAGAAAATAGAATATAAGAAAAATTGGGTACTTTATCGAGTATTTAGAAGAGGAAAGTATCCCAAGTCTGTAGACTCAGGAAGTTCCAGAAATGCATCGTGTGTAACTACGATATTTTGCTTCTTATTTCTCTCCTTTTTATTTCGCTTCCACGTTCTTCCTCTTCTTATTTTTTTCTTTTCTGTTTCTATCTTCTTATGTTTTGAACTCAAACATCATTATTCCGTTAGCGTACTCCTTGAAAACCATGTTCCATCAATAATGTTTTGTCCTTGTGTTATGAATAATGAGAACTTGGCATGATTTTTCTTTTTAGACACAAACCTGAATCGACGGATATTACAATAGCTGACTTTGACGGTGTTCTGTTTCACATCTCAAATCCCAATGGCGATAAGTCAAAACTTAGGGTAAGCGGATATCAACTTCCAATTTTGATCCTTTGAACTTATCGCAAAATAAAGAGTTTTCTGAATATTTTATTATATTTTTTTCCACAGATAAGTACTATGCTCAAATTTTACAAGCAACTTCAGGAGCACGGAGCTGACGATTTGGTCAAAAGAGAATATGGACCGCATCTGGTAGCTCCAGAAACTGGTAATTATATTTTCAAAATTGATCCTTTTTTGCCAATTCTTAAAAACGTTAATATTTCGAAAAACAACATTTACAAAAATTCTTGCAATAAAAATTCGAGTTGAGTCTCGTTTACATGAAATTTATATTTTTTTCTGAGAATAAAATGTTTTCGCGAAATAGGATAGAATTTTGAAAAATTCTAGCTAAAAAGATGAAAATTGGAAAGATTTCGATAATTGTTATTACGAAAATTGGTATTTATTTTTTCAGGATGGGATGTTTCGGTGCAAATAGACCTCGAGAATTTGCCAGAAGATTGGGAATCTTTGGTGAAAAAAGTAAGCCTCTTGAAAAGGCACTGTTTTGCCAGTGTATTCGAAAAATACTTTGACTATCAAGAAAAATATTTTGACTCGCCCGAAGAGAGTCCGCCATGTCCAAAGAGAGCGGTGATACATTATCGAGATCAGGAAACAATGTAAGACCATTGTTGCGATTAATTTTCATCTCAAATTCAAATTAATCAAAATGGATGGATCAAGGGAGAGGAAAAAACGAAGAAAATGTAAATTGTCTTCAATAATTACAATTTTTTTGTTTTTTTTTTTCCTTAGGTATGTCGAAGCCAAAAGCGATCGAGTGACAGTGGTATTCAGCACGATATTCAAAGACGAAGATGACATGGTGATTGGTAAGATGTTTCTTCAGGAGCTCAAAGAAGGAAGAAGAGCAAGCCACACGGCGCCTCAGGTTTTGTTCAATCATCGAGAACCTCCGCTGGAACTTCAAGATTGTGATGCCGCAGTTGGCGAAAGTATCGGCTACATAACATTCGGTAAAATCTTCAATAATTTGAAAAACAATTTTTTTTTTTAGGACAGGCAGAAAAAGAAAATTGTTTGGTCACCCATCCAAGTACTGGCTTCGCCCGAAGCATCTTAACTTGGAAGATCTCAAAAGCCACGCACAATTATTTGTTTTTTTTTTATTAATTAAAAATTAACATAAAATTTGCAAGAGAAATAACTTTTTTGCTTTGACGTTGAAAACTGAAATTTCAAGATTTATAAATGACAGAAAAATGTTAACCAACCGATGATCAAATGTATAAAAGTATTTTTTTTATCTCGACAGTTTTGTTTCCACGGCACACAAGCAGGGAAGCACGCGACAATACGATTGATTTGATCCACATGTTCAGAAATTACTTGCATTATCACATCAAGTCGAGTAAGGTTTACATTCACTCGAGGATGCGAACTAAAACGAGCGATTTTCTCAAGGTTCTCAATCGTGCTCGTTCTCAGTCGAAGAATGTGGAGAAAAAAACAATTACGTGAGTGATTATGGCGATTTAATTGTTCGAGGAAAAGTTTGACTTACAACTTAATGAAATCACTTAAAAAATTGTACCAAAACATTGGAAAAAATATATATTTCAGTGTTCGATTATTCTACTCGATTCAATTTAATGATTTTAAAGTTCACAGGCTTTCTTTGAAATTTGCAGATTACAAATTATATAAGCAAATGATAACAATAAATTGGTTTTTTTTTTGCAGAGGACGGACATTCATCAGAAAGGAATGAGCGACGCAACGTAAACGATTGCGATGAAAAATCAATCAAAGGTTCGACGACGAGAAAAATAACATCAGGAACAAATTTCGGTAGGGAATGAAATAAGTTTTACAACGCTAGAAGCATTTGTAAAAAAAACATTGTCTAGCGTTAATCATGATTTTACAAAGACGGATGGACCCGTGGCTCATAGGATTAGTGAACTAAGAATTTAACTCTCTCTCTCTCTCTCTCTCTCGAAAAAAAAATTTAAACAAAAACATATTAAAAGGAGAAAAAGTCGGCATTCATAACTTTCAGCGATACAGGTCACGATTTCGCGCATTAAAAACCAGTTGAGAATCTTTACATTTCGTTTTATCTTGGTTCGTTTATCTTCATCTCGTTATATCGTTATCAGCCACTCAACACTTCGAGTATTTCGGGGATAAAATACCGACTCAACGTTGCCACGAGTGAACAAATATAAAAATAACGTTTATCGATTACGAAATACAGGGTCTAAATAACGTGTTCATCATGCCAGTAAGATAAATACTTTTCACGTTGTTATTATCAAAAGTAAAATCCTCCTTAAGGATGGATGTCACATCTTTCTCGGCCAACAATTGTATGAGAACTTCGAAACTTTGTAATTGGGCAAAAAAACTAGATTTTTTTTAGAATATCCCCTTTTTTTGTTTTTTTTTCCTAAAAGTTTTCGAAAAATTCACAACAAATCACGAATTTTGCGTGTTTTTGTGAAAAGATTTAACATAATCGGTTTTTCGAACATTGCCTCTAAAACAAGTTGAAAAGAGGAATTAAAAAAGAAACGTAAAAGTTTAAATGTTCGCAATATCTTAAAGATGGCTAAATTTGATCTTTTTTTTGCGAACCGTCAAGCACTGAAATTTTGATCAAATTGAAATGGTTGGCACGAATATACGTGTAATTCATCCTCAAATATTGTTTTGCAGTAAGTATCTAGCATCAAAATTTAATAATTGTTGCAAACAATTTTTTATATTCGTTTATAAAGATTTAAAGTAAAAATTGAAGTTCGAAAATCATCGCTGGTGATCTCGCCCGTTTTTATTTTTTTTAGATTTTCGCCTCAAAATGTGATTTTTTTAATTTATTTCACTTTTACTGGTACGCCGTGACGTTTTTTGAAATAACACAAAATAAAAGTTAATCCATTTAGGACGAGGGAGAGCTCAGCCATTCCGTGTTTATTCGCAAGAGATCATAAAATCGTTAAACAATTAATTTTTTATTGTAATGTACATTTTAGATGGGGTCAAGGAAGGGTTTTTTGTAATAAGTATATTACGAGTATAGTCGTAGATACGGTTAAAAGTCACAATACTGAGGCTGAACCACATGTGCCAGAAAACAGAAGGATTAATAAAAAAAGAAAGAAGAAAAAATGAAATATTTCATTTTTTTCGCGTTTTTTCGTAGCTCATTTCGGAATTGTGAAAAGTTACGTTTTTTTTTCTTCGATAATCGCCCATGTCTGCCAGTATCGTTAAGATAACACTAGAAAAAGAATTTATCAATAAATCAAAGAATTTCCTTCCCTGAATTTGCAATCTTCATTAATGAATATTCATACAAAAAAGTAAATAATCATAAAGCTTAAATCAGAAATTTTTCTGGCTTCACTCCCCTTTCTGGAAATAAAACAACGAAAAATGTAATTGGAAAAAGTTATAAGAAATTTCAAGTGCTTAAAACATCCTCAAAAAATCGTTACGTAGCTTCCAAAATCCTGTATCGCATTGAAACGCATGAATCGTTGCAATCTCGAATCGTCGGTATATTTGTAATTAAATAACACGAAAAACAAAAGACACACACACACACACATTAATAAAAATACAAATAAAGACCAGAACGTACATCAATAATAATTACCGATCGAGACGACGATAACAAAAAAATATTAGAGTTTGTTAATAATTAAAATAATAACGTGATTTTACGAGCATAGCCACGAACCATAGAATATTGTTTTTGTAACAAAGGAGTATTTTTATTTTCAATCTTTACCTAATGTATAAGATAATAAAAATTGATAAAAATTGAAAGCTGAGTGCGAAACGAGCGTTTTTATTCATTGTAATAATTTGATACGAGAAGAATTATTATTTTTATTACTTTTTTTCGGAATCGATTGGGAAAATTACAATTACGGAGCTCCGGAGGAGAACAATTAGAAAAATGACAAGGAATTGAAAAAACAATTATGTTCAATTAAACGTCCAGTGCTCAAAAAAGAAAAAAAAAATATTATTTTCCAAGAATTTTCTTTCAACACTGTTGGCAAAAACACGTCACCAGTAAAAAAAAGCTTTCTCACGTTAGGCATCATAAATCATTCAGGGATGAATGGATTCAAAAAAATCAAAAAGATTCTTACAATATGGTGCTGTTGTTGTAGTCTGTTCAGGCAAGTTTTTTGATTAAAAAAAAAAAAAAAAACAATCTTTCTCATTTTGAATTTCGGTATGCGTTTTTTACGAGATATTTAACCCTTGTTTGTAAACAAATTCTGACCGCGAAATAAAAAAAATGGCTCAACAGAGTATAGAATAAACAATTTCAAAATTAAAAAAAAACAATCGATCAGAAAATATTGACAGTTCTTCGAGTTATCGTGCCGACTGCGGAGAAAAAAGTAGTTTCGAGAATTACACAGTCAAAAAATGAACGCTAAAATTTCTATTTTTACGTTCTTAAAGGCTTATTAAAGGACGATGAGCGATCAAAGTCGAGTTTTTGAAAATTCCGGACGTACGAAACTCCTTGATCCACGAAAGTAATATAAATAACTAGTTTTTATCATTTTGCTAATTTTAAAATCTTTTTATAGAAAAACAATTTCGTCGAATTTTTTGAACGAGTGTATAATAGTAAATAATGGCAATCCATCGATATTTTTTATTGGAATAAAACGATACCGGTAGGTCAATCAGATAAAAGGGTGTAGAATTGGGTGTGCCAGAACAGAGTGTGATCTGAGAGAGGATTTCATTATAGTTAAAGCCACACCTTTGGCCTCTGACACCAAGACCTATTGAGGAATGATAATGCTTTTTTCCATTTTTTATTTTTCCTACATTTTGCCACAGTCGAAGTTGGACAATCTTGGGGAATAGTGCTCTGTTTTACAGAAATCGTGTTTTCATTTTTCTTCGATTTCAAGTTCTAGATTTTCGAATAAAAGCAAAAAATGTGCTGAGAAAAAGTGAAAAAAATGAACAACACGACGACAATTGCAAGTTCTTCGTCCTCCCTTTATCCCTGCTCACCCGACGAAGTTGCAATCAGTCCTGGAGATTGCGTCGAAGAAGGTGTCGAAGAATGGCTCGAGGACGAAACCCTCGCTGGTTTTCGTGTGTGGCAATTGGCCGGAATAGTCCTCTCAATTATTCTTGCAATTATAATTGCACTATGTTGTTGCATAAGATTTCGTATACCAAGAACTAAACAAGACATCGAAGCTGATTACATACGGAAAAGAATAACAAAAAATTTTCGCAAAGAGCTCGACAAAATAAATAATGCCGAAATGGACGAAATGGATTTACGAAGAGGTGAGAATTCTTCGAAAAACTCGTTTTTTTTTGCAGTAATTAATCTTTGGGCACATTGAATACATTTTGGGTCAGGCTGACTACAAATTTTCGTTCCAAAACTCCAATTGTTCGATTCGTTTTTTAAAAAATGTGTTTAAACTATTGGGCAAAAAGTTTTGTAATTTTTTAAAGAAAAAACTGCTCGAATCTTTTTTTCCATCAGACTTTAATTTTTTTTTATTATTATCTCGAGTGTTTTTCACGTATACAAGCACTGGAGAGAGTTCGAAGTGATTTGGACGCGGAGACTGAGGAACTTCAAAAACAACGGGCGCAGCTATTCAGTGATAAATCGAACGATGGACTGAGAGCAAGATTTCACGCTATGGTACACGGCATGACGACTCGTTTTTCCAAAAGCTCGAACCTACCTTCGAGTCCAAAAAATCAGGATTCCCGTAACAGCGAGGTGTAAATTTTACTTTCTCAAATTTGCGATATTCGATTGTAATAATTATAATTCCCATTGATTAGTTTGTAAAAATCTAAAAGTCGATTTTTTCCAACTATCAAATTTGGGATGTTGACACAGCTTCACGAATTTATGTTTGTTTTTTTCGGACCCTATTTTTTCAACTTTGAGCAAAAGAGTAAGAATTATTATTATCACTTAGATTAGATAATTATTGATTAAGGGAGGTGCTCTGTGAAACGTTCAAAGTGACAACGGGGCTTTTTTCAACTATGATAATAATTTGCAAAGTGTTTCTGGTGTCTAAAAAGTGGAAAATAACCGTAAGAATAGCCTTGTCAAACTGGATTTCCGGTCCAGAACACGAAAACAAAAAAAATGATTCAACCGCTTGAGTTTTTGTCCTTGCCGATCGCAGATTTTTTCACACATTCTGTAAGTATCAACAAAAACTAAGCATCGGTTTTATCATCCAAAATTTTTTCGAACAAATACAATTGTTTTTTTCATCAATTTATTGATTTATTTTATTTTTTAATTTAATATTCTACGGAAAGTTGATTGCTTTCGTGTTCGATTAATTCTCAACATTATTTTTAAATATTTATTTAGAAATTTGAAGCGCTTCAAATCATTTTTATTGAAAGGAACAATTGGAATTGAAAGAAACTTATTGTTAACTTTATTGAATCCAAAAATTTTCCATTGCGTTAATAAATCGACGAAAACTAATCGTATTTCTGCGAAAAATTATTGGTTGTCTTTTTTGTTAGTAATATTGATAGAAATGTGTAAAAAAAAAACGATGAAAACTGGCAGTTGAATCATTTTTCGGGTGTTTGCGTTCTGGACCGGAAATAACAGTTCGACGGTGCGATTCTCGCAATCTTTCTCATTTTTTAGACGATATAAACATTCAGCCAAAGTATTACCATAGCTGGAAAAAGTACCAATGATTTAGAAGTTTCATAGAGCCCCCCCCCCCCCCCCCCACTTAACTCGTTAATTACTGTAATAATTATTAAATATTATAATAGAAAAAAATGCATTGAAACGAGACGGACTAAATGTAATGTTTATTTGTCAAATATGATACATAAATTATTTCATTATGCATGCAATAGTAATCTAAGTCAAACGATAGAGTAATCGTGTTCTTTTGTTTTTGTTTTTTTTTTTTTTATTTATTTTTAATCGTCGACATTCGAATTATACTAACTTAATATCATATATATTGGTGACGATTGATATCTTGAAATTCGGGTGAAAATTTTGTCTTTACACATTAAATTCTTTTCCGAAATGGATCTGCCGGATTTTGTTTTGTTTTGCTTTTTTTACAATTCTTACTTTTATAATTTTGGAGTTTTTTTTTCTACGAGATCAAATTCTGCCAATGTTTGGTCAAAATGACGAATTGACAAAAATTGATAATTGTATCGACAAAGAAATGACTGATTTTGTTTTGTTTTTTGTTTTTTTTTCTGCAAGATTTTTCACACGTCTATAAAACGATAAAATATTTGTTTTTTTGTAACAACACATATTAGGCATGCATGATATTTGTCAAATTGTACGTTTTTTTCATGAACATAAAAATATGAGAAATTTTATTGATGACAGAAAGAAATTGAATTTCGATGATACACATCGAAACAAAATAAAACAAATTACGAGACAATTGGATGATTATGAAAGGGTTTTGCGAAAATAAATGAAGGTTGATGATTCTTTTTTTGTTTCTCATGTATAAAATATATTTATTGGCTCAAAGGTGTTTAAAAAAAATGTCACTGTAAAAATAATAAAATAACGAAAGCATCAGTCGGTCGACGTACTTCGAAATAATTTTACGTAGAGCGCAACAAATGTAATAATAATCATAATAATAATAAAAAAAGAAACCAACGCGGTTTAACAGAAAGTAATAATGTGTAGCAAAAGATAGTCGAAAAGAATTTCGATACAAATGAATAAAAATGCATGATTGATGTCATGGATTTCGATTGTTGTACATTTTGTTTCTTCTTCTTTAATAACATTTCGTTTTTCTCCTGTGCGAGTATGTGTCCGTTGCAATATCGCGTAACTTTCGTTTTTTTTCTTTTCTTCTAGATATGGGCATCATTACAATGAAAAATAATGAAAAAATTCAATCGTCCAAATAATTTGACAATCAAATATTTACATCGATGATAGAGAATAATTTTCCCATAATGATTATTGATTCAAAGAAATTTAGTTATTTATTTTTGCATCGTTGAAATGTACGAAATATTTTTTATCAATAATTGTAGCCTATTTGTTGAAAAAAAAAAAAAAAAAAAAATCACCAAGCATTTGAAAAATGGGAGAATTTGAAAACATATAAATTCGTTCTTTTCCATCGATGCAAATTTTAAAAGGATTTCTAATTTTGTGCTCACTACAATTGTAATCGTTTTTAAGATAAAATATATTAATATGTTTTTTTCTTTCATTCAAATGATGCTCATTTCTGGTTCTTACTCGTGGTAAAAATGTATATTAAACAAATATCTCTTAAATAGTTTGTAGTTAATATGCATAATATTTAGAGAGGGAGAGGGGGGGGGGGGAGAGAGAGAGAGAGAGAGAGAGAGAGAGAGAGAGAGAGAGAGAGAGAGAGAGAGAGAGAGAGAGAGAGAGAGAGAGAGAGAGAGACATTGAAACATAGGTCGTTATATTAAAGAGGTATAATCAACTTAGCATAAATAACGTTCGTATAGAGTGATATTTTTTTGTTGTTGTCTTAAATACTTACAGGAATGACTAAGCAATAGCAAGATTCCCGTATCGATAACTATACTCTAAATTTCTTTAATTTTTTTCATTGTCATTATTACTTTACTTTTCTTCTTTAGTCAACAGCGACGAAATTGTACAATTGTTTGTTTCACATTGACTACAGAGAAACTTGATTCTCGTGATATTTAAGAATTTTCAATATTAACCCTTTGAGCGGCAATGACGCCATTTGGCCATATGCGGCATATGGCCAAATGGCGTCATTGCCACTCAAAGGGTTAATAATAGCATATTTATGAACTAGAAAGGCTTCGAAGAATCTCATACAACAAATAGCACGTTGCTACATAAACTTTCAAAATGAAAAAGGAAAAATGATCAATCAGCCAAACAATTTTTCTTCGTATTTTACACACAAGAAAGAAAAATATAAATTTATTGATCTTCGATCGCTGTTGAGAAAGAAGATTGAAACGTTTGAGAAGAGGTACACATCATCGTCCTGAAATTTTATATTTTTTTTCTCAGTCAGAGACATTTGTAGGTCGTGTGTATGAGAATTATTTTTTTTTGTTCCACTGAGTAGATTGAAAAAAAAAATCATTACCCATCTAATTTACACGATTGTGATATTTAAGCTACGATCGGTGAACAGAAGAGGATTCTTGTTTCGTTCTTTATCCAATAAATTCATATGATCACAATTATTCTACATCTACGATGTTATTATAGATTTTTTTGTTTTTTTTTTGTTTTTTTTTTCGTTTGTGAGAGAGTATGCTTCTTTTTATCGTTAATATTAACGGCTCTCTCGACTACGTATTATTTTCGTAATTGACATACACAACTAAACATCGAGATACATATATATGGCGGCACTACAACTCTATGTATTATTTATCTATTCTTCAACAATCATACGGTGAATATTTTTATTCATAAATATTGTATGCAAAATTGTATCCATTCCGAAATATCATGGTCTGTTCAGCAGCTTAGAATTTTCGTTTTATATGAATTTTCATCAAGTATTTAGAATATCTACTAAAAATATTTAAAAACATTTTCATATGCCTTTCAAGAAATGATCAAACTCTCATTTAGCGTAATAACGAAAACTAAAATAGTCTGATTATCTGTTGAAAAATATTTCGTTTAAACAATATGATAATAACGGTTTAGAATTATGATTACTGAAAATCTTTGTTAAGTTCCAAAGACAGTTGAATTTTTCACATTTTCGTCAATGTGTCGTTTATCCTTTATAGTTTCTAACACCGCTCCTCGAGCGGATTCACAGTTTGTTCTTGAGTAACCTTTGCCTGCAATCGTAAAGGCAAATTGGAGTGGAGGAGGGGCTATATCTTCTATGCTCTGATTATCAACTGTTTCCTGGGTGAATAAAGATTCATCGCAATAAATGAATAGAGATGTATTAGATGTTTTACGTATTAGAATAAAGATATTCACCATAAAGCTATTTAACCGTCGGTCACACACGTAGGAAAATCTGGAAATTTTAGAATCGACTGTAGCAGCTTTTATCACACCACGAATATTTCCATGAAAATTTATCAAAAATGTATCATTCATTTTCTTTCGATTATTGCTGATAAAAAGAAAAAAAACAGTTTTTCGCTCTTAGCACGTGTGACGGAGGCTTAACAATGGAGGAGTAATACATTGAGCTGTAGTAGTGCCCATATACACATAATATTTTTATATATATGACATGCCCACGTGTACTTTGCTCGTGTACTTAAGAAAATATTTTTATTAATGAACAATTTTGTTACTTTTGTGTGTGTGTGTGTGTGTGTGTGTGTGTGTGTGTGTGAATATGCGAGTGTGAAACGAACCGACACGAGAGATGGCAAAATTTAGGGTATCCATCTGTTTAAATTGTCCCATCATTTATTCACTGTCAATAGTACAAAGTTTCAAATAAAAAGAAACAACAAAAATAACAATACGTACACGACACTTGATATTGCGTTCGAGTAATTCGTAATTCCGGATTTATCTTGCCAAAGAATATCGTAAAGTTATTTAAAAGCTGTGATGAAATTCAAAATCGGCGAGTTATAAATTCTTGAAATAAAAAAATGGAATAGAAATAATTTGGAATGAATGATCAACGAATGTCGTATCACGAAACAACGAAAATCCGCCATCTTTGCTCGACTCGACTGCATTATTTGCCAATACAAAAAAACGGTCTAAAAGAAGAGAGAGTAAAGTACAAATGATTGAGTGAAAAAATTCGAAAACGCATTTCGCATTGATCTCCTTCGACTCTTCGGTTCATTGAGAAACGATCATCGTGTGCACAGCATATCTTTTGATACGAGATTATTGAAAAAAAATTTAATTGTTAAAAAGTTATGAATTTGTTCGTGTTTTTTGTTCCATGTTACGAAGACGTATTTTGGGAATTGCGAAATAATGACGAAGTTATCGAAGCTTATTTCTTTTTTTTAACAGTGAGAAATTTAACGGTATTCTTGTTTTAAATTCAATCGGGAGGAAGGCTTTTCTTCAATTTTTCAGCGAGCTCGCCGGGAAAAACGACGGGTTGGAAAAAGGCTCTCGTTACCTGACGAGGCTCTCTATCGTTTTCTTTTATTAAGTGATTGGAAGGTGCATATATATATATATATATATATATATATATATATATATATATAAATTTTTTTGACTTAAAGAAGCATATATATAGATGAATATATATATATATATCTAAAATTTTCTTTTCGCACGTTTTGGCCTTGTTTTTTTGTTAGTAGCACCAACTGTACTCACTACGTTGACTTCTACCGGTGCAACAGAGATTGTGGATGGACGAGGGGGGAGAAATAAAAAGAAGGTATCCGCGGCCTTTCGTAAAGGTCACGCGCTTAAGCGTGCCTTCACGATATCTTGTTTCGCCACCACGAGAATTTCATTTTTGGGCTTAACAAATGTAGGCTCACCATTGTTTGTGGTATTAATGAGAGTATCGGTAAAAAACTTCCGCAACTTCGACCATTCTTTGGCTCATCTTCGGTTTGCACGTTCGGTCGATTATTATTATCGATATTTGGAATTTTGTGACAAGGGGTTGAATAAGGATAGGGGCTTGAGAGCGGATTACATGTGATATTTACATTTTCCGTGTTCCACTTGAGCCTCGTTTCGTTTGCTGTGTTATCCAATTTTTCGCGAGTTTGGAATTTGTCGATTTGAATATTTGTTATCGAGGGCTTGGTCGGTTGATCGTTCGGCTGATTTTCCAAACTTCTTTCTGTCGGATTGCTGTCGTTCAATTGTTTTAACGTCGATGATTTTAATGATGTTTTACGATATACTTTGGAACGAGACTGTGGCTTTATCGCCAATTGCGGCGAAGATGCGGAACGTTTTGAACGATATTCCTCGTATTTGTACATCTGTGATAATCTCTTCTCTTTCGTACTCAACGGTAACATCGAATTAACCCTCTCATTTGCCAATTTTTTAAATTGTATCGGGAATTTTGTCGTCGTGGTCGTCGTCGTCGCTGTCGTCATTGTCGTTGTTATTTCTGTTGGTAATGTTGTTGTCGCTTGTGAAATTTGTCGCAATGATGATTTTCTTTGTGATTCATTGTTGTTTATGCTCTCGATATATTTTACCGATTTACTGGGGAAATTGGGACGCGTTAGGACCGAGGTTTTTATAGCTCTGTCGGCTTTACTCGTTAGCTCAACCGACGAGCCGTCTGTGAACCATCAGCTTGGGAATTTGGAATAAAATGCGCATGTTAGATCGTAGTTTTTGAAACGACAGTACTGCACGTCGTTCCTCAACCATTCACCCTTGAAATTTAAGTAATCCGACTGTTCCAATTCCCGAGGGGTCTCCGCCGCTACTGACTCTTTGTTCGCAAATATCGTCACGACGAAATTGCCCGGCTTAAAGGTCTCAAGCACACGACGTATTACCTCCTCGTACGATGCCTCCGGGATGTTGCTCTCGAACGACACGTAAGAGAACTCCAGCTCTGGTGTTATATGAATCGTCATGTAACTTCCCTGTAATAAACAATAATAAATATTTACTCTCTGCCGATTAAATTACGGATTAATTATTATAACAAAACATTTTCTAAATCATAGATAATTAATCATTATGAAGATTCAACTGAAATAATGGATTATCAATTATTATGAAGAATTCTTGAAATTATGGACAATTAATTATTATGAAAAATCTTTTAAACTATGAATTGATAATTATTTTGATTTTTTTTTTTTTAATGCAACATAACAATGTACACAATTTTTCAAATTGCTTTAGCCATATTTGGCCAATTATCAACTTTCAAAATCTGAAGCTGCAAAAATTAACCTGATCAAAAGAACTAAATTTGCCAAAAAATGAAGAAATTGATTTAAGCGAAGGTTTTGTTTCGTTCGTAGGGCGAAAAATTGCTTTCAAATAAAAAATATATCCTTACACTTTTGGATACTCCGTTCATGGAGTAGCCACAAGGTTCAAAGAGGAAGTCGTCGATAACCATGCTCGGAATGAGTTTATCGATTCCTGATTTCTCAGTTGCTTCGGCTGCGGATGAACAAACGTCCCTCGTGAAAATGGACATAACATCAGGATCGAGATTCGTCATGAGAATTTCGAGAGTCTGATCAGGCTCTTTGATCGTGTCACCGAGGGGTTTCGCCCTGTTGAGGGTGTACAAGTACCAGCAATCTCTGTCAACGTCACCCAGACAGTAAGCCTCACCGTCTGGGCATTGTAACAAGAAGAGAAACGATAATAAAAATAAGAAGAACTAGAAAAATGAACGTTGATTTAATTTAACAATTTATGAAAAAAGTGCAGTGAATTTTTAATAATTTTCTAAAATCTACAAATCTTGTTTCAAATTCTATTTGAACAAATAATTTTTGGAAGAAACGACTCTACACGATTAGGGTTTATTTTTGCAGTATTTTCTACGACTGAATTGTCCAAAAATTATAAAAATATGAATTAGAGAATAATTCTTTCAAATACCTGGAAATATCGTATCGAGGAGGGAAACTTCATCCTCGAACGCCTGATGCGGCGATATTTGAAGTTCCGGTCGCTTGTAATTTTTCCGAGAGTAGAATAAATCCTGAAATAAAAAAAAAATTCAATTACTTTTTTCATTCTATTGAATGAGTAGCATGGGAGCAGAAAAAAATCCAACAGGAACGTAATTTTGAAAATTCATCCAGAATAATTTCTTCACGAACAATAGTTCTGTTATATTTTTAATTCAATTGAATGAAAAATATTGAAAAAGTAAGAAACTCTATTAGGAATATCATTTTAATGAATCATATTCGAGAATAAATCCTGCAATAATTTTTTTTTTAAATGACGCCGAAATTTGTATCCTTGGAATGAGACCAAATTTATGTTCTCCTTAAAATTGCTGTAAATTTGTATGCAAATATTATTTTATATTCCCTAACAGTTAAGTTGGCATGCATTATTGTTTGTTGCCGATTGCGTCTGTAAGTTATATAAAATTTCTACCGTTTAAGGATGAATTACACATGTTTGTGCAGCCAAAAAATTTATTCGATTAGAAGTTTGAAACTTCGCAAGTGAAAAAAAAATCTAAAAAAATTCAGCTTTAAATCTGCATCTGTATTTACGAAAATTGTTTAATAAATAAGAAATTTTGTTACACGCCAATGATGGAAGCTTCAATATATTTTATATTCTGTATTCATTAGACGAGAGATAGTGAAAAATGAGAAAAATCGTATGGGGAGAGATACTGTGGAGTAAAACAGAGATTTCTCGAATGGTCGAAATTGGGGGTTGGTAAATTTATGGAACGACGCAATTCCAAGGTGAGGTTCGTTCATGGCTCACTTTTGGTTTTTGGTATTGCGCGACAGCCGTTAATCGCATGATAAAAATGTCTCTTTGGAAAGTCTTGGAAGTGAGAGGGAGGAAGGAGGTGACAAAAAGAAAAACAGGCGAAAGAGGGAAAATATGTTGGTGGAAAAGGAGGAGGAGGAGCAAGGTGGTTCACATACGTTGCCATGGTTAAGACAGATCAATAAACCAAGAGGTAGAGGTCCAAGAGACAAAGAGAGAGAGAGAGAGAGAGAGAGAAAGAGAAAGAGAGAGAGAGAGCTCTCTATACGCCACATTTTAACATATATATGTATAGACATAGATATCACTCATCCATGCACTAGGTCAAGTTATATAGCTGACCTCATCTTCTCAGCTTTAATAGGGAGCCTCTCGTCGAAAAGATTCGCGAAACTTCCCGCCAATGAACGAACAAACAACGAATTAAAAACAAATGAAAACACAACGAAAAACAATCGATCGAGAATTGAAATAACTTCAATTAAAAATATACTCCAATAAATATTCTCTTCTATTTTCGTAACGTTGCAATCATTTATTTAGATGAGCCAAGAAACATAAAAAAAAAAAAAATAACGAAAAACAATCGATCACGATTTCAATTTACTTCAATTGAAAATTCGTCCCAATAAAAATTCATGTCTATTTTTGTAACGTTATTCTCGCGTTAAATTTATTTGAATGGATTATTATCCTGTCGGGTAATGAGCAAAACATCGTGAAAAAAAGATCGATAATTTAATTAACTTGCATTAAAAAATGACTCCAAAAATATAACTCGAAAAGAACTCGAATGTTGAAAATGAAATTTTTACTGAATAATGTAATGATTTCAAAAATTCAATGTTTCTTATTTTATAATATTTTTTCATGAATTCTCAATGCATTGAAAATTACAATTTGTATTCAATTTGTATGAATTCTTCAATTGGAGAGTCAGAAATAACAAGAATTGGCTATTTAATTTCTTTGCCAATAAAATGTATGGAATTGTGAACACTTTTTTTATATTTCGTTTGAGTATTGGATTTTTATAATAAAGCAGTTTACCTCAACTTCGTCGAATCCGGTGTATTGCTCAACGAGATCGAGGAGTGCCTCGAGACATTGCAGGGGTGTAGTTGTCCCGCAAGTTTTTAGAATCAATCGTCGTTTAGAGACGAACATGCTGCTCTCACTGAAAGAGAAAAATTGAAAGTGTCAGCAACTCACTAATTTTGACAATTAATTTAAAAAAAAAACAAATTCATCAAACTAATTGCTCATGAGTATTGAAAAAAATGGTCGCTCGAGCGCGAGAAAATAATGTTGCTCAATTTATTTTTAACTTTCCAATTTCCGAGCAAATCGTACAACAAACTCAATGTTATGAATGTTTTCTACGTCAACCTTGTGACTCTTCGAGGTTTATTATTGGCAACGCGGTAATACTTGAACAGGGAGATTCAAAAATATACGATTTACGTTTTTATGCAGGTATTTTTTTTCCACTCCCTCTCAAACAAGATGAAAATATTTCTTAAATGATGAATTCATCGAGTAGTTAAAAAATATCGGAAAATATTTATTCATTTTTCGGACTAGGGACACGATAAATTAAATTTGGAGTATTTCGCCAAATTATATTTATAGATCACAACGACGAGTTTGTAATAATACATCAAAGTTCAAGGTACGTCAATGACGACACGCGACTATAATTTTTGAATAAAAAAACGTTTGCAAAAGCTGCAAATAATTGTTGCTTAAAACGATTACAATTTTTTTTCTTTTTAATAATAAATAATGAATATACTTATAGTAGACAAATATTTGGCACGTCATCTCTCAAGTTCAAACTCTCGAGTTCAATCCTTGAGAAAAACAGATCGTAAATTTTGAATGTTTTGTAGATTAAGTTGATTCGTTAGGTTTTTAAATAATTGCCAGGTCGTTAAACCCTGGTCACGTGGTTCTTCACATATAATTGTTAAAACAAATGAAATGAAAATGAAAGAAAATTGAATTGTAATTATTTTAAAAATGTTTAAAAAATTAGCCGAAAAAAATTTAAGGGAATAAATTTTGTTTTTCTGACAAAATAAATTAAGAACAAATCATAATTAATTAAATAAATTATTTACAAATGTATTCTTGTAATTTAATTAAAAACAATTATTCCTGAAATATCACGTGTCAAGTGCACGTCTTGCTGAGTTTAAATAATTTTCGATATACCCAAGGTCCCAATACTTGAAGAATTGTAGGAATTTTGATTAGGGGTAAATAATTATCGTATTGGGTGTTGTTGCGAAACGACGTATAAGGATATTATGTTAATCAGGTTATCGAATGGATAAATGAGGGACATTGACCTGTTGTAGAGATAAAATGATGAGAGACAGCTTCGAAGATTCTCTCGAGTCATTTGTGCACGATAAAATGATAAAGTCTACTCGTAGACAAGCATATATCCGTGGTATGTACAAATTCGCATGTATAACGTTGGATTATAAATGTGATTTATCAGAGCCAATGATCTCTAGTTCGATAAGTCTATTTTTTAATCCTATAAAACTATAAGAATATTCGAGAAGCGAAACCAAATAAAAAAATTATTAAAAATAAAAATAAAATGAAATACGAATGAAAAAATTTTCAAAACTTTACTTTCGGACTATTGCAAAAAATGTTTCCTATTTTGTTGTGCTTCATTTTGTATCTTTAACGTTATAATTCAGTGAAAAATATTTCCTTTTTCGTCTAGCAAAAAATGATAAGATTTACAGGGAGCGACAATTTTCGTAAACATCTTTGTTGTTTCTGAACAATTTGACATTATATTTATATAAAAAAAAAAAAATGAGAAGCAAAAATAATTGAAAATACTCGATCATTACGAATTAGCACGGAATATTCGAATGGAATATTCGTGTTTTACCCTCTCGTTATCATTGCTCCGTTACTTCCGCTTTAATTCCACGAAGTTCGTGCCGATATCATCGCGTTTAAACTCAGGGAAAATCCGTTTGGATGTTGTGTCAGAATTTTGTTACAATTACAAATTTAATCAAAATTTCCAACGATTAAAATTCTAATTGGAATAAAAATTAGGGGAAAAAATTTCTTCAATGAGCTAACGATTATTTTTACGAGTACGAATTTGCTAATTCTTTGAAAAATGTGATTTAAAGAGTTAAATAAAATTGGTTTATGATCCATTATGTATAAAAAAAAGTTCTGTCAAGTTTTTTTTTACGAAACAAGGAAAAAAGCACTATAATTGCAACACTTGTCGATCAGTATGCAATTTATGCAGCCTCAAACCCGTTTCATTTTTACAAAAACGACGTCGAAGTAGAATTGATTTTAACAAATTCAGCAATTCTTTCAACATTGACAATTACACGAATCCTCATGTCAACAAAAACTCATTACGATTTTACAAATTAATTTTGAAAGAAGATAAATTTTCTCGTAAAAAAATGGTCAAACATCGAATGGCTCAGTGTTGAGTTCACGAATTGACGTCACCGAAGATTTTCTCGACTATTATATTAAATTTTCTACACACTCGTTTCATTATTCGAGCACACATTGGTGACCTTGAAATTGTGTAAAGACGATCGATAAAAATATATCGTCTAAAAGCATTAAAGATTTATTGAAAATAAAATTGGAGAGATTGGAAAAAACTCGAATTTATTCATAATAAAAATTTGAATAAAATTATTAAAGTTTATTGTTCATTCGAATTTCGAGTTGAATTTAATAACGAAGGAATTAAAATATCGATTTAATTAAAAATCATGTGTTAATTGAATGAACTTATAAAAATATATCAACCAAAAGAATTCTCAATGCATTTGAACTAAAAATGAAGCAATCAAAACCGAAATTAATTTCTAATTAAATAATAACTAAGTAAAATAATTTTACAGCTTTATTCGCGCCATTTATGAAATGGAATTGAACGCGTTTAATATGTTATGAAAAATCACATTGAAATATGAATTATCGTGATGAATTTTTGACATTATATTTGGACGTAAAATTCGTCACGTGTTATTGAGATTAAAAAGCCGGGGAAATGCCAGGCTCCTCGTTTCTCGTTTCAAATCATTGATCGAGTCACCTGTAATTTTCCGCTAGGCACCTACAGGGCGCGCCTGCCTCGTGCATATATATATATGTATTGGATAAAAAATAGATTCGTGAGTTTAATAGTATGGAAATTGTAAAATTCTAATTTTAGAATTTACGTTTTTTTAAAAAACTCCTTTTTATTATTAATCGATTATTTTTATTGTTTATCAACTGGTCATCATTGACGTGTTCAGAAAACCAGAATAATAATTATTGTAAAAGTTTAAAATGACACAATTAAAAGTTAAAAGTGTTACGTATTATTATTTTTCGCTGTACTCGATTTTGTTTTTAATACTAAAAAAATGATGAAAATGTTAAAAGTCTACGAGAATTCAGCATGAAAATTGGACCGATTGAAATTTTCGAGTGGTAAAAGATTTTTTTGGAGATAAGCCAAATCTCTTTTTTTTGTTGACCGTGTGAAGTTCAAATCGTTATAGAGATAACACGTGTTACTTTAACGTCGAAAGTTTGATAAGCTAACACACGAGGTGGTGCAAATTATCGAAGAAATTATTTTTGTTTTGCAAATTGGGAAATCTGCATTTTGCATTTGTTAAGTTAATAAATGATAAGAAAATTGTAAAAAAAAAGGATAACAAATCATAAAAACAACTCTTTGGTGAAAAGTATTCTTTGATCAAAAAAATCACGAAATATACGATATTTTTTCATCGATCAATCATTCCAGGTGAATTTTGTCTCGACAACTATTTTCGTGAGAAGAACACTACCTATCTCAAGATTTCGTTATCGTAAAGTTGATGATTATCGAGTACACGAGATCCTCGAGTGCTAATCATGATCGCAGAGAACATATTCCCTTAATTACTCACAATTGCGAATTAACACATTCCACAAAATTTTATCAAAATAAAAAGTTAATTGAAAAAATTTCGATAAAATATATTTTACGAAAAATCTTTCAGTCCTTCCAGAATTAATTTCAAATAATGATTACCAAATTTTAGAAAATTACGTTTGGGGAAAAAAGAAATTAGTAAAAAGTTTAATTTAACATATTTTTTTTTGAACTCTTAAAACGAAATGTTTTCTCGAAAATTGTCGAGTTTTTTCGAAATGCGTTACAAAAAATAATTACCAAATATACCACAGCCAATTGTTGGAATAAATGAAGAAAAAAAAAATCTATTTTGTGGAATGCAACAGAAGCAAAAAATGAATAATACAATTTATCACAATTCTTACGTTTCTTCCGTATACATTTTGGAAAATAATTACTAAATACTATTCGTAAAAAAAAAAAAAAAATACATAGTAATTTTAAGGGGCAGTACAACAACTCTATTCATAATTTCTCTATTCTTAAATAACTCTATGGTAAACACCTTGGTTCCAAAATATCTCTATGTTTCAATAACTCTGTGGATAATAAACTGTATTCTTAAACAATTTTATTTTCAAATATCTTTATTAAGAAAATGTATGTATCTTGAAAGATCACTATGTTAAAATATTTTTATTCTAAAATATCTCTATTCATTGATATCTGCAATCTGAAATTACTCTATTCATGAATGTCAATATCAAGACAATATCTCTCTTCGATTGTCAATCGTTCCACATGAAGAGCGATGTTTTGACGTGTCATGTCTTGACATTGACATTCATGAATAAAGTTGTTTAAGATTGCAAATGTTTATGAATAGAGATATTTTTGAAGACAAATTTTTTCACCACATTTGTGAATAGAGAGTTTTAGAATAAAGATATTTAAACATAGTAATCTTTCGGAATAGACATATTTTTTTAATAGACATATTTGAGAATAATGTTATTTAAGAATACAATTTATTACCGACAGAGTTATTTAGCCCTAGCTACACACTACGGGGTCCAATGGACCGACAGCAACACGCTACAATTTCACCTTTTTTTTTTTCACCACACGCCTTTTCATAAACGTTGTAACTTTTTATCAAACGATTTTTTGGCTTTACTGATTGGTTCTCCGGATCGGTCGGAGTCTGGCGTTTCGATTTCACTACAATTAAACCTCAATAGACGCGTTTGTTACAATGTTAGTACACTATTAGTACATTATTCCGTTAATTTTAGTTCAAAACGTTAAAATAAAAAAACTTTCAAATATTTTAGGAAATTTCGAAGGAAAATTTGATTTGTGACTCCTGCAATGTATAAAATTTAAACTTAGTTTATGTTGTTTTGAACACTGTAACTGCAACCTTGAGCCATAAAATCACGGAATTAGTGACAGCGGTATACTTTTATCACGGAATTATATACATTTATAGGGTTCCCAAATTCGTCAAAAAAATAATTAAAATGTTATTTATTGTGTTTGAAATTTTACAATATTAAAGAAAACTAACGTATTATCGTGCTAAAATCATTTTTGCATGACTTTTTCTTTAATAAAACAATTACAAATTCACTGCAAAATTGAAGGAGTCTCAAACTCCCGGAACCTTACCATAGAGTTATTTAAAAATAAAGAAATTATGAATAGAATTGTTGTACTGTCATTTTAAAATCACTGTCGTGATAAAAAAAAAAATAAGAAAATTAACTGAAACCATGCGATTCGTTAAATTTGGCACAAAAATTCTTACGTGAATATAACTTTGCAATTATCTTTGAAACGAGTCTCAAAAGGCTTAGTGGGCAGATAGAATATGATCGAAACTAGAGACCTCTTGATGATAAACTACAGAGTAAATACTCGGAATAAGTTTGGACGTATAAGTAAATCAGTCGCTGATAAAAATACGGAGGAATCCGAGATAATAATTTGAAGAAAAAAAAAAGATGAAAGAAAAGTGATTCACGTGCCATGCACGTGAATTCATTGATATATTTTTGTGATCAATAAACAACAATTTTTCAATTGTATTAAATAGAATTGCAGTGTTATTATAAAACTAAAACCAAGTAACGTAATATTTTGTTTATCTGTATAATAATTCGATTTTCTTCTACTTTTCAACAATAAAAAGTGATTTTTATTCTAACAATCGTTTCATTTGTTCCTGTCGTGTGATTACTTAATGCAATATTGATTTTCCATATATAATTGAAAAAATATTTGCCAAATGTTATCTTACGACCACAATCTCTATCTTTGGACTTGGCACGAGTACACAAGGAACATTCGTTGTTTTTCTTCTTCTTTTTTTTTTTTAAATCCCTTTCCCGATAGGATGCAAATAGCTTTTAAACGATATATGAGTTATATTTATCATCCTTGAACTGGTTTATATCGCAAATCGAGGACATTGCACTCATAGTCATTTCTTTCTTTCCCTTATTTTTTTTTTCTTCTCAATCCTCGTCCAGCTGATTGACGGACATTGATCTAATTCGACCGTGACATTAGAAAACGATACACCTTCGTTTCGTATTCCTGCTTGGAAATATTTGATTACGTTCTTGGGTATTTTAATCGAGTATAAATAATTCAATACTTTGAGACGTTATAAAATTCGCAAATTTTTTTTTTTAAGCATAAAAAATGGTTTTTTGATTAAAAATAATAATTACCTCAAGACATACGCGTCGACCTGATCATTTTGACAAAAACTGATGATTTCACAGCGCACCATCTTCAAAAGAGACTCCCAATTTTCTCTGCAATTGAAAAAATAACGAGATTTTTTAGTTTTTCTTTCAAATTTTATACAATAGGAAAATCAGCAGGTTTTATCTTTGAAAATTTTAAATCCTTTTATTTTTTTCATACACTCTTTTACTTCCTTTTTTTAACGGGGGAAAGTCATGTAAATGTACGTTTTTTCAAGATTTTTTTTTATAAAGAAATGGAATAATTTGTTGAATTAACATAAAGCATATCTTAAAATACACGATGTAAGATATATTGACAAATTTTTTTAGACTAAAATATTTCAAAATGGCGGCGCCGCAGCTGGTAGAAGCATATTTGCGCCGTGCAGCCTACAGGTTTCAAATCTCAATTAAATTTAAAAAATCATTTTATAAATGCATTTTAATTTTATAAAAAATCATTTCAATTTTTATTGTTAGAACACATTAATACGCTTTGCATGACGGAGAGAAAAAAAATAAATAAAAATTTAGGACCATTTTGAAAAAAATTACTTATTTTTGTATTTTCGTAAATGGTCCTAAATTTGTATTTATTTATTTTTCTCTCCATCATGCGAAGCGTATTAATGTATTTTAACAATAAAAATTTGATTTTGAAATATTTTAGTCTAAAAAAAATTGTCAATATACCTTACATCGAATATTTTGAGATACGCTTTATATTAATTCAATAAATTATTCCATTTCTTTATAAAAAAAAAATCTTGAAAAAAACGTACGTTTACATGATTTTCCCCCCTTAGAAATGACTGAAGATTTGTTTTCAGGCTTTTTTAAAAAAATTTCTCTTGTCCAGAAAGCAAATACACAATTTTGTCATTTTTTTCCATTTTTAGGGTTCCGTACGTCCAAATGAAAAAAAAAAAACGGAACCCTCATAGGATCACTCGTGTGTCTGTATGTCTGTCTGTCCGTCTGTCACAGCCAATTTGTTCCGAATTTACTGGACCGATTAAGTTGAAATTTGGTACACATATGAATTTCTGTGACCCAAACACGGACGTGTAAGGTAATTAAATGAATTTTGAATATGGGGGTCACTTTTGGGGGGAAAATTAGAAAATAAAAAAAAAAAGTTTTGCTAACTGTGCCGTGCGACATATCGAATGAAAGGGCTTGTTGTGAGGATTTCAAATATATTTTTTTTATAATTTTAAAATAAATAGTTTTAAAGTTATTTAAGAAAATAGATGAAAATTGACCATTCCCTCCCTCCCCCCCTTATCTCCGAAACTACTGAGCCTAAAATTTTGAAAAAATACAGAAAATAGTTCTTTACTTATAGATATTGCAGGAAAATCTATAAGAAGTTTATAGTCTTAAATTTTTTAGTTACCACAAACAAATTTGGGTCAGATTTAAAAAAACATGGTAGATAACATATTCATTGTACGGAACCCTCTCCACGCGAGTTCAACTCGCACTTGTCCGCTTTTTTTTGGCTTATCGGTTGGTTATTGAATCGGAAAACTTCAATCTCGCTTTCGAACTCGTGTCATCGGAAAATTCATTCTATTTTAAAATGGAAATAAAGTTTTGAAGCTCGTTGCACGTTGCGCGTAATCCGAACTTGTCGATGAGTTTTTTCCATATTGAGATATAAATGTCTGGAAGAGTAGAGGATGTACCTATTTCGAGCGAGACATCGACGTCGACGGGAAATTACGTCGGCGCGAGTGAAACTCATTATCGATTACAATTGTTTCGAAGGGTTCGTGCTATCAACGATGGTAAAGCTCAACCACTCAATTTCAGCCTGAGGGAACGATCAACCGGAGTGGGACATTTTTTCCAGTCGAGCATCACAGCAATTATTCAATTTTTATTTCCGTCGACAAAATTACCAAAATTAATAAAAATGATTATGTCGTAAATTTACAATTAAGTAATTATCATTACGATAAAAATCAATTTCATAAATTCTCAAAATAATTTTATTATTATAATATTACAACATTTTGAGAACAATCCCGAGTCTTAAAATTTCTGAAAAACTCCATATTAAATTATATTTATTATTAAAAATCAAACTTCGTATTATTTGAAAAAAGTACTCGTGAATTTCATTATTACGTGTTCAAATTTGGAAATCGAATTGAAAAAATACGTTTCCGAAATAATTAATTTTTAATGTTAATTATTACTTGCTTATTCAAAAGAAAATGTGTAATGATTTGTAACACTTTGTACTTAACGTTATTTACGTGCATTCCATATTTTACGAATAATTTCTCTTTTTAATTAAGCAAAAATTTCTAAATTATTTCTACGATTTTATAATAATCCGAAAAATTATTTGACGTTTCAAAAAAATGTAGTGAAATTCTTTGAGTTGGGGTTCTTCGCTTGTTAAGAAATTCCTTAAAATTCATCACTCCCGAAAAGACATCACAAAATATGATAATTAAAGAAGAAATTTTTTTTTTAACATTTACGACACTATAAATATAAATGTGCATTTATTATTGTATATGTCTCTAAATAAGTGACTAGACAATAATAAATATGATTAAATACAAGATACTTTGAATGACATACAATTGTTCCAAAACGGCTACGAAGAAATATAATAATATTAGTTCTGCATAAATGTGTTTGCACTCCCTGACTTCCATTGATAGGATAATTAGAGCCGGTAGATTAGAGCTCGTGCCCGTGACATAACGATTGTGAGCGAACATAAACGTTTCCAGCTCGCTCTGCTAATGTATTTTTCTCTAAATCTGCATTTGGACGTAAAATTATGATAACATATCACTCATTTATGAAATATACGTAATTTTAGTAAAATAGGATAATATCTACTATTTATTTCTATTATTTTACAATAATATTACGATACTAGTAAAATAGATCGGTTATTATAATTAGAAAACACGTGGTTCAAATTTTCGTAAAATTTATGATATTTTTTTGAAGTAAAGCGTTAAATTGCGAGTGGCACATAGTCGTAAAAAAAATAGTGTCCAAAGAGCGTCTCGTGATTTGCGGGGAGTCATTGATTTTTGTTGAAAAGCAAAAAAAAACGGGAAAAATGAAGCAGGAAAGATAAACGCAAAAAACCGCAAGACAAGGTGGATTCGAAGTGTTATGCGACTCGGTAAAGAAAAAAAAGAAAAGCGTAGTAGCGCAGTCTGAGAGTACGAGAGAGAGAAAGAGAGAGAATGAGACAGGGAAGAAGCGGCGAGACATTGCAGACGACGCAAGTTACGTAGACACACGTTCCGAGTGCACAGGTGAAAAACGTGTCCTACGATAAATTGGAAAATTCAAAAGAATCCAAGTCGGACGTTTTGATAAGATTGAAAATTCATTTAAATTTGGAAACTCGAGAAAACGTGACATTCTGTCAACTTTCGCGAGTATTTGTCGGGAAACGAATGAAATTTAGGTTATAAAACTGGTGAATATTAGGCTTCCCGGCGAAATACAATAATAAAGAAGAAAACTTGTGTTTCGCGACCTTGAAAATTGGTAAAACAACGAAAATGGAGTACTCGAAAGAGCTACGTGCCATACAATAAATTTGCACATATATATCGTCATTAATGTATATATGTATATATATGTACATGTATATCGTTGCCGGGGTGAGTTGCGTCATCGAAGACGTGAGGGTTGCAATAAATAGGGAATATAAGCTCGAAACTGTGATGACAAACGATAACAATATTAGAAATCGTGTAAAATGTCAATGTCTGTGACATTTCGTTAAATATCTTTGGGATTTGTTTATTTTGGGCTCGTACAACGAAAAAATAAGCCGGGCACGTTCTCGGGGAAGTAATCGAATAATTAACACCAACAAACGAACAAAAATTAGAAAAGCTCACCGGGGAATTTCGCGGAGATCTCGGTTCCTGTCCTGTCCATCGTTGCTCGTGAACCATATCTCGAGGAGTTTTTCAACGCCCTCGAAAAACTGTCCGTTCTCGATGTTTTCATCCTTATTTGCGGCCATCCTGAAGAGAGCCTCTTCCCTCCTCGATTTTTCACAAAACTTTCTATTTTTCTATACAATTTGCCACCCCGTTTCCAAAGTATTTCTTCGACTAGAATTTTTGACACGCCGCTCTTAGATCGATCGGTTTTTCGATTTTTTTTGTTATTTTTTTTAACACGCGACTTTAAAATGGGCGGGAATTTTTCTATTTTTTCGTCGTTAAATTTTTTTAGCTTGTTTCTTTTCTTTATTGTGATTTTTATTTTGTAAGGCTCGTTTTTGACGAACTCGTGACACCGCGCGGTACACAATACCGACTTCTTCACCGAACTTTGCTTCACTGAATTGCGAGGAAACAAAAAAAAATCAACCGACCAATGTGTGCTGCGTGCGCGCTTCTCGCTCCTACCACCTATTGCCCTCTCTCTTTCTCTCTCTGCGCCGCGACGGCCGCGGTGTTGAGAAGGGGTGAAATTGCCCTCTTCCACGCACCTCAAGTGTTAGACAAAGATAGAATCCCCTTTTTGCCTATAATTCTTCCTCTCTCTTACTCGTTGAAAAACATCCTATTTCCCTCTCTTTTCTACCCGTGTTTTCCCCTCCAACGTTACCCGGCTTAACATCAGCCACATCAGCCAATGAAATAAGATGAACGAAACGCGCAAGTGCGCCTTTTTTCGCGATCCTTCAAAATTTTTGCTTTTTTTGTCGATCGAATTCGCTGTAAAATCGTTTTTAGATTTTTTTGTTCTATCATGCTTTTTCCACCGAATCAGATTTATTTTTGACGCCCTTAACGAATGAAGATGGAAAAAAATTTCTAATGCAATTTTGAAATTTGTATGAAACACTTAAAGGTCCTTGCAATAACATTAAGGCCATCTTGGGTCCAGGCTACCCAGTGTCGTCAAACTGTTGCCAAGTTTAAAGTAATGAATTTAATAAGATATAAAAGTTTGATTGTAATTTTTTAAAAACGTATTAATATATTAAGAAAAATTGTCAGTTTCCGTAAGATCAGGCTTCCAAATTTTGGCTCAAACTTTGTTTAATATTTAGGAACACAAAAATACGTGAAAATGGAAATAATTTGAAATTTTACTATTTGTAAAAATGTGTTCATTTCATTTGTTAATGCAAATGGAGCCATATGTAGTTTTATGGGTGTACCATTTTTTTATCTTACTGATACGCTTTCTCAATATTCATAAACATTTTTTTTTGCATCAAATTCAAATTTTATAAGGCAAATGATTTTTTTTTTATTGAATCAGAGTTACTGTCGTGTGAATTTGATTTTTTATATATTTGGGCTGTAAGTTGACGAAAAAAAAAAAATAGTCTCGCCGAAGCCTTTTTCTTTATATTTTTTAAAACTCAGAGCACATTCTCATCGTTTCGGATTTGGGACATTTCCTAATGAAGATTCCGCACTTTTGCATGTGGAACATTTCCACATTTCTCACGATAACTCTGGAAATTTTTTCCAAATTTTTTTATAAAAAAATCTCAATTACAGAGGAACGTATGATAAAGTTTGCTATAAAAATGAAAAAAAAAAAAAAAAAAAAAAAAACAGGATTTTGACGTTTAATTTCGAAGATTAAGCGATAGAAAGTGAAAGTGAGTGACAGAAGATGTGGAGAACGTTGTTATTTTTAAAGCTTTAAACTTTTCAAAGTCTAAAGACCGAAGACGTAGAAATAATTTTTAAGTGTGAGATATTTTGAGTGTCATTCTTTTAAATTGAAAGAAAAAAGACCATGGTTTCATTTACCGACTGTCGGTATATTTCAAACAGTCGCATCAATAAATTTTTGTCATTGATTTTTCACGTAAACATAACATTATTACAAACATTGTAAAACAATATGGAATTTCCTTCGTACAAAGGAAAAAATCTGAAATATTTTATGGAAAATTAATAATGCCTAAACTTCAATTTTCTCCGCTGTTTTTTTGTCTTTCTTCAAAGCGACTGTTCGTCTTCTCGGTTTCAAATTTTTCTTGACCAACGCTTCAGCGTCCATAGGTTCGATGATAGCGCCCATTTTCGTTTTTACAGCCGGTTGAATGAAGCGCTTGTGAGCATTTTCCGGTACGAAGTTACGGCCAATCGGAGCTCGAATGCTGGCCTCAAAGTCGTTGACGCTATTGAAAGGATATGGCAAATCGCTGACCCGATGTTCACGTATTTTCGGATCTTTTTCCTCTATTATTACAACGTTACCCTTGTTCTCGTCACGACGTTTCGCTATTTTTGGGAATTTCAGAATGAATCGACGTTTCTTACGTGTCGAATTTACAATGTTTTTTCCTCCCCAAGAACCCCAACCGGGCAATCGAAGATCGATGTCTTCTGGTTGAGATTTCTTTATCTGTTGAATGTTATTTATTAGTCTTCATTAACAATTAATATAATAAATTGATAAAAATATTAACGAATCATTCCTCAACAATGATTAATAATGGATTATGAAAAAATAGTATTATTAATAATAATAATAGTAATAATAATCACAGCAACAACAGCAACTGCACGAGTTTTTATAGTGAAGCAACTCGTAGCCAGTAACGATATTTGGTAACATGCCACCTAATAATATTTCTCTTCGTTTTTTTATAACGAAGAGAATGGAGTACGATAAAGTCGCATTTGATGAATATTTAGCGATGAAAACTCCATAAAATCAAAGAAAGTTTCGAAAAAAATCGGAAAAAAGTTCCATAAATGACCCCTCGTTGTAAGGGTCTAGGGTTATTTATAATTTTTGTACAATTAGAAAAAAAATGTTTACCTCTTCTGCTTTTTCCTTTCTAAACTCCTCGACGACGTCGTCATCAGCAAAAGCCTCGCTTATAATATTATGCTGATCTTCGTCGGCCTCGTTATCGTCGAGTGCTTCGTCCCCGCCGGTTATCGTGTCGGGCATCATAGTCATCAAGTGTTTTGGTTTTACATTGATAAATTTGTTAGGATCAATCTCGTCATTTTTCTTCTGTGACGCGGATTTATTATCGACGCCATTGGCCATGCTCGAATCTTCTGTCAACGAGATTGATTTTTTTAAAGCCCGATTTCCCGATATTCCAACACTCTCGTCCAGCTCGATGTCCAAATCCGGACGAAGTCTTTGTTTCTTGAATGCCAATTCATCGACATTGTATTCCTTTGGTTTTTTCTTATTCTTGGAATCTTTTTTTTTATCGTCAACTGCCGATGCAGTGGAGGCCAGTTTTCGCTTAACGTTTTTTATTTTTTTGTCTATTTGACTTATTATCTTATTCTCCATTGACTCGAACAAGTGGTCAATGTCGACTTGCTTTTTTGAAGATGATTCTTTTTTCGTTGCAGTTTTCTTTTCTTTTGGACTTTTCTTTTCCTTTGGAGCCTTGTTTTCCTTCGGGGCTTCGATAACCACTGGTTCAACGTACCATTCTGACGTTCCAGCTTTTTTCGCTTTTGTCAATATTTTTGGATACTCCTTTTTTGAAGATTTTCCTTGATCTTGAGGCAATTTTTCATTGTCCTTTGGCAACTTCCCACCTTTTTTATTCCCTTTTTTTGTTTTTGTCCTCTTGTTCGAGTCAACGTTTTCTTTTGATTCCTCGTACTCTTCCGTTACACTCTCAACAGGATTTTCAATTGTCGATTTCGGCTCACTCGCCTCTGAATCCTTTTTTTCCTCGTCGTTTTTATTGTTATCCCTTGGAAGTTTGTTCTTCTCGTCCCAGTATTTTCGGTACCCACTGATGAAATCGTTTATCTCCGAGGATGTTTTTACACTGTTGACCCATGGATTGTCCTTATCGTTCTCCGATGGTTTCGCAATCTCAGTTGAAATTTCTTCATCCTCGTCGCTGTTGTCGTTACTCCGAACTTTTTGAGTCAACGCTTTGCTGATTGATAGTTGTTGCGCCAGTACTTGGCGACTCTGTGTTTAAAAAACGAAAATTTATAAGGGCTGTAATTTTAATAGTAATAAGTAATAATTTTATAACTTAACTAATCGAGAATTAAAAAAAAAAATCCAATTTTTTGAAATTATCGTTCGGGTATGCCCATACCCAATGTATACTGTGAGGGTTCATACGTAAATAATATCGTTAAGCAATAAGATCATATTTATTCGAAGAGAATGCTAGTGTTTCGACAAAAAGGCACCATGTTGCCCAATGTTTTTTGGTAATTTGTAAAATACCTACATCTTTGTCGTATTTAGCTCTGACTTGTTTGCTCTTCGCCCATTGTCCTGTACTTTTGTGTCTCAATGACATTCTCTCTTCAGCACGAGTTTTGTCCAGTTCTTCCAACTTTAGGAGCGCAGCTTGCGGATCAGTTTTCTGAAGCTCTTCAAATTCTTTCAATTGCTGCTTTATTTTTGCTTTTCTCTGTATCCTATGAAACTTTTTGCTCTTTATTTTGTTCCGGCGATGAGCTTTAGCTTCTTTGTAAGACTGTGAAACAATGAAAATGAAATGAGCGAAGAAAATTTCTTCAAATTTGAATTTAAATCATTTTGACAATATTTGTGCAGTAAAAAAAATGTTCACGATGATTTTACCTGTTGAGCACGGAATTTCGCAGCCTCTTTTCGTTTCTGCATTATTTCTTCCAGCGTCAGTGGAAATTCATCCACTTTTTCTTCAACAGGTTTCGGAGTCTCCAGCTTTTCCAATTCTTTCTCGAGCTCCGATTGCAGTCTAAATCTTTTGACAAACTCGTTTGTCGTGGGCAGTCTCCCGGTGGGTTGGCTCAATGGAAAAGATAACGTTTCCGCAGTCCTGTTTCTCGCTACTATGGCATTCCATGCTCGCAATTCTTTTTTCGTGTTTTCATAGCCCACAGCTCTTTTCAACTGTTGGTAACGAATGGAAGAATTAATGAAAAAAATTTAAATAAGCCATACAGAATTTTCTATGGATTCTCACTTTTCGTGGGTCAGAAAAAAAATTGATTATACCAAGAATAAATCCCAAAAGTTTGGAAGCATCCTCTAGATAAATAATTTGGATTGATTTTTTATATCTTGAAAATTTTTGGATCTTTAATATTTTTTTGAGGAACCTTTTTCCATGTATTTCCATTTAAAAACACCGAAAACACTGCTCATTTCTCTTTTAATTCCAAATTTTTTTAAATGACTCCAAAACATCACTTTTTTGATATCATTGTCATAATCCATTGGGAAATCAAATTTTTTGGAATTATAAGAAATCAGATTGCTCTCAAAGTAGTTTCTGATATCTAATGAACATTTAGAATAATGTCAAATAATAAAATTATGCTTACTTTATCGGCAGCAGGTTTTTCCAGGGGTTTTGGCAGAACTTTAGTCTTTTGGCGGGCAGCTCGTAATTTTTTACTGATGTCCGCATGGTGTCCTTTTCCACCGAGAGTTTGAGCTAAATCATCGATGTGGACAGCATCCTTATCCGATATACCGCTCTTGACTAAATGAAATTCGGATACTTCTAAGCTAGGTTCGCTACGCTGGGGTTTTTTGACCCTTAAATGACAAAGAACCAAATGACAATCGTCAATTTTTAATAACGAATAACATTAACATTTACGAATGAAAATTTCGACCGTTTTTCATTGTTTAAATATTATTCTTTTCGTAAAAATAACAATGTAGAGTCAAACACGTTTTCGAAACATAACCTCAAAGAACAATATTTATTTATTATTTACCTCTGTCCTTTGTCGAGCTTTGAAACTGCCTCGATCAGTTTCGAATGATTTTCGGAAACTTCCTGATCGCTCCCGTAATCAGGCTCTATGTCACTCATCGATATTGTTTTAGACACTATCGTTTAAAGTGAAACTTTAAATGGAAATTTCAACCACGCGCTTTCGAGCGAACTCCGGCCCGGTGATATTTTTTGAGCTTTTGAGCCAGGGAGACTAGAGAGAAGGAGTGGACGCACCGTACTGAAAAAACGTCCCCAAAAACCCTTGATATAAAGAGGCGCTGTGATCGCAGGCGTCCGTGAAATCATATATATATGTCATGTCAACAATCACTCATAACCTCAAACACATTTCATAATCTGCATTCATGAATCTATATAACCTCAAACAATAAATGTGTATTCCCGATTAATCTTTTTAAGTTGAGTTATGTGAGCAAATCGCATATCATGCGGTTTGCTTTGGTGCGCGCCGTAAAAAATATAAAAACCCAACATTGATTTTTCATTTATATAATCACACAAAAGTATCAATGAAATGGAGCATACAAATGAATCAACGAGATACTATTGGCTCCGTAACCGAATAGTATTTGAGTAAATCCAAGAGGAGGTGAAAGGATTTTATAATAAAAGACATATGATATGATCTGAAATGTTAATTATATTTTCATAAATCATTGTTTTCCAAAATAAGGACAAAATAACATTAATCTTTTGGTTCTTTTGCTTTGAATAAAGGAAAACGTTGTTAAAAGTAATTTCTTGAATTGGCCCTCTGGAACGGCACATATCCTAGGCATTCTGTAAAAATGGAAATAAAATACAGATGTAGCTCCAACAAATATACATGAGAGACATTTTTGGAAGAAAGTAGCGATCGACTTCAAAGTACAATTTGGAGTTAATCACTAAGGAAAATTATTGAAAATCGGTACAATTTCTAAGACATAGTCTCCCTGTTTTGAGCAGACAGGGACTGAGACGAGGCGACACTGGTCACCGGTGAACAATTATGGAACTATCCTCGTTAAAGAAAAAAAAATTTAGAATTATTAAGGAGGAACCCTGCACCAATCCATGAAATTTTCAAATTGTTGGGGCTTTTTTCAAATACAATAATACTTTGACCGAGTGTTTCTATTGTTTAAAAACTGAGAAATACGTGCTCTAATCGAACCGCGAAACTGTATTTTCGGTGAAAACTCAAACTGGAAAAAATGATTCATGTGTTTGAGATTTTTTCACACGTTTCTGTAAGTATTCTTAACAAAAATAAGCATCGGTTTTATCATTGATTAATTTTTCACACAAATACAATTGTCTTATCGTCGATTTGTTGATGTTTCATTTTTTAATCTAAATGTTCTAAATAAAATCGATTTCGATTCTGTTTAATTCTTACAATTATTTTCAAATATTTCGTTCGAAATTTAAGGTACTTCAAAACTATGATTATTGAAAGGCAATGACTTTTATTGAATAGAAAAAATCTCTATTACAAAAACTAAACTCGAAACTGCAAAAATGTGAATTTTATGACGTCAGTAAAAAAATTGATACATGCTCTCTTACATTTATTTAAAAAATATTTTTAGGTTTTTTTTCAATAACTTGAACAACCACTGAAAAAACAATATATGGTTTAAAAACAATACTCGAGTTATTAATAAATGAAGATTGAATTTGTTGAAACTTTTTTCAATGTGTCGGCTTTATTCTGATCGTAAGCTCAAAATGAAGCATAAGTATCACATGTAACTAAAGGAAAGATAATGTGGAAGATAAAGATGAAATAAAGGTTCGAATATCGCATCAAATCTCATATTTGTAGAGAAGATCTTTTATAATATCGTCTGATGGATCCTCGAGGGTTTTGCTGTAATCCAAAAGTGCTCGAACATCTGAAACAAAATTGAAATAAATCAATAATTGGTAATTATGATTATTACTTGTCTGTATTAATTTTTCATTTTTCGATGAAGCCTGTGGACATATTTGGTGTTTATTTAAAATTGCCGAGAGGAAAATATTAGTCAGAAAGGTATAAAATTTGTTTTGCAAAATACAAACGTACCTTCTTTGTCGGTTTTGTTCATAAACATCGTCAGAGTCCGAAATCGTTTGACTTGGCTCAAATATTTCAAATAATCGAGTACGTGGTCGTTTTGTTTAATAAATTCGAGCCTCAGAACTTGCAAAATTTCACTGAACGTGTTGGACTCCATCGAGTCTTGGAACAACGTCGGTATGCGCGTCGCTGTAATTTTCTGAAATTGTTCGAAATATTTTTGGGTTTTAAATTCGCAAAATTCATATTATAAACAAATAGCCGATATTTTGTAAAGTTTTCTACTTAAACTTGCGGTTTATTATTCTCAAACCGGAAGTTGTGCGAGACTTCTTCAAAATACAATTTTATCATATTTGTTATTACCTTCAGGTATTTGTATCTGAATTCCGTTGATTTATTTTTTCGCCATGTCAACAAAAATTGTACGGCTGTTTTCGGAGCTTCCGGTACGCAAATTTTCGTGCATTCGGGCTCGGATAATCTGGACGCTGAATTTTCTTTTTTTTCTGTATTATTCGTTGAGTTTTTGGGCTTTTCGTTTGATTCGTCTTTGGCAATTTGTGATTTGGGGCCAAATTCGATTTCTTCGATCGGCACAGTCCTCAATGGTTTCTTTAATAAAAAAAACACTACGTTCGAATTTTTGTGGTTTTTTTTTCTGAGTTTGTTACAAAAACATTTTGATCGTTACCTTGAATTTTGGAACTGATTTTGAAAAGTTCATGAAAATGAATCAAAATTTAAAATAATTTTTTGGAAATTTGAAAAAAATAATACCTTTGATCTTTGGTGCGGAGGCTTTGTTATGACCTCGACGATTTCAACGTCCTCGTGAATTTCCGGTAGCCATTCCGGAAGTGTCGAAGATGTTTTAATTTTCACTGGTTCTTGCGTTTTTTTTCTTTTCTTCAATTCTTCCTTTTCTGTTTTTTCCTCAATTATTTTCTTATCAGAAATTTCTTCAACTTTCGTAGCTTTTGTCTTCGAATTATTTATAGTTTGGCTCGATGTTTTTTCCACCTCGAACGTTTTTTCTTTCTTACATTCTGGTTCTTTGACTTCGGTGTGTGTGCCGCTTATTATGAGAGGCTTAAAAAATAAAAAAAAAGAGAGCATAATTTTCAAACAATTATTAAGAATAAAAATAACTAATTATTTAATAATTATTGATATATAAAAATAAAAAAATAAATGTAATTATAATTTTTTAACTTGGAGCTTTTAGGGACAAAAACCTTTGAATTTTCGATCGATTTGTTGACTCGAGCGAGCATAGCTTTAGCCTCTTTATTGGACGGTTCCAATTTCAGCATTTTTTTAATATCCTGTGCTGCTTCTTCGTACTGTTTAAGGGAAATTCTTGCTGTGGCGCGTCTGTGATAGGCTTTCACGTAAAATTCGTCCAACTCGATGGCTGCGGTACAATCGGCTTCAGCCATGTGCAAACTGGACAAAAAATTGTTCAAAAATTTGCAAATATATATAAAATTGTAATAAAGCGCGTAGGTAAAACAATTTTTTATTTACTTGTCCATTTTCAAGTGGCAAAGAGCACGATTAGCGAAGAAAACAGCGTCGTAAGGAAATATTTTAATGGCTGCACCATAACAAGCTGACGCATTCGCCCATTGGGCCTTTTTCACAAAATTATTTCCTGCTATTTTGTGCTCCGTAGCTTCGGCATGATTTTTCTCCAATTCTTCTTTAGACAATGGTTCCTCACCTTCGTCGTCTGTTTCATTTTTGTCCAATTCCTCGCAAGCTTTGTTCTGATATGAAAAAAACATGTTAATTTTTCTTTACGATGTTCTCATAAATCATTCCAGTGTTTATTAAACAATCGAACTTATTGAAAATTCAAATCATCTATTGAGTTCAAAAAATACAAAAAATCGTCATTATTTCTAATACGCTAAACTTTGCATCAATTTATTTTTCGTTCACGTAAAACACAATTTTGACTAATAACTTGATCATTAATAAATGTTCAATTTAATGTATTATTTAAGTATTACTTTTCATCATTATTGTTGTTGTTTTTATTTGATAAAAAAATTTGTTGGCAACGTACTACATCGAACTTTTCCCAGGCTGAATAATCAGAAGATTTGATACGTTTTGACATTGCAGTATTTTCTTTGCTCCGTGGTTTCGATGATTCTTTGGACGCTTTCTTCTTCTTTCTTACAGGTGGAAGAATCTTCGAAATTGTGACAAAATATGAAGAAAAAATCATTTACGAGAGCTCGGATAAAAATTTCAGAAAACATAGTCGTAATTCTTACTTGTTCGGCTCCGTCATTGCGAATTTCTGCATCAGCTTTCTTCATCTGTTCTTCCCAATTTTTCAAGTCCAGAAATTCACTCTGAAGATCCTCTGAATTGTCACGTACTTGCTTTTGAAGCAATATCGACTTGCTCATTTCCATTTTGATTTTTTTTCGACTTTTTTAACACACCGGTGCTTGATTTTCTATCAATTTTTGAGGTTTAACATAGCCTCAAATTCTTACGGCTTTATCAACGATTTAAAATGGGATTGTTGGACGGGGAATTTTCGAGCATTTGTTAAAAAACGTTTTGGATTTGGTTCCTGTGGTTTTTAATTCGTGTGTTGCTGCTTTAATCGCGTTTTTTGTTTACGATTGTTGGAAATTCGATCTGTCAAACGCACTCGCAAGAAAACGCAACGATAATGTGTACAAGGACTGTGCGCGGCGCTTACAACGCCACGAAGTGAGCAATTTCTACATTAGCTAGGTGTTTTAAGTAATCAAGCGCGTATACGCGGGTGACAAGATTTTTTAATTGATTTACGATACAAAATTGATTTGTTTGTTTTTCTTCATCAAAAAGACATTGGTAAATGCAGGTCAGCTCTCACACATCACTTTGGTTTCGAGAAGATTGACCATTTTTGAAATACTGTTCTTTTCCCGAGAGCGCTGTCCATTATTTCGCATCAAAGAGCGAGAAACAAATGGAATGAATTATATGGCCGATTCGTCGCCCGTGCTTTGTGCTGCTACGACATTTGAAATATATATCTTGAGCCACATTTTTTTAAATTTTTATGTAATTTCAGCTCCCAGCACGATCATTAATCACGAGATGAAAACCTTAATTGCTCATTTTTAACATTATTAACCGTAAAATTTGTCTTTATTCCTATCATTTAAAGCCAAAATAGCACCGCACAAATTGCACATTCAGACACGAGAGAGCGGGCACATCGGCGGTGGTGTTGTTCTCACGCACGGTCCCTATTTCCTTACTTTTTTATTTTCTTTTTCTCCGCACGATATAAATAATTCGAAGAAATTTGACCAATCATCGTAATGATGAAAATTCTCTTATCATGTGTTTCAGCCAACCAGCGTAACACTTTTTAAAATATCGTATTGAAACGCCTTCTCATTGGTTATCAATGAAATTGTGTAAAAATATGTACTACTACGCACGCGTTGCAAAAAATTTAAATCTGTTTTATACGGTCATTAATTTTCAAACGTTTTTTTTTTAGAGCTTTTAGATCGTAAATTATTTACGATTATACGCTTTATTTCCGTGCTGATTGCCTACTGGCAATGCAGTTTGTCCGTGTATGCAATTCTCAACGTGACAAGTTCATAGTCCATTAAAAATTATGCATTACGAAATTAATTTAGAAGGTTGCGTTCATACATTTTTAAATTTAAACAGTATTTAAATGTTTCAAAATGATATTTTTAAATCTGAAAAATACAGCAATATAAAAAAAAGTTGTAAATTCATTGTTAAGCTTTAAAATTTTGAGTTCGAAAAATTGGGTCATTTCGAGCATTTTGGCACGTGAGAAAAAATTTTGTAGAACCCGAGGAGACGATAGAAAAGAACGAAGAAAAAAAAACATCTCGTTCGTACATAATTTATGTTAAAATCTGATTCATATCGTGTGTGGCCCTTGAGCAAAATTTGGCACATGCGTCGAGCGTCTTGAACGAAAATTCATGCAGTGTATGAATACAAATACATTAAAACGATTCCGAGATGTGAATAACGTGAGCTTGACATTCAACCCTTTTAGAATTTGGGTCTTTGCCATACCATGAAGATCGGGCAATCTCAAATACGTGTAAACACACATTTACACACTTAAAGACGTGTATATAGTTTGTGGCCAAAATGCAGATAGTCGTCGGAGTCGAGCAGTTAGCGAGCGACGAGCAAAGAGCGCACACCCGCGTTTTAACCACGGATCGAGTGTGCTTTTTTATTTCAGTTTATCAAGTTTTTTTTTCCATTTTTTTTGCAATTTATTTGATCATTTTTTTAAATTTATTTAGAAATTTTATTTTTAGTGTTAATTAGATAATTTTAATTTATAATTGATTAACTTTTATTAAACTTTTTCGAAGTGCTACGTTTTTATAAAATTCGAGTGAATATTAAAGTAAACAGAAATAATTTTCAACGTTTAATCGATTTTCGTATTTAAATGGAGGAAGTGAAATATTTTTGTGTTTTCGAAATAATTGACTGACCTCGCTCGAGAGTGAACCTCGACGAAAATCTTCGTAAGCGGTAAGCAGCGGATAGTGATCCGCTTTAAATTAAGAAATAAATGCCTCTGCCAGCTTTTCAAAAATTCTTTTAGAGTTTATAACATTTTTTTGGTATTAGAATCGAAAGTTTTGTTATTTCATGTTTATACAAATTTAGTAAGTCGATATAAATTCCCGTAAAATTCAATTAGCAAATTGTACGGTTAAATCGATTTCGTTTAAATACAAATTGGCTATTTTGCAGTTCAAAAATATCGATAAATCGAATAATATTTCCGCCAGATGGCGTCGAACGCCAGACTGAAATTTACTCCGCATAAGCCATAAAATTCGAAAATCGTTACGAGGCTTGTTTTCACACTCCTATTAAAACTATAATCACTCGAAAATTTCAAATGGTATAAGGATTTCAAATTTTTCCCATTTTCCTTAAATTAATTTTTCTTTACGATGAAGGAGTTAAAAAATGGCCTTGTATTTTTTATTAAAACTTGTTTGTTATTTTTTAGAGCATCAATTATTCTTGTACTTATGGTATTTAAGAAAAATAAATCTTCAAAAGTCTCAAAAACTGTGGCGAAATCATTTTCAAGTTCCTATTCACCAAATTGAGCACTCGTGACTATACATGTGAGAAAATCTTTCATCGCGCGAACAACGTTTGGGTTGTAAGCAGTGCAACCGCCGACGAGTCAATGAAATGAAAATTGAAATGGTTTTACGTTAATTAGATTTTTAAAACGTTTTTGCAAATTACATTTTCGTTTCAAGTCTTCGAAAACATTTAAAAAATTGTTTCTAAAAATACAAATTATTTAAAAATACTTTTTTAATTAAATCAAAAATTTCAAATAAATACTTTATAACTGGAAAATTTTTGTTCACCGTTAATATTACTATTTTCTGCCTGTAGAATATCGCATTTTAATTACCGGTAACTAAACTTTTTGACTATTTAAAAAATTATATAAAAAATTATATAAAAAAATATATAATAAAAAAATATATAATTATATATAAAAAAATTATATACTAAAAAAAAATTAGAAGTAAATTTAAAAAAAGTGTTTATTAATTTATTATTTCTTGGTTCTTCATCGAGTCTCAACCCTTGATATTTCTTTTCAACCCTTTTTTCGTAATAAAAAATGAAAATAACGTGTTTTATTGCTGTTTTTAAACTTTATTTTTCAAACTCGTGCTGTGTTTCAATTTTTTAGAAACCAAAGTAGATGAGGAACTAGTTTTATGTATCTATTTTCAAAATTTATTTGGTTTTTTTTTCGATACATAAAAGTGAAGTTATTACTGTAACCGAAATCGTAAGAGATTTTCTTCGTAAGACACCTTCAGCGTTCTATGGAATAGGATAAAAAATAAATTAAAAAAAAAGTAATACATTTTTTTTATATGTGCAAATTTTTTACCATTCTCATGGAAATTATTCTTCGACGGTTTTTGACGGTTCAACCGTGAATATAGATCATGAAAAGGATGTAGATTAAAAAGATGATGAACAGAAGTAGTTTTATCGAGAATTGTACAATGTATTGGATGATATATAAGCTCGAAAAAGTGTGAGTTATGCTAGATCGCGTGAATCTATTGTTGGCTTTAATAGGGTCGTCTAGTGGGCCCGGACGAGTCTGTACTTTCGAGCACGTGTTGTCAAGAAATACATCACACCTGATGAATTTTCCTTCTCCGTTACATTTCGTTTGTTTAAAATGTCATCATTTTACTTTCGTATGTGGTTTGCTCATCGCGCCAATCCCACACCTACGATAATATACAATGACCTGAACGACGTACGGAGGCTTCTAAAAAAATATTTGCTATTTGCTCTATTAATTTTACATTTTCGACAATAGGTCGTTCTCGAAATTTTTCCCAAATATCTGACAAATCGATTATTAATGGGCATGTGTTTTTTTGAGAACACACGTTTTCAACCACTAAAGTTTACTATTTCTCTTTCGAATTACGCAATTCATTTCAAAATTCTACAATTTTTCTATCCATTTATTTTATATTATTATTGCGAGAGATGGAATCGAAAAAAAATAAATTTTCATTGTTCCGAAATAATAATAGTAAAGTCACGAATAATCAATTAAATTTTACTCAAAATAATTCAAAGATTTTGGAATCGCGCACTCGTGGAACGGAATTCCGTAAATTGGCGTGTTATCTTTTCGGACTGGAAATCAAAACAAAAATGAAATTGAAGTACGACAAAAATAAATGAAAAATAATAATAGCAAAATTCCGGAATTACTTAAACTTTTGACTCAAAATAGTTCAAACATTTTGGAAAAGCGTGCTCGTGGAATTTGCTTACTCGGCATCGAGGCCACGATGTATCGTTACGGAAGAATAAAAAAAAAAAAAAAACTTTGCAAATATTTACATCGTCCGTATGCAAATATAATCAAGATTGAGAGAATTGGTTCGTTCACGCCTACAATTTTACCTCGTGTTTTACGCATCATAACCTTTATTAAATGGAGCTTTTGTTCAAGACGAAATTGAAGGAACGAAATGTCTTCTTCTCTCAATTTAGATTTGTGGACAAAATAATGTTGGTTTCAAATTTTTTTAGATAAAGTCAACAATAATTGAATGATTTAACAATAAACAAATCATGCACTCAATAATAAATCTGAAGCTCATTAAAAATTGTTTATAAATAAGTGGTCTAACGCTGCTTTGACCTTACAAAATCACGATGGACCGGAAATATCTCACGCTCTAGATCCAGAGCTTCTACGATCGTGATTCACCGATTTGCTTGTTGGTTTTAGCAGTAACTAGGTCTATCGCAAATTCCATAAGTTTACGTCGATGGAAAATAAGCTGAAAGTGGTTTGCGACCATCTTATCCTACAAAAGTCAAATTTTATGATCTTCCGAAAAGGTTTGCAGCAAAAATATACAAGACGTCTTGAAATACTTGCTCGAGATTGATAGAATAAGTAGAACACGGAATCCTGAAGAGAAAAGTCCCTTACCACTTTTCTCTGCAGTGTAGCGTTCGTGAGATATTGAGTGATTAGTATTAGCCAATCGAGCGAGCGTTACCAGGCCACGCCCACTTCTGCTAATCGGCGCTCCGGCTTGGTCGAATACCGCCAACTGAATATCTCGTTAACGATGGGTCGTAGAAAAAAGTGGCTGAGGACTTTGATCTTCAGAATTATGCAACCTAACGTTCTCCGATGAAAAATTCAGCATATCGATACTTTTACTCTCTGTACGTGAATATTTTTGAAAAAATTGCAATAAAAAAAAGGTTCTGGCAGTTTTATTCAATCGATCTTATGAAATAAACGACGATAAAATGTACGGTTTACGTCAACTAGGTTTGAATAATTCTGTAAACATTAGTATGCCTATAAAGCCAGTCTGTCCGAAATATTTGACTCGGCGGTGGCATTCTTTGACCTGCTCGTGTCTCGTCGTCATGGATTAACGAATCGTAGTACGCGGTGGCCAATTTCTTTTCTCACCCTTACATTCCGCGTTTTTACTACGAAGCGGGACAATGAAAAAGAAAAAAACAAATACACACATTCGGGTGTAGGGCGAAGAGAAGTACATATATTTTTCGATGCCAGGCAGACAGTGCTGGTTAACGTCGGATCCCCCACTGGCTATATTTATCAACGAAGCTGCATACTGGCGCTTTTCCCAAATGTCTCGATTATTATTCTCCTCGTGAGAATCCAAAGAAATTCATCCGAATTTTCTCTTAGTGCGCTTCATGCGTGTTTCGTGTTTACACTTAACAAAGAAAAACGTTTTTTCATTCAATTATTATACAAAAACAATTTAAAAAATCGTAAAAATTCCAAAAATTTCGTCAATCCGGTCGCGTCACTACAAATGTCACATGGACATCGCAAGAACGTTACTTTGAGATATTGCACCTGGTCACTTCCCACGCGCACCGCCGCGCCCGGCAAAGTTTCAGAAATTCGCGATTAAAACGAACGATCTTTGCTTATTATTTTTCTGAGTTAGAAGGAGGCTGATGACCATAATTTTGAATAAAAAATCGAATAAAACTGGAAATTACGATTAATGAAAACCCTGTTTAATTTTTACTCAACATAATTTCGAAATAGCTTTTTATAATTATCATCATTGAAAATCAATTTTCACACTCACTCGGATATGTTAAAATTTTTTTAATTTTTATCGCATTGTTGAGCACTAAAATATTGATGAAAAATATTTTTGGCTCTGAACGTATTTGTAAAACATCCTTAACGGTGATGTTATTAAGTTTAATACGCACACTCCGTAGATAAATTTGAAAAGGCGCGTCAATTTGTAAATCTAAAAATATGATTTAAAGACGTTCAAGTTCCAAATGAAATATTTTGATTTGTCTTCCGTTATATTTCTGACTTCCGTCTTATCATTTCAAATTTATATCGAATTGAATGATTAATATTTATTCATTTACTTACAAAATATTACTATTATTGTTATTATTATTCTAGTTCGGAGCCAATTACAGCTACCAGATTCAATTATCTTTATTCTTAGTGCAACACTTATCGACGTCATGGTCGCTTCGAACTTCAATTCCAATTAAATTAGCAATTCGTTCTGGTCGGAAGTATAAATTATAAGCGAAGCGTTCAAGAAAAATTGAACATGTCAGGCTTAATTTAAAGTATGTCGTTTAGTGACAACACACTTTTTTAAGTATCAATTTAATACTTCCATATTATTTATAAAAAAAACAAATTTTTTTATCAGAATTTCGCAACTCTGGAATTAGACGAAAATATGAAAGAATTCAGTCATCTTTGAAACTTTAAAAACATTGATTTTCAATAATAATAATTTTTTAATGTTAGTGGCATATTGTTTAATCAATAGATTCTTCGATCGATAATCACAATATTTTTTCGTTACGTGAAACGGGTGGCGATTCTTTTTAATGCGTTTCATTTTTTTTTTAAGAATATTCATATTTCAATTCAATATATAAAATATATTCAATATATAAAATATTTCATATTTTTTAGAATATTTAGAATATGTAGAATAAATATTTAGAATTTTTTAGAAAATTTAGAATATTTTTAGAAAATTTAGAATATTTTTAGAATATTTAGAATATTTTATAGAATATTTTTAGAATTAGGATATTTTTTAGAATTTTAGAATATATATTTTTTAAATATTTAGAATATTTAGAACAGAAAAAAATATTTAGAATATTTTTAGATTTTTCTAAAAATTTAGAGAAAATTCGTGAAAGAAACCCGAATTTTACACATGATTTTGTAAAACGATTCTACATCATATTTGTGAGATTTCGAAGAGGCATTGAATGAAAAATTTCTCAAATATCGCGACCAGAAGAAATGGTAAAGAGGAATTTCAATAAAGGGAAAAAACTTTAAAAAAAATCAAAAGTGTTTTAGAAGATCAACAAATTTATTTCATACGAGGAAAAAATCGTCTGATTACTTGTTGAAAAGTCAGTTTTTTACACAAGTTGTTAAACATTTTTTGATAATTTTATTATTGCACATCAATGTTCGTAGCGTCTGAAAGATGGTTGCATATTTTCAGATTGCTGCAAAGTTGAAATGAGGAAATCCACTAATAATTTACAAACGTAAAAACATTTACCAAGGTCTATCCGAAATGTGTCGATTTTTAGGATCTTTTTTTTTGTATAATAAAGAATTGCGCAGTCGTAAAACAAAGCGTAATTAGCAAAAGTTAATTTCAAAACGACGTAATTGGTTGCTTATGCTGTGCAAAGAAAAAGGAGACACAAATGGTGGGGCAATATGATGCGGTAATGTCGCAGATGTTAAAAAAGTGCCAATGCTAATAGCAATCTATAATTAATTGAAAACACTTAATGAATAATCACTTTAATTACTCGACGATGGATAATTTTCACAAGAAATTCTAACACTCCTATTTCTGTATTTTCAAGTAATTCTTTACATTTTCATATCAACGAAAAAACCTCTATATATATTTAGAGAGGGTTTTTCGTTGATATATTAATAAATATATTTATACACCCTTCGACAACTTAAAGAAAAAAAACCTGAGAATAAAAATTAAATATAAAAATGAATGCTGCGAGAGCGGTTGGTCTAGTGGATAAGGGCTCGGGCTCGCACGCCGTGGGTCCCGAGTTCGAATCCCGACCAAAACACCAATGAAAAATTGAAATTTTTTTCACGTGTTTCCACTGTAATCCCGGGTGGTTTGGACTCCACCTTTATAAAAATCATGTCCAGACCTCGCTGTGATGCCTGAGCGGTCGGTGTACGGCTCCGGGTGCCTCCCGTGGACGGTTCTCATCGTGCGGATGGTGGCCCCCTAGTCGTGTACAGGCTAGCTCATTGCATTACAGCTGAAGAGGTACCTGTCTTTAAGCGCCTCTGGTAGCTGTGCTTGAGCATGCTCGCATTGCTACCCGGGGAAATTAGGTAGGTACCGGCTGTATCGGCAAGGTTTTCTGCAGTTTCCCTTCGCCCTCGGCAAATGCGATACAGTTGGGGATAAGTCGGCTGCAGCCGCACAGTGGGGTGTCTTTGGAAAAGGGGGGGGGGGACAAGCTAAAAAGGGGAGAACCCTGGGCAATGGCAAAATACAATAATATAAAAATGAATGCTTTCTGTGTTACAATATATTATTTCTTTTTGATAATTTATTTATATGAAAAATATCTGGTGATTTCGTTTTTAATTTGGGAATTTTTGGAATTGCAGATGAAGGGCGCCGTTTCGTTGAACAATAACCATCACGAAACGACGAAATTATATACGTTGAAAGACTTCGGCGTAAATATAATTGAAAATTTAGACGGCGAATCTAGCGAAGAACGCGAAGATGATATCCGATAACGTGATCCTCGTAGATTCGTCCCGACAACGAGATGGAATGGTCCAAATTAGTTCGGACGTTTGAACGCAGTTGCATACGATATCAGGAAGCCTTTGCCGTATCGTGAAATATATATAAGAGAGAATGACGGTCTCTTATCAATATGAAGTTGCGAGCTCGACGAGCGGTGGATTTACGAGGTTGCTCTTTATGTGGCGTGGCTCTCTCTACAAGCTAATCTATCGTGAACTACTCCTCTTTTTAGCTCTATTCGCAGCCATTTCTACAATCTACCGTTACGTCCTCACGAAACCGCACAAAAGGTTCGTTCCAATCATCCCTTGCTTTCATGGTGTTCTATGAAGATTTAAACCTCAGGCTACTACCACTGGGTCATTTTGACCCGGGCCAAAACCGTAATTTTCGATTAAATAGGGTTGCACTAGTTTATCATTCGCATTGTCGAAATTTGTTCTATTGTTTTACAAAAAACGTCGAAAACTACGAAGTTCTTTAAGAGTTATAAGCAGGAAACGTTGCCTGGGTCATAATGACCCATGATAATAACGGCCGGAGCAAAAAATCTTCACGAGAATACCGTTAATTATTTAATTTAATAATTGCTAATTAATCGATTTTTTATTGGGTTTTTAACAACAGAAAATTCGAGCAAATCGTCGTTTGGTGCGATACCTTCATCAGTCTTATACCCTTAAGTTTCGTGCTCGGATTTTACGTTGCTTACGTTGCTGCGAGGTGGTGGCAACAGTACATCGCTATTCCGTGGCCTGATAAGTAAACAATCTCAATTTAAGAAATTATATTGACTCGCAATATTTTTTTAATTATGCACGATACTCAACAGAACTAAGAACTTTTTTACATTCATTTATTCTCTTGAGCGGTAACGAGCTCCCCTTCATTTATTTCGTTTCGTAGAATAATTTATTTTCGTGTTTTAGACAATTATATAAGTATCTCTAGATTTTACTTGATTTTCGTTTATTCGTTCGAAGAGTGATGCATCTCGTCGCTTTGTACGTGACCGGAAATGACGAGTATGGTCGAATGCTGCGAAGAGCTCTTATGAGATACCTAAATCTGTCCCTCATACTTGTGCTGCGTTCCATAAGTTCAGCCGTCAAAAGACGATTTCCCACCCTCGATCATGTCGTTGATTACGGTACGAATTACTATCGATCGACCGAATTTACTTTTATCATGAAAGTAATTTTTTTATTTTTGCGAAAATGCTGCAAACATTTGATTACCAAATGTACAGAATTGATAGATCGTAAAATTCTGAAGAGAAATGTCCTTAGCCACTTTTCTCCCCGACGTACCGTTGCTGAAATATGAACTAATTAGCGACAGCGCGCTTCCCCCACTCCAGGCGTTGTCTCCAAGGTGCAGCGGATTGGTTAATATCGCGGCTGCTCCGCCTTCTTCTTCGCGACGCAGCGGATTGGCCATTACTAATTGATCGATATCTCATTAATGGTATATTATAGTGATAAATGGCTAAGGACTTTTCTCTTCAGAAATTCGCGATCTTAAGCAATTTGGCAAGAAAAAATTTAAATTTCATTGATTATATAGGTTTTATGACTTCCCTCGAACTGGAGCTATTCCAATCGGTGCCCAGTCTCGAATTCAATACTTACTGGATCCCCTGCACGTGGTTTATCAATTTATTAAAAGAGGCACGTCGCAGTCATCGGCTTCCAGACGCTCAGGGACTCAAGATAATAATGGAGGTGAAAATAGAAGCGTCACATTTCAGCAATTATTAAAAAAAAAACCTCCCATATAATTAATTTTATAATTTATAATTTTTTGTCTTTTTTTTTCTGGAACTTGCATTTCAATAGGAATTCAATGACTTTCGATCGAAATGTGGACTTTTGTGGAGTTACGATTGGGTTTCTATACCCCTCGTTTATACTCAAGTCGTAACATTAGCGACGTACAGCTTTTTCGTCGTTGCACTCGTCGGAAGACAATACATCGAGGGTGCCAAGAAGCCATTTCAAATGGAGGTCGATGCTTATTTGCCCATATTTACGATTCTACAGTTCTTCTTCTACATGGGATTATTGAAGGTATTTTAAGCCACAATATTTTTTTTTCTCTTCCTTTCTTTCCCTCCATTTCATTCCATTTTTTTCCATTATTCTTCGTAATTTCTACGGATTCACGAACTCCTTTTAAGACCTCAAAGCACGCGACGAGATAAACTCCGAACGAATGTGCATTCGACGGATAAAAATAAAACGACCTTTTCGTTGCAACGTCGAACACGTTTTATCAAGAAATTCACATTTTTATTGTGCTCGAGAATAATAAGCTTTTCACAAGCAGCTTTAACAATATCTTCGTCGTCACAAAGTCACACCATTTTTTTGAACTTTTTCAACATGGAGTAAAACGTTGAAAAATTCGGATGATTGAATTTGAATTAAAAAAAAAAAACGGATCAAATCCATTCGAATTTTCGACGCTTCTTATCCCATTTTTTTTTTTGTAACATTTCAAAACGTTTTGTTGAACTCCCTGAGGTTGCCGAACAATTGATAAATCCGTTCGGCGACGACGACGAGGATTTCGAGCTCAACTGGTTGATCGATCGTCACACGAAGGTGAGAAATTCAGTATTTTTCTCATTCTTTTTTTGGAAGAAAGAGAAATTCTAGTGAGAAAAAAAGAAGCAATTTAATGGAATCTCAATTGGCAGGTATCGTATCTTGGAGTGGATACTCTGATGAACAGGTGTCCGCCGCTCGTTAAAGACATTTTTTACGACGCCGAGAACGTAACGTTGCCGTACACGGAAGCCGCGGCGGCTTATAAGAGAAAAACTTATCGCGGAAGTGTAGCAAATATGACGTAAGGGAGAAAAAAACGCGTTTCCATATTTGTATAAAAATCAAGCACAAAACCAAATCGTTTCAAAAACTAAAAAAATCACAAAAAAATTCTTTTTTCAGTGTACCGGAAGAGAAGCAAACGATGTTTCTGCCGGATATAACGGAGGAGGAAGAAGACTCGAAAGCATCAACGACTCCTCGTACTTCGACCACGAGTGCGATGCATTTTCACGAAAGCCCGATGAACGGCAGGCGGTAGGCACAAATTAGATCATGGTGTGAAATTTTTTAACCTTAGGAGAACCTTTTTTGGGTGCATCGGTAGTAAATTTTAACGCCTTACATACGTCCAGCAGCGCCTAAAACGCGCTAAAAGAAAAACTGTTTTTAGAAGAGATAGCAATAGAAATTAATAAAAATAATTTTTACACATTGTTTATTAGTATTTAAACTTTATAAAAAAATTTATTTCATTTTTTTTTTTCAAAAATTACAACACAAAAAATCACGTTTCCCGAAGCACTATGAAAAAAAAGTTGCTCCACGGTCTGCATCATTTCTTCTTGAAATGCTGATGGATCTGCAAAACGTAAAAAAATTCTTGTAAAATAAAGTTGTAGTTATAGTCTGTCGAGCCGGATTTTTGAAATTCGAAAAATGTTGGCAATTTACGGCAGTTTAAAAAAAAGTGTGCATTTTGTGTCATAAATGTCACACTTTAATTATGTTTATAAAATTTTTTAATCACAACATCAAAAATCCGACTCGACGGACTATAGAGAAAACAATTTCGAATATTTAAAAAAAAAAAGCATAAAAAAATATTAAAAACTGTATGAGTTATCATGCAGACCGTGCCAGAAAAAGTAGTTTTGAGAAAAATGCATTTAAAGTTTCAAGTGCGTTTCGCTCGAGACATCTACCTGCGCGCATCAGACTCTCGTTGGGCAGTCACGTTTTCTATAATATCTTTCGATCTATGGGGAATTTGTACAATCGACTTACACAGAAATACGCCTAAAACTATAGAGAATAATAATCTGTAAAAAAAAAAATCGATTTTTTGAAAATTCTGGACGTATATATAGGCCTTAATAAGCTGTCGAAACATTATTTGGATTTATCAATAACTGGACAAATTCCAACTTAAATGTGGTAGTTCTGATCTTATTTCTAGTTTTAACCACAATAGATTAGTTGAAATCGCACTAAATATGTCCTGAGCGCATTAATCAAAACTGACCTCATTGCGAGCTACCCCTAGCATCACTAGATTAATCCTAATTTCAATAAACCACCCTGACCTCTCTGTAAGAGACTCGAAACCTCAGGAAGATATTTGCCATATCTTCCCTGGCAAGAAGATTAAAAAGCATGAGCTCTTTTAAGTTAGACTCGTTTGTTTCAGCCAGATTAGCGGGTCCCCTTCAACAACTCCGAGAATGGGTCGAAACGTTACTGAAACAATTGTGCAGCTCGATCTTCAAGAGATCAATGAAGAGATGGAGCAAGCCGACAGACGTGCGATAACGGAAGCGATGAAGATAACACCAACGGGACGTTCGTCAAAGTGTTCGACCCCGCGGCTTGATCAAAATCGAAAGCCATTTTTCACGGGGCCCAAGATGGCCAGAATGAATTTGCAACCTTGGCCAAGCGCGACGAATCTGTCGCGATTGGCTGCTAATCAGCATCAGCAACAAGCAACTGCAGATGTTACTACTTCCTTTATGAAAAGAGATAAGGACGCGGAGAGCCAATCGACCGAAAGAACAAGTTCTACAACACCCGCCAAGCGGCCTCCTTTCATCAGCATCAGTCGTCACGATCCATCCCAAGATGATGGAGAAGACACCGAAGAAGAAGAAGAAGAAGAAGAAGAAGAAGAAGACGGTGACGAAGAAGATGCGGAAGAGGAAGAAGATAACATGGCCAGTGAAACGCATAGCGGAGCTTTCATAAATTCAGCCTTTTCCCAAGAATACATCCCCACACCAGAGAGCGGATCATCACCTGCTTGCCAATGCTATGACCAAAGCTCTCACAAGTTTGACGATCATTCCGATGTTTGTCAATTTCAATGCCACCACAACGAAATGTGTCAGCACGAGGAACATACACACGAACTACCACAATTGGACCTCGGCCAAACATCACGACGACGCCTCAATAGTTGTCCAAAATTGTTGATTGGCCGTCAGAGCTCAACTGGAAGTCGCAGAAAGTGGATACGCTGGAGCAGGCGCTCACAACCCGATAATCAACAAGAAGATGACTCTTCCGTTAGACGAAAAACCGTTGACTCGGTACCCTCAGCTAGGAAAATTATGCCGCAAACCAGCAGCTCTCCCAATCTCAAAAGCTGGCCGTTGTCTAGCCTAAGCAGTGCCACACAACAATCCAAAAGTCATTCTCCACCCGAGATCAAGGATCCCGATAATGAGAAAACAGATTCGTCTACCAAAACGTCAGATGCACCGTGACGATGTACGATTTATTGCATACAAGTCCAAATACGGCACCAGGTTTGATCCTGTTACTACCAGTGGGCCATTTTGACCCATAATATTGAGCCTTGTTCTATTCGTTTAGTCAGCAGTTGATCGGTTGCTTATTTAAAAAAAAAAAGTCGGACATATCAATTCCTTCGAGAGTCATGAGCAAGAATAATTGCTCGGGTCATAAAGACCCATGATAGTAACGGAGGGTTAATCCTGATGGCGTTGAAATTTGTATTGTTAGGATGCAATTAAATGCCCCTCTATCGTTTTCCCAATTTCCCAATCTTAATGCAAACTGATGTATCAACAGATTCCTAAATCTATTTTTTCCGAAATGCCCTAGAAAAAATTTACAATCAGCTAACCATAGGTTAAGTATGGCCCAGTGTTGGCTAATGTTGAGCCGATTGTAAATTTTTTCCAGGGTGGCACTACGGATCGGAAAGAAAAGAATCTTTTCGATGATTTCGGTTCTAAAAAGAGACTCAAAACGACAGTTTAACATTTTTTTATAACCTCAATCTGCAGCAGAAATGTTTGATAATTTTGAAAATAAATCATTGTATTCCAACGTTGCAAATTTCAAAATTATCGATCCTGACGGTTGCTCCACTGGTTTGAAAATGGAGCAACCGACCGCAGCGCCACGCTGTCAAATACCGCGATCTACAGTTTTAATATTCCCGCGGGAATTCCCCGTCTTTGAAATGGACTTATGTTGGCAAACCTGCATGTCTATAACCCACCGAAAACCAACGGGGTTCTCTTCTGAATTTTTCTTCTTTTTTTTTAGAGCACTTATTATTTATCACCGTTGAATTATTCACTCGTTACTTCAGTATTATCGACTGATGTGTATTTTTTTCATATTTATGCACACACTGAGTACCGTATGATTATTTTATTGTAATGAACTTTGAAAAGCATCATTTTTTGCTACCCATTGCAATTACATCGATACAGTATTTATTGTGTATTTTTAGTGGAGCTTGTACTTTTGAAATAACGTGTAAATACTGTAAATATAATACCATTTTAGGGTAATATAAATATATGAACATGAGACAATTCGGTGTGTTTGGATTTTTATTTTTACTCTCGTCAAAAAGAAACAAGACGAACAAAATTCAATTTTAATTAATTAAAGTTGAATTACACATATTTATGCCGATAATTTTATTCTATAAAAAATTCATTACTTATACGTTTATATGAAATAATCAATTTATCAAAAAATGATTAACAAATTGCTTGGAAAAAGAATTTTTCAACAAATAATCAAACAATTTTTTTTTTCGTCGTGTATAAAATGAATTTGTTGATTTTTTCGGGAATTTTGTCGCTCTTTGAAATTATTCCTTTCCGCTCTTCGGAAGACGATATATTTGAGAATCCGAACATTCAAATTTCTAGAAAATTTGGTAAATTTAATGTTGAATCTTCTTACAAAAACATGTGTAAAATTCGTGAGTTTTTAGATATTTTTTTAGTTTTCAAAAAAGTTTAAAAAAAGCGAATATTCTAAAAAAATTCGAATGCTTTATAGCAAATTATCGTAATGACAACAAAAATTCTCTCATTGCCTGTCGAGGAATTTTTTGTTTAAACAGTATGTTTATAACTTTTTAGAATTATTATTATAGGATATAAAAAAAATAAAAATGTGGAGTTTCACAGTGACTGATTTTTTTCTATTTTTCTTTTACTATTTACTATTTTAATTTGTAATTTAATTACCCTCAAAACAAGACTACAGCAACAAATCTGCTGGTTTTTAGGTATCACGAGCGCCTCTTTCGGCAATTTCCGGTACTACGTTCAGAGGAACAAATCTTGCTCGGTCGATAATGGAAGTGAACTATTTCGCAAAAAATGCTTATTCAAGAGAGAAAAAGCGCAAGTTTTTGAACGGACACGAATTGTGACTGTTGACTTTTTCCAAAAAATGTAACAGTGAAAATTCAAGGGGTTTTGAGAAAAAAATGGTATTTCAAATGAAATAGTGTCATAGTTCTCCGCTAGGTTGATAACAATAGCGCTAGCATAGACGGACGAAAAACGACTTTTCACTTTTCACCGTGTACATAAACAGAAGCTCCGTTCGCGGTTCGCGTTGATATTTTTGCGCTTTTTTTCTCAGCATTTCGAGCGAGTTTTGTTGTGATGAATAATTGTGAAAAATTATAACTCGGATCGGAACGAAATAAAAATTAATTTAAACATCAATATTCGTGACTTTTCGGGGGATTAAAATACTTTTTGAAAATTCCAACCTTTTCTAGCGTCGCCCAAAAATGAATATCGTTTGTGTCATATGCAGCGATCGTTTGACACCCTCGGACGATGTTTTTTTCACCCCATGCGGACATATTTTTCATTTTGCTTGCCTTACGCAATGGCTCGAAAGGTTAGTTATTTTTATCATTCAAATATTATGCAATTTCAGAAATAATGTTAAACAATCAAAATAGCATTAATGAAAATAAATTCAAATAAAATAGAAAAATGTTAATATATGTGATAAAAACAAGAATAAAAAAATAGCAGATTCACAATTTCGGACTGCCTCGAAATGTATTTAAAAAATCGACGTTTTGAATCAATTTTTTGAACAATGAGAAAATCCAAAGTTTTGCCCCGTTTCCTTTCAAAATCCATAACTTTCAGTTTAGAAATTCTGGAAAAAATGATGTCGCCAACATCGTAAAAATACAGAATAAAAAAAATAAAAAAACACGTCACCAAGGTTGAAATAAATTTATAAAAAGTAAATTTTCAATTTTGCGAAACAAAAAAATCATTAACAATTATTATTTAGCAAATATTCATTTAAAAAAAATATAATTTAGTCAGCATGGTCAAACAATATGAACAAAATAGATTTTCCATGTTACTGCCTAAAAAAATTATCAAAAAGGTTGGTTTTTAAATATTTTAGAATTGTAAAGTCAAAATTGAGTCTATAAGGTCAAAAAACCTTAAAAAAATGTATTTCAGGATATGCTATTGAAACAAAGAATTGAAGAAACAAAATCATGTCCGCAAGGTTGAAAAACTGAAAATAACTGGTGTTTCGGAGTTTGAATTAAAAAAAAACTTACAAAATGTTTTATGAGCGTCCTAAACTTTTGTTTCGTATCAAACAGATCAAAAACATGTCCACAATGCAGAGAAAAAGTGACACAGAGCAGAATTCACAGGATATATTTCAACTTTTGCAACAACGATTCGACGTTGGAGGATCCCTCTGCTCTGCAGGCAATGTTGGATAGTTTAAAATTTCAATTGATGGTAAAAGAGCGAGAGACTAAACAGGCTTTGGCAAAAAATGAAACCCATAAAAAAGAAGCGGCAGGATTGAGGGCCGAGGTACGAAAATTGGAAAACGAGATGACGCACAAAGAAACGGCTATTCTCGCTCTTAAGGAACAAACAAGATTTTTCAAGGGGCTCAGCACCGAAGCTGAAGATGCCAAAAAAGAAGTAACTCGCCTGAAAAGCAAATTGGACGAGTACAGATGGTGGGATGCTGTTTTTGTTCTTCCTAATACTGATCCCATTTTTTGCAATAATTATTCGTTATAAATCCTATTGGATAAATGTCTTGTTATTAATATTTCCCTAATGAATATTTAAAAAGACGGTAATATGATTTATTTTTTCCACAGACATTTGGAATTTTATTTTTGAGGTTTCCCTTAGTGAAATATTTATATTTGAATTATTATATTTTTGCACATTTTATTTTGAGGAATTTATTATTGAAATTTTCGTTTGAAGATGTTAATTTTGAAATTTTATATTTGCATGATAAGCACAAAAAAACTAGTACATATAATACATATAAAAAATAGGGACGACAATTTATCGTTAAGTCTTGCAAATTTATAAAAACAATAAAATTATTCGTTTTTATTTGTTTAGCATACAAACATTGATAAACGCTCCGCTGGAAGACGTTGACGATGTATTGGCTAATACAAGAGATCCGGATCGCCTTCTCACATACATTTCCGTTATGAAAAAGTGAGTGAAGCACGAAAAAATAAAAAATCTAAATTGAAAATTGAAGATTGAAAAAAAAAACAAAAACAAAAAAGTTAAAATAATATAAAAACAAAAATCAAGTATGTTTAACAAAAAACATTTTCAAAATGACCAAATAAAAAAGGTACACATGGAAAGATTGGGATAAAAATTAGCAATGAAAGTAAAGTTCAAGAATGGGAAATTTTCAAAAATTCGATTTTCTTTTTTTTATTTCACCAGAGAATTAACAGCGAGTGTTGCAAGGCGCAAAGATTTACGAATATCTGCGAGAAAATTGCAGCAGGATTTGACTGCCGTGTCGATGGAACGAAATTTTTTGCTGGACGAACGAGAAAAACGAAAGTAAGTGAAAATACGAGGAGCACATTATTTATAAAAAATGAACAAAATAATAGAAGTAGTGACCCAATGGAAAAATTTAAACTCAGTCATTTTGAATAAATGTTAAATAAACGTTACACAAAAATAATCTTAATATTGAATTTTTTCAACACAGGCAATTGGAGGATTTGTTAGCCGTTGCTGAATGCGAAAAAAAGGAGCTCGAATGCCGAGTAAAAGAATTGGAATCTGGGATTCCGCGGGAGAAAGAGAGAAAAAAGACGAGCCAAAATTCAGAAAATAATGATCAACGATCTGAAAGCTCGTTGAAACAAAAATCAGACATTATTGATCTTTGCGAAGATTCGCCCGCTCGACAAAAACCACGATCGTCAAAAAAAAAAGACGCTATTGAAATTTCGGTAAACCATCATTTGCCTTGTAACTAATTTTTTCAAAATATCAAACATTTAGTTAAAATTATTAAATAAATTATTAAAAAAAATATATATTAAATTGCAACAAAATCAACATAATCATTATTCGTTTATATATTTTTATCATTTTTTGAAAAAAAATTATCTTCTGAATGAATTATTACGAACATTTTCAAAAAATTCGCTTTATTCAACTATTTTTTTTTTAACTTAGCAAAAACAGGATTTCCAATGCCATTTTTGAATTAGCAATTATACAAGTGTGAAAGATTATTTATTCAATTAATTTATACAGCCGATCCGAGACGATGAAAAAGGCAATGAAGAAAATGCTCCTCTCATCCATATCGCGTACAACGTTAGCGACGAAGTATCGAAAAGAAAAAAGAGTTTTCTCTCGGCTTCCTCGGCGTATCCGTTATTAGCGAAGAAAATGAGGCTCGCTCGAACCTTCAGTGCTGTAAGTATTTTTTGGAAAAAAATGATAAAAGTCCGGCAATATTTATTTTATGAATTTCATTTAATTTTAATGTTTAATTTTTGTTTCATTTTTCATCTCTAAATCAATTTTTGAATTTCAAATTTTTTATGTAATTTTAAATATGTCAAACTTAATTTTGAAATTTTAATTAATCAATTTGATCATAAATTTGTAATTGAATCGTTTAATTTCGATTTTTCCATATATTTTCATTGAATTTTTTTTTCCCCGCACGAAATTTACACAAACTTTGTTTCCTTTACTTTTTTTTACTAGGATCGTACATCAAGCGACCTGACTTACGATGGTTACGGGGGTCACTCGAAGGTCGACAGATTTCCTAGTCCGAAAAAAGTGAATAAAGATATGAGAAAATCGATTAGGCGACCTTCATCAAAGAGGTCGCAGCTCGACGACGGAAAGAACCAAAAACTCGGCGATTACGTTAATTTGGATCCGTGAATATAAAATATCGTTCGTACAAATCTGATCCCGGGCTTAGCTTTAACTAAATAGATTTTTTCAAAACGAACCAGTGAAAGAAAATTAAAAAAAAAAATGAGTCTTACAAATCGAAGAGAAGAAAAGAGGTGTTTTTTGTTTATCGAAAAAAAAAAAAATCAGTGAAAGAAAATAAAAAAACGCATGTTTTAAATTAAAGAGGAAAAAAAGGTTTATTTTTGAGTTTGTAAATCCGAATTTTTTCGTGTAATCGTTAACTTTAGTCGATAAGTTTAACGGTCGAGGAAAAAAAAAAGTTCGAATATGTCGTTAATTTTCATTGGCCCCGAGAGAGGCAGGAAAACAAAATAAAACAAAACATTTCGCATAAAAAAGGCCAAGTGACGTTTCCTTTTAAAACTTTGTTTCGTCGAAATTCTAGGTGTACGAAATTCAGATTCGTGATTTTTCCTCGGTGATTTGTTATTTTCATCATGGTTGTGGGTAATGAAACAAAATCTGTTACACTGGGTCCTTATTACCCAGCTACGCTAAATCCAGTGTTTATGGGAGCACACCCCCCAACTCGTTATGATTTGCCATACGATTCGGGCACTCAACGCGTAACCTATTTTCAAAATTATCGAAATGAAACTCTGTCGCGATTCTTGGTAAGTTTTGTTTCCGAGGATTTCTTTTTTTATCATTTTAATTATGTATGAAAGTGTCGTCCCAAGGAAAATCCTCCTTAAGAATGAATTTCACATATTTTCATGCTAATCATTTTTGTTCATAAAAATTTCAGTTCTCAGCGGTTCGAAAAATTCCGCCATCTTCATGACGTTCCAAACATTGAAATTCAATAATAAAATTATCAGAAAATTATTAAAAAATTGTTATAAAAAATTTTTCGCAATTTTTTGCTTTTTCCTGATGAGCTCGAATTTCGAAGTCTCAGAATTTTGATCCAATGATATTTTTGGCTGAGAAACGCGTCATTCGTCCTTAATTCCAAATATTACATTTTTCGCTATCAAATTTTTATTTCTTCAATTTTTATACGCTTTTAACCGACACGAGAACATTTTTTATGCAGATGCCACCTTACGACTGGGGAGTGCAAAAAAGTGCGTACAGTCCTAAGCCCGATATCGTAGTCGGTGTCAAAGGTCGAAATTTAGATCGATTGCTCGCAGTTCCGTTCAATGATATTGAGACCGTTGATTCCGTGCGACTGAAAGAAACTGATGATTTTTACAAGGTATTATCCGTGTTGTCAAAAAATTCTGTACAATTTTTAATTACTCGTTTTTTGTTGACTGGTTTAATTCTAGCTTACCATCAATGGGTCATTTTGACCCAAGCGAATACGATTATTTTCGACTAAATTAAAATACACTGGCTTTTTATGTTTTTTTCAAGAGTTTTGAGCACCCGAAGTGCTTGGGTCATCAAGACCCGTGCTATTAACGACGGAGACCTCGTAAAATTGTAGTAATCTTGGGTTAAATTGAATGCTGCGTCAAGCGGTTTCGAGTCAAAATTATTGTCCATTTTTTTCATTTGAATTCTTATTAAAAAATGTCCACTCTTTTTTTATTTGAGTTTTATTTAAGGAAGGAATCTGAATTAATGCAATTTTTTTCTTTCTTGGCTCCAATAAAACGAATCTTTTCAAAATTTTTCGGGTGTCTTATTACATGTTGAGACAACACAAAACAGTTTTGTATAAATACAAAAATGTTTATTTTTTTATACAAAATATTTTGAACTGTCTAAAAATGCTCCGTCGTTTCATCGGCGTACACTGTACAGTGCGTATTTTTAGTTTGAACCAAAAATACCAAGGAATTTTTCCGTTTGTATGTAATTACCTTCTATGCGAACCTCAGAAATTTATTTAAAAAATTGAAATTACCAACTGTCAAAAACAATTGAGTTAAATATTTTTGGCGAAAATCGTGACCTTTCTTTTCAACGGGACACAATTTGGTGAATTGATGATTTGAAAAGAAAATAGGTTTAGATACAAGTCAATTATATCAAAATTGAAAAATTCTTTCGGTTTTTTTTTGTTACAGACGAAAATCATACCCGTTACATTGTACGCCGATGAACAACTTCAGCATCGCAGTGTTTTAAACATTCCAAAATATTTTTTATAAAAAAAGACTGTTGTATAAGCGAATTGTGTGTGAAAAACATCTCCAAAGTTTTGGAGATTTTTGTTTCATAGCCAAGAAAAAAAATCGCACAAATTGCACTTTTCTTAACATTCTAATTCAGGTTTCCCCTGATTTACGCGCGATAATCACGCGTAGATGATAACGCGGATGCGCGGTAACAGTGACAAAATTTGAAATAAGATTCTCCAGACACACGCCTACGTCATCCAATTATCGGTAGCATTTTTCATTGTATTCGCAAGCGAAAACCCAAGATTAATACTCGATTACGTGGCGCCATTGTCGCTTCTACGAATTCGGCAAAAAATCAGCATTTTCCGTACTTTTTTTTTCTTCTTCTTTGGTGCAGGCTGTACAAATGCATCGTGATCAATACAAGGATCGTACTGGTGTACTTCATCCGCTTAAATACTTCAGACCCGACGATTCCGATTTTCACGGCCCTCCAAGCCTCTTTCCAGCGTATATTTTCAAGTATCCCGATACTTATACCGCTCACAAACTACCTATCGTCCTTCCTATCACGTACGAAAGAAGAGTCAAGACTCCGTACTTGCCGGAACTCTCGCTAGCCGGCATTTACGCTCGTAGGCAATGCATTGCGCACAAAGTCTAATCCGGAAGCTCTTCTTGCATTACACCCCCTATCATCCTCATCGAGTACACCCTAGATTTCTTCAAGTGCGTACTTCTTCGGATTTTCAAGTAGATACGTGCTTCCTTCTTACAAAAGATTTACACAAATCCCATGATTTTGAAGTTTCCATCTTTGCTGTGGCCAGATTTATTATTTCCCACGAAAAACTTAATCATTTTCATAGAATTCAAAAGAAATAAAAAAAGAAGAAAAAAACGACTTTTTTGTTTAATTAATTTTTGGCTATTCCAAGCATTGTTGTTAATGATAATCGACATTTGTAATATCTAAAAAGGTAAACCTTCATTTTTATTCAACAAATAAATAAATAATCTCAATGAAATTTAATATTGTTATATAATTTGCTAATCGTTTATGGCATTAATCGAAAAGTGCTCGCGAATTCTGGTATCCTTACGACCGTGTGAACAAACTCCTGGGCTCCTATACTTCCGGTATGGTCCATGTCCATTTCCTGCAACACCTGACGAGAAGAATTTTTCCAATTTTTATATCGGTACCAATTTGCTCATAATATTAATAATGTTGCCATTAATTTCATGCAACCGGAAGTGACAGGAATTTTCATGTTTTCATTTTTATCCTTATTCACTGATGGAATCAATCATTTTATTGTTAAACTCGTGGAATTGGAGAAAATCTGTGGACGATATTTTTTAATTATACATGGAAACAATAAATAATTAACCGTTTGAGCGACTCGTTCTGCACTCTGCCGATCGATCCTGATTCGTCCATTTTCGTTTGTTCCTGTTATGCGCTCTACCGCCTCGATTAAATCGTCCAAGGATACTTGGTTATCGTTATCGAAGTCTTAACATAGAATAAATAAAAAAACGTCAAGTTATAAAAAAGTTGAAAAACAATAAATGAATTTATCTCGAAGATTTATGGAAATATAAAGGCAACTTACCGAATATTTGAAAAGCCCAAGCAGCTCTGACGTTAACGGGACAGTTTTCGGAAAACGCTGAGTACAAATCCAAAATGTCCTCAAAGCTCATGCTACCGTCTCCTTTCGATGAAAATACTCGAAATATCGATTCACGAAAAGGATTGTGCTGAAAAATTGACAATCACTGTACATTTTTCTTTCCGCGATTAATCCATTTTTGAGATTACCGAAAAACACGTATTTTATCTTCACTCCTTATACATTTGGTTCGCACATTTCGTTTCCGCGAAACTATAAAAATGTCAATATCTCGAGAACGGATCGATTGATTTTCATTTTTTTTTTTAGCATTTTATTCAGTTTTTGGAGGTACAATTAATAGATAATTAATCCATTTTGTAATTCTTCAAAGTACATTGTAAACATTCTTTGAGTATTTTTGAATTATTGAACTCAACTAAAAATAGTTAATGTATTCGTTATGTATGTTTGAATGTGGTAAGCAAAAACCCCTCTCGTTCCCTTTGTTTCTCTCTCTCTCTTTCGTTTCCCTGTCGTTCAGGTACCGGGGAAATTATCATCATTTATTTTCATCCTGGTTAAAATCGATACAAACAATAATATTGGATTTGAACACATTATTCAATCTCTCAACTCGCTCATAAAATCGTAAACCATTCAATTATTGCATTATTTATTTAACAGGTATTGTTGATTAAACTTACACGTAACTGTGGAATAATTTGGAGTATCCGTTCAATTGGAAATCTGTGATGAAGATTTTCCTGCAATACTTTGGGTCCCAGAGTCTCGAACGTTCGAAAAATGCTTTAGAAAAGAAAATAATTATGACATCTTGAAAGCACGACATCAGCGAAGTTGACTTTTTGCAGTCATTTTAAAAAGTTAACTTTTAAAAAATAATAACGTGTCTCCCTTCTCCTGAAACTCACTTCTACTTTCTATCGCTATATCTGTGAAACTAAACGGTCAAAATTCTCGCTCTTTCTTTCAACAAATTTCCACATATTTTTCTCTGTAAATGAGAATTTGCTGAAAAGAAGTTTGTAGCGAAGTTTCAAAGTTTTTCATGAGAAATATCAAATTTTCAAACGCTCCCCTTAAGAAACGTAAATAAAACAGCACATTTTTTTTTTTATTCGAGGGTCTTTATGACCCAGGCAACTTTGCATACTCACAACTCTTGAAGTTATTGGTATTTTTCGACGTATTGTTTTTCAAGCGATAAAACAATCTCTAACGAATTCCTATTCTAATCGAATGGTACGTCGAGAAATAAAATATTTCACCGCAATCGGAGTTTGAAAAAAGTTTATCTCGAATTAGTCGAAAATGAGGGTTTTGGCCTGGGTGAAAATGACCCAACTGTAATAATCCGATCTTAGCAATGAGATGTTAGAGAAACAATAGAGAAAAATTGAAAATACTTCTATCGGATAAACTAGCCATGAAAATATTTTTTTTCATTAATCTTTTTTTTTGTTAATCTCAGGAGTTTATTAAAGTTTCATCATTTATTGAAAAAAATGTTAATATTCGGTCGGTTTGTGTGGTCCACACGTTGTTTGATACTCACTAAACTATCTCGGCTTTGTTTAAGTAAGTTAGTTGACTGTACTCTTCGAGCATCTCCGGCGTCATTGTCGGAACGTTAGAACTCGAGTTTCCCATGGCTCGAGGCACTGTATTTGAATTTACATCGGTTCACCACTGACAAACTGTAGAACGTTTGTCTTGCAGAGATACGGTCTCAACTTCTGTCCTTGTGGTCCGAATGAAAAAAAAATATTTTTGATTGCTCGTCGAATCTAGAACTGTCAGGCGTGAATATTTTTTTACGCTAATTTTTTAGTCAGTTTTACGTTAATAAAAAATGCAATAAGATTTATTAGCTCGAGCTTCGCGTATGAATACGAAATAGGTATTTTTCACCTTTTTAAATGCAGTTATTTTTGTTGATGCATCCTGGTTAGAGCGAAGCTCGAAAACACATTAAACCACGAGACAACGTAAAGGCTTGAGGAGTTTGAAAAAATGTGACTAGCCCAGTTATTATCTTGGCGACGAGAAAAAAAAATATTTATAATCTTATCGGTACGCGACTTACATTCCCGTGAGTCATCCTTGTTTTTATCGAGAAAATGGTAGCGCGCTGAATTTCAATTTTCTTATCTATTTAATATTGATCTTAAATAACGGGCTTGTCGGTTCTATTTTTTTTCATTTATTAATATACGAGATATTATATTTTTTGTGAATTGCTTCAGGAATTACGAGAATTTGAGGCATGAGGTCATTCCACAAGTTGAAAAAAATCGTTTTTATTTATTTTAGATTACTACATGATTTTTTGGTACCACGTCGGTCCTACATGGGGACGATTTGACACGGGTCACTTTGAGGATTCATAACTCTTAGTAGAATCGGTATTTTTGAGGATATTTTTTTTTGAAACAATTGTACAATTCCCGACTAATCAAATGGTACAAGGCTTAATGCCGGCAAACGATTATTTTCCCTGTAGTTGACGTTTACAAAAAAAAGTGTAGTTCAATTTTTGCGAAACTTCACACATGGCTTCAAATTCAAATTTTTCATATTTTTCTTGATTTTTTTAACAATAATTTGGCTATTCCATGAAGTTGAGATATGAATCTATAAGAAAAAAAATATAGCAAACTAATTGAACATTTCTTGTACAAAACTGCACGGGGTTTTAGATCTTAATATTTGAAAGCCAAAGCAGGCGTCGAATAAAATGCAACATAAACGTTTTCTGGATGAGGTATCGGTTTTATTTACTCGTTGAACGTGCAAAATTATTTTCAACGTTCGACTATTCTCTCGTGACAAAATTATCAAAAAATTATTACTTAATTGTAAAAAAAAAACTGTGCAACAAATAATCAGACGATATTGTTTTATTCAATTAATTCATTGTAATTTAATATTCGTTTGTTCTGGGTTTTCCGAAATTAATATGGAAATCTGTAGTAAATTGGCATGAAAATTTTTAAACCCTCAGCGGTCGCGCTACTTACACTTTAAACGTTGGTCGCGCGATGAGAGATTTTTTCACATGCTTTCACATTTCTCACATGCTGTATACTTTCAAGTGGTTAATTTTTGATAAGTAATGACTTGAAAATAATTTCGCCACAGTAATTGTGACTTTTAAACATTAGTATTGCTCAAAAACTCTAAATAAAATGATAATTGATACGATAAAAAAATAAACAATGAATAAAAATAAACAAATAATAATTATAAAAAAAAAATTTAACTCTTTTATCATAAAGAAGAAAACATTTGAAGAAGATAGAAAAAATTTCAAATGCTTATACCATTTGAAATTTTCGAATTATTATCGTTTTAATAGAAACGTGGGAAAAAGTCTCATAGGAGGACCGCTGACGGATTGAAAAGGTCTTTGTTTTATTCCATAGAAATTAACGACTTGATGAAAATTTGACTGTAGTTGACTTTGATATTATGTATGTGAAACAGTCGTCATAGAAGCGCAGAAAACGCACAGTGTAATCGAGTTAAATTCGATATCCTTACACAGAGATCATTAATTAATAGCTGGAAAAGGTTGAATAGCAATTGGAATGAATGGCAATTCGTGCTCATAATAAAGGGATTAGCTTATCGTAATATAATAGGGACAAACATAAAAATCGATCACAATTTAGCAGGCTTCTGTAATCATTATATGGACCAACGGAATTATGTACCAGTTCCCATGAGTCTGATTGCGGTTGCATAATTAATTTCGGTAAATAGTAACGAAATTCGTAAAATGATCGACATGTAATATAGTATTTTTGGTGAAAATAACACAATGAGAAATCTGATTACTTGCTACAATAAAGAATAATGTATATTTATAAATGATCGATAGTCTGGTAATTTTATTAAAGTTGAAAATGTCTCATCGAGAGAGCAGAAACAATTGAGGTATATTTCGTATTTAAATTTGGAACTTGTTTTCGGAATATTTAATCAATGATAAACTTAACATGTTTCATAGCTAAAAATTTTATTGGATTGAATTTCAAAACATCGGAATTGAACAAAAACTTGAAAATATTCAGCTGCTTTTGCAACTTAACAAATATTGATTTTCAATAATAATATCTCTGAAAAGCTATTTACATATTGTTCAAACAAAAAATTGTTCAACAGATAATGAGATGATTTTTTTTTTTCGTTACGTCAAATGAGTTTCAATTTATTTAGCATGTTCCCTCTTTATTTTATTTATCCAATAACTTTTGAAAAATGATTAGAAACCAAGAATTTTACACAAGTTTTTGTAGGAATATTCAAAGTCATAAATACAAAAGTCCTATCGCGTTGAACGAACAGCTTTTCAAGTACCATTTTCAAAAAAGTGAGGAAGACGAATTTCTTGTACAAAGAGAAGAAATTCAACGAAAAGTCAAGGGTATTCTAGAAACTCAACAAATTCATTTCATACAAAGAAAAAAATAGTTTGATGATTTATCTAACAATTTTTTTTTTATAATTCGTTAATCATTTTTTTGGAATTTTATTATTGCATGTCAATGTTCGTAACGTCTTAAAGATGGTCGAAATTTTCTAGACTTTCTCCGACCCGCTATGTACTAAAAATTTTATGGAATAAAATAATTGGCATGAATATATGCGTCATTCAGTGAGACTCAGAGAACTAGATTCCAAGTGATCTGCTTAATTTTCATGTTTATAAGTCCCGTCCAAACGATACCCCATTTTTGTGCTATTGGGTTTTAAACTTAATTCCCGCTGTTTTTCAATTAAAAAAAAAAAGAAGTTATTTATAGTTTACGGTACATTCTATTTTATTCGAAGTATTGTCCTTCAGAATCTACGACCTTTTCCCATCTTTCCCGCAACAAATGGATTCCACGCCAATAGAAATCGTTGCTTTTTGAGGCGATCCATTTTTTGATGTCTTCAAAAGATTTCAAATGCTGTGATGACAAATCATTCTGAATCGCTCGAAACAAATGATAATCAGACGGTGCTACATCCGATGAATACGACGAGTGAGGTAAGACTTCCAAGTTCAAGTCCTTTATATACTTTTTTACGAATTCTACTACATGTGGTCGAGCATTGTCGTGGAGCAAAATTAGTTTGTTATGACGTTTGGCGTACTCAGGCCGCTTTTTTCTCAATTCCTGGTTTAGTTTCATTAATTGTTGTATATAGCGAAGAGCTGTGATCGTTTGACCCGGTTTCAACAATTCGTGGTACACCATACCTCCTGATCCCATCAAACACACAGCATCACTTTTTGAGCATGAATATTGCATTTCGGCGTTGATGGACCTGGTTCACTCGGCAGTACCCATGCTTTTTTTCGTTTGGGATTTTCATAATAAACTCATTTCTCATCGCCAGTCACGATTCGATGTAAAAATGACTTCGTTTCGCATCGATCAAGCAGCAATTCACAAATAGCTTTTCGCTTTTCGAGTTGTCTCTCGTTTAACTGATGCGGTAACCAATTTCCCGCTTTTCGAACCAGTCCAAGATTATGTAAACGTTTGTTAACAGCTATTTCAGTAACGTTTAATGTATCGGATAATTCTTTAAGGGTCTGACATTGATCTTCATTGAGTAAGGCCTCCAATTCTTCATCTTCAATTTTTTTCGGTTGTCCTGGACGTTCTTTGTCTTTAAGGGAAGGTTCTCATCAAGATCGACCAAAAAATCGATTTTTTTTTTGCATTTTTTGATAGTTTATTATACGTAGAATATGTTCCCAAAACGGTTTGGCCGAAAACAATTTTATAAAAAAGATATAGCATCAGAAGCGGACCCACCTTTTTACGCGAAAATTGAGTTCGCACGGTAGCGCATCTTTTAAATTCTTTGAAATTCGCACCTGTATGACCATACTATGGTAAGTACAGCTACCAGATGTCAGAAGACCTGCTATGACTGTGAAATATTGGGAGGCGTGCCTCTATATACTCTAATCTTTAAACTCGTTTCCTGAAAAATCATGTTTTCCAAATCGGTCTCCACAATATCTCAAAAACTACTTGATGGATCGATTTTTTTTAAATTTTAAAGTAGATTAAATTTCAATGGAGCCTGAACCTAAATGCAAGTGATATTTGTTGTTGTTTTTTTTTAGAGTACTTTTAAGAGCGACAAAAACGTAAAAAACCGCTACCGACAATTCAAATGTCCGCCATTTTTTTAATTTTAGACTTTTTATTGATATTATAGGTTCAGGCTCTAGCAAATATTATATAATTAATAAAAAAAAATGCTTTTTTCATTTCAGATAATTTTTTAAAGTGCTACGATGGAGACCGATTAGCCACCTTTTTTTCAGACGGTCATGTTACAGCACGTATAAACAATTTATATGACTCTATTTTTTACTAAAAAAATTTTTTTCTGAACCTTAAGACTTAATAGATAAGTGTCAAAAAACTTGAGTTATTTATTTACTTTGATCTATGGAAAAAAAAATTCATGAAATTCACCTTATTTTTCGGTCGCTTGATGAGAACCTTCCCTTAAGGTCAATATCGCAACTTTTGAATCGTCTAAACCAATCTCTGCGCATTGTTTTAGATAGAGCATGTTCACCATAAGCTTCTTGAAGCAAGCGATGACTTTCAGCAGCACTTTTTCTTAAATTAAAGCAAAAAAGCAAAGCTTTCCTCATACGCTGTTTCGTTGGTTCAAAACCTGACATTTTCGATATTATAAAAAAAGTAGTGTGTACAAGTAAATTCACTCTCGAATACTGAATATTGCAGGTTATGTCCAATACTTCAACACAGCATAGTTTTAGTGTTACTTCTATGAAAATAATACTAGTTACCCCATCTCATATAAAACAGCTGGAATTAATAAATGGCATCATTCCATCAGAGTGGGTTTTAGCTTTCGAGAATAATTTGAGATGAAACAAAGTATTTGGATAGTACGAATCATTGGCGAGAAAGAACAAAATCGTCAATATCGTGATAACGGATGGAGCAATGTGAAAGATCTCTTAGCCATTTTGCTCATCTATTAAACGTACAATTTATGGTGGTTGTATAAATCAAGAATGTTTGAGTGCTTAATTAATGCGCGTGAATGCGAGAAGCGGTGGATTGGTGAAAATTTTAATTTGCGATATGCACACGGATATCGTAGAGCTTCCCTCATGTTTGGGATACCCGTGCGAAAATTTGCGATTATTGTTACAACGGGGATGGAAAGAGTGAGTGGTTGGTATGCGGGTGGGAGTATATGACGTGGACCATGGTACGAGAGGAGAGCAGTTATTGTCCCCAAAGCTGGGGATGTTTGTGGATAATGGGCCGAGCCTCGAGAGGTCATGCGAAGCTGACGTTCCAGCATGTCAACAGCAACTATGCATCATCAGATGTCTCGTGCACGTAACGCATCCTCCCTCTCGGGTTTGCATGACTCCGGTATACACGTCTATACGGGTGTGGAAGCGGAGTATTCATTACAATAAGCAGCTCCACGATGGTCAAACGGACCAGTGCCGATTCCTACTCTCCTACCAATGAAATATCGGCTCTGATCGTATACCCACGTCGAGTGCCTGTTCGACTTGTCTATATATTATAGAGTCTCCGCTAACACTCGTATCTCTTGCTTTACTACCTCCCTGCCTCGTTCGTCCTCACTACTTCATCCTGGCTTCCCTTTGCGCCAGAATTCCCTATCCCTTTTCCTCATCTCTCCCATTCTCTTCCTCTATACTCCTCCGGAATATTTGATAGGCAAGTCGCTTCCCGTGAATCGTATATGGAAATCGAAACGACCAGCAAGAGATCCGTGTTTTGTTCTCATCCCGAATAACGTCAATCAATGACCATCACACATGACGTACATATCATTAGATTCGGTAAATTCTCCCAAATTCAATTGCTTCAAGGTAGGTTTCAGTGTCTTTTTTATATTAGAAATGTGCTTGATCAACATCTATCATCCAAAATTGTTCACAACACTGTATTGTAATTATTGTATCGATTAAAATCGACCAGCATAATCGAGAATCCGGTAAACAGTCGGTGATTTTAGAATTATTTTTATGTGCCTTCCACTATTTATTTAGTTTTATTTTCACTCCAATGCAAGCTTGTTACTTTGAAGTTTTACAACGTAGAAAATAATTTATTGCAAATTACTCGATTGTAGTATTTTGAAAAGCTCTTGCGATAAGCTACGACAATAAAACATGAAAAATAAGCGTTAAAAATGTTGAGTAAAAACGATTTCCCTTTCATATTTTTTTTTCGATCATATTTTAATTTTTTATTCAATTCGAATAAATCCCTTTGTTATTAACAATGAAGCATAAAATTCAATTTCAAAATTTGTTGAATTTTCAACTGGGAATCGAAAAAAATCGATGGATTAGTGGAATAGAGCCAATTATTGCGATATATTATTTCCATGTATGTACATTACGCCCTCTCCCGTAAACCCAAGTGAACTTGCCCCCATGGAAAAAAATTATTTTGCATTATATAAAATATATATTCCGTGCATATAAAATATACATTTTTTTATCAGGGTTGCGAAATTTTTAATGAAAATATTTTCCATTAACCATTTAATTTAAATGGTTAATGAAAATAATTTCCATTAGCCATTTAAATTAAATGTTTAATGGAAATTATTTCCATTAACGATTTAATTAAATGGTTAATGGAAATAATTTCCATTGGCCATTTAATTTGAATGGTAAATGGAAATATTTTACATTAATCATTTAATTTAAATAGATAATGGAAGTAATTTTCATTAACCATTTAATTAAATGGTTAATGGAAATTATTTCCATTAATCATTTAATTTTAATGGTCAATGGAAATATTTTACATTAACCATTTAATTTTAATGGCCAATGGAGATATTTTCCATTAATCATTTAATTTTAATGGATAATGGAAATATTTTCCATTAACCATTTAATTTTAATGGTCAATGGAAATATTTTCCATTAAACATTTAATTTTAATCGTTATTGGAAATAATTTCCATTAACCATTTAAATAAATGGTTAATGGAAATATTTTTCATTAACCATTTAATTTTAATGGTTAATAGAAATATTTTCCACTAACCATTTAATTTTAATGGTTAATGAAAATGTTAATGCATTAAAAAAAAATAATGCATTATTTGCAACCCTGATTTTTATACGTTTCATAAATACAAATATATGAATAATATATTTTTTTTATCCATGATTTTGTAGACTTTCGTATATTCTAAATGTATTTTGAATATATTATACTATTATACTACTAGTATTTTGAAAATAAATTTTTTATATCTTAAAAAGACTGTTTTCATATATTAAAAGTATTTTTTTTTCTATTGAAAATAAATATTTTTTACATCAATAATATTAATTTTACATACTTGTGTAAGTATTCTACGTATGTATTAATTAGCTGGATAAGACAAGAATCAATGCACAAGACGAATTAAGTCATTCGTGCAGAATCAACATTGAACAAATATTGTACTAACATTTTCAACATCGAACTCAAACTTATTAAATCGAAGAAAACAAGTGAAAAGCGATTTATCGAGCTCTCTATCGAGAGTGGATCTCAACTATGAAGTTCTGAAGCGATTGAGATGTGGAATAAGGGCACCTCTACAAACCTACCAAAAAAAAGCCTATCCGTAAGAATCTCTACCGCTCGATTTCTGCCAAAGAAATGTCAACCAACAAAAAACACTATCAAAGCCTAAAACTACCAAGATTTGTTCACTACCATGGTCATACTCTACCAACGAAGAATTACTAGCGTAATATAACTATATATTACATTGTATAGATATATACGCTAGTAATTCTTCGTTGGTAGAGTATGACCATGGTAGTGAATAAATTTTGGTAGTTTTAGGCTTGGATAGTGTTTTTTTGTTGATTGACATTTCTTTGGTAGAGATCGAGCGGTAGAGATTCTTACGGGTAGGCTTTTTTTTTTTTGGTAGGGTTGTAAAGGTGCCGGAACAAGACATTGAAAAGCGAGTAATTCGATCTTTTTCATTGCATCGATTTTTTATATAGCGATTTTGAATATCGTAATGTTAAGCGTTATTTGATTTCCACTATTTCGCAACACGAAGGGATGCCATCGTATTTACTTATATTTTAAATGGTTAACGATGCGATGTTCGATTAGTCGCTCGTACGGAACTTTCAACGGGCGAATGAATCTCAGATGTGTCCTACCATAATCTCCTTTGATTGAAGGGAGCATGTCTATCTAGAAGGTTTTTCGTGATTGAAAATTTACATTTTATGAAATGTTCGATTTTTTTTTTTTTATTGAAAAAAAAATGATACACTATTGTGATATCGCTTCATGAAGAAACAATTTAAAAAATTGTTACCAGAAATATTTCGAAAACCTCTCGACCGATTTTTTTAACTTTTATATTGCGTGCCCATGACGTACGCGTTGATCTATCATTTATCGTGAGTTTATTTTTCGTTTATCCTATTATTTATGTTGTTTGCCAAAAAACAACAAATTTTACGTCGGATGTCGCTTTTATTGCTCATAAGTTCGACATTTTTTCAAGAATTGATATTTTGAAAAGCTGATACATAATAAATGTATTAGTATGTATTTTCAAAATTTCACTTAATTTTTTGTACCAGTTGATTTTCCTTTTGTTTAACAGTTCGCGTCCTTCTCCTATATTTATAAACCACTATTTGCACTTGGCTAGAGCATAATTTACACAAAAACATAATTTTTAATTAAAAATTGCACGGCTTGGTTTATGGTAGTGATTTCGCTTTGTATAAACCGTCCGTTGTTACAAAAATCATATGATTCAATTTTTTGTCAGTAACTTTCGCGGGTTATATAACTGCTTCGGGAAAATTTATCCAAGTTTTGTTTTTGTCATTTTTACATAAAAAAGCATCTGACAAACGTTTTAATTGTGATATTCGTCTTCTGCAAACAATTTCGCATTGACTGACCTACAATTAAACTCATCAAGCTTTTAAAATAAATCGGAAGAGCTAACTTCACGCTCATTTTTATTTTTCATTTTCCAACGATATTCATTTACCAAACATTTAATTTGTTCTAACAACTCACTAAGGATTCGCATATGATTAGAATTAGAAAAAATGTGTAAAGTCAAAATCGGGGAGCCAAGTTCACAAAGAGACACTTTCACCGATATCTACAGTTATATTATAGATCTATCCCGCATTGGATCACGCGAACCCGTTATTATGGATATGCGATACCCTTTAACGAGGAGAATCTATACTTGAGCCCGTATTCGGATAGCGTTATCGACCAATCGTTAGTTTCAGTGTCCAAACTTCGGACGAGTGCCTACATGCATTCAAATCAAATGAAAATTGGACTCTAAAACTTTTCATCGAATCGCAGAGTACGAAAGAAGCTATTTCGATATTATTTTTTATTCGAGATCAAATCAAATAAAATTACAAAAGAATACGTTTCGTAATAACTAATTATTTTCAAAATTAAGTTCAATTTTTTTTCGTTAAAATCGTTGATAATTAATAATAAAATAGAATAATATTCTTTATTCATCGTATATGTGATTTATGTTAGTGATGAATTTGATTCCTATATGCAAAATCATTTCAACTCCACTACGAAAAATGTTGCAATTTTAATGCGATGGAAATGAGAATCAATAATAGTCTCTATGGGAATATAATGATATCATCAAAATTCCAGAGCTCATCATTACGATAATTATATAAAATTGTGATTAACAGATATTAAATATTTACGAAAATCAATAAAACCACAAGAATAGGAGACTGAAATGTTAGCACAGTTTTGCCGGTTAAAATAATGAACGAAAGTAACAGAATCTGTTTCCCAAAAATTAAGAATTTTCCAATGTTTTGCATAATTAAAAAGAAATCGGTTCTATTTATTTACGGACGAATCGGTATGTGAAAAATATTTAAGGCGACTTCTCACTTTAGACGCTAAAAAAAAGGCTATTCTCATGAATTTTTTCGATAGGTTTATATTATAGATATTGATATAAAAGTTGTTACACTTAATAAATACACTTTCGAAATAAATAAAATGTTTTTTCTTTTATTTATTTGAGTCACTATTTATACACGATAATGGTAGTTAAAAAAATGTCCTAAAAAAATTGTAGGTCTGCGTTGTTGATGAAATCTCGAAGATGGATCATCTGAAATAAAAAAATCAAACGGTTTTAGATTTAGTATGTTAACGGCTACAGCGCACATCATAGAATTTTTGATATATGCAAAAATAACAAAATGGCGGAGATTTTTCGAAAAAAACAAAAATAAACGTGTTTTTTCACCGTTTTTGGCAAAAAAAATAGTAAATATCAAAATTTAAAAAAAAATCCTCGATACGCACTATAGCTATAGTTGTAAAGAATATATGGTTAAAATTTCATAAGAATCGGTTCAGTAGTTTCGGAGATTTTATCAACAAATCGTCGAAAAACGTTGTTTCGAGAAAAACGCGTTTACCCTCCGAGCGGAGCAGATGATCGTGCTCAGGTAGTAAAGTAAAGATCACATAAAAATACAGTTAGACTCCTTCGATCTTCATAAAATTTTAGAACACTTTTGGATATGTATACTTTCGAAAAATGTAATTAAAAAAAAATTGATTTTTTGAAAATTGTAAAGTGAGAAGTGGCCTTAAATAGGACCTTCTGACGTCACAATTAAATTTCTGTAATTCATGAGTACGAAAACGGGAAGTAATTATTTTATTTCCTGAAACAAAAAAAAACAAAATTAAATTTCCAAAGGAACGTTTTCTGTTTCGTTTTTGGAGCAATGTAAATATGAGGTGAATAATTTGTCCGAATTTTGGAGAGCCAGAGGTTTCGAATGATCGAATATGGTATTCGACATATCAAAATAAACATTAGCAGTTTGAGAGTTTATAAGCTATCTGGTCTAGATGAGATGAGTTGAAAGCATTAATTTAGTCGAATCATGCAAAACAGGGTCCGGTCTACGGTAAGTTTGAAATTCGGTATTCAATAAGAGCTTAATTAAGAGCTTAATGAAATTTACCGTGACGAGAGATACGTATATATATGACATTGGCTTTTCGGCTTCCCGTTTTCTCTTCCTCCGATTCACCCCGCCATTTGCCTCACCTTCACTTTCGACTGTGCCAAATACACCGTGTTATTGATTTATGTACGTTTCCCTGCACGCTTCGCGGGCAATTGTGATGGAACGTTTGAATTATCATTGTCACGAATTCATTTGCTTCGAATTAGATCCAGTTACATTATTCCGTATCGTTTCAGAAAGAAAATGTCAATTTGAGACAGGAAAAATCAATCGAGTTTCGTGTCTTTACGTCAGAACGAGACGAGTCAGGCAAAAAAATTTGAAACAAGGAAATCTAATCGTTTTATCGATATAGTTTGTTAATTTCTGTATACGTGCAGCATCGTCCACGTTGGACGTGAAACTCGAAGGTAAAAGCGTTAAAAACTACTATCGGAAAACGGCGATCCTTCATTCGTTAAATAATTGAGTGTTCTTCAATTAGATTTGTCAGTAGAGATCCCTGGGTAACAGTATTAGCAATGTATGGGAGGTAGAACCGTATGAAAGTCCGGCCTACCCTGTTTTGCTTTATATATATATACACATATGTATGTATGTATGTATTATGTACATGTGTAAATTTTTCACACACCTGCACCGATGTATCTGCGAGTTCCATTCGGATATCCCGGTTAGCATTCAATTTAAATTTCTCCGATGCCCAGTTTCATCCGTGTAATTCACATTGATCCGGGCGCAGTCGATCACACGAACTAGTTTTAGCGCACTGCAGTGGACGATCAACATCTATCGCTGAATAGCGATATCACTACGATGGGATGCTTTGGAAAACGGTTCTTCGTCGAGGAGTCGGAATTTCCAGACTTTAAGGGTTTACATATACGAGAAAAAAAAAAAATCAGAGAGGTTAGAAAAATCGATTTTTCAATAATATTTTTATTCCATAGTGTCAACCTTGATACATAAATCATAAAAAATATCCAGGAATCGCTCGGAGCTTGCAATTGTGAGAAAAAATTTTTATCTCAATTTGACCTTAAATCTTAAATTTTGAACTTTTATTAAATTAATTTTATTAAAATTAAATTAATTTTATTAAAATTAAATCTTAATTTGAACTTAAATCTTAAAATGCCTTTTTCTCAAAATGGTGTTTTTGAAAATGTCATAATGTAAACGACCAATTTCGCTGAAAATTGGTATAGAGGCTCTTTACACAATTATCTAGTCTCTGTCGAGAGGGTTTTTTTTTTAAGCATCACAGTTTGTTTATAAGTGAAAAAAGGAAAAAAAGTTGCTCAAAATCTTGACCTTACGATTGAAATCTCTGCCATTTTGCGAAAAATGGATTAAAAAAAAATCGGCCTCGACAAAGACTAGTTTTTTGTCAACTTTAAGAAAAAAATTTGTTTTATTTTTGGGTTGAAGCGTACATTCGGAATCGTCGTTACCGCAAATGGCTTTTTTCAAAAAAATGTTCTATAGAAACTACGACTACAGCTCATCTAATTTTATTTCATGAAATTTTCAAATTTCATTGACAATAATATGTCTTTTCAAATAAACGAACAAACAAAATGTTTCCATAGATACATCTTTTCAGTATAAAAAAAATTATTGAAATTTACCCTATTTTTGGTACTTCTAGGTGTATGTAAGACCTTAATAATTGAGCTCTTCAGGTTTTTTCAACTCTTTTTATTCCGTCGTATTCCTTCTGTCCGGTTTCGAGCTATCGAGATCAAATTTGGTTTGTAAAATATCTGACGAACCTATAGAGAGGTATAATAGAAAAAATTGAATAAATACTTTATGATTCCACTACCTTAAAACTCTTTCATGCATACATTTTTCCTTACTTACGATTCATTCGATATTTCGAATGCATGGGTTTTCGGGCTTGCTGATTACAAATCTGAACGCAAAACTCGGAAATGTAACATGGCGGATTCGAAACAAACAATTGTTAGTAGTAATTTTCTAATAGATTATTAGAAAATCCATTTTCTCATGAAAATTTACGAATTTCGACCATTTGTTCATATTATGGTATTTAATTTTGCAATTAACCCTAGTTACAAACTACGAGGTCCAGTGGATCGACAGTAACGCTACATTTTCAACTTTTTTTCACCACACGCCTTTTCATAAACGTTATAACTTTTTATCAAACGATTTTTTGGCTTTACTGATTGCTTCTCCGGATTGGTCGGAGTCTGGCGTTTCGATTTCATTACAATGAAACCTTAATAGACACGTTTGTTACAATGTTATAAAACAATGAAAGTCGTCGGTCCAATAGACCGATAGTGTGTGAGTCAGGTACTAAAAGTTATAGCGTTATTAGCTAGGGTTAACAAATAATGACTGTTCCTACTGGTTTTTGCACTTATGAATGTTCTAGTGACCATTTAGAATAAAAAAACTTACTATTTGTTGTTAAAAAAGTAATTAAATACATTTAAAAAAAACTGCAAAAAAAGGCGAGACGCTGAGCGTCCCAACATGAAGCAAAAGGTTAATTTTGTTGGGGAATGAATTTGATTTTGTTTTCATGACTAAAAAGTAGGGTGTAGAATAATAGTACGAGGATTGAACGGGTTTACAACTATGATCGGAATGCCGTACTTATTTATTACCGTTATTAATTGCTCGTATTTTTACAATTTTCGATTCCTGAAATATTAATATATTTATATATTTTAATATAAGTTTTTATATTTTCAAATTTTTGACACGAGCTTCAAAAGCTCCTTCCTCAATATTTTCCCAGCGGGATTTTTTGGTATTGCCTTTACAAAATGGACTCCACCTCTTAGTCTGCTGTATGATGAAACTTGTTCTGTTTACAAAAGGAAAAAAGAATTGTTATTTATTAATTTTTTTTACAAGGAAAAGGAAAATAAACAATTTTTGAAGTTTCTAAAATGAATCAACGTAATATTGCAAAGATGATTGAATTTTTACAGATTTTTATTAAGCCGACAACAGTCGAAATTTAGAGGGAATAAAATTTGTTGTAGCCTACAATATTTATCACAAAAGTGCCTGATTTCGATCATTGAAAATCTTGTCTTACCATCGACGTATCGGCGAATTTGTTGGGCTGTTAATTTGGAGTTGGTTCGTAGGACGACAAACGCCATTGGTACTTCACCGTCATTCTCGTCGGGTTTTCCGATCACTGCAGCATCCGCGATCTCGGGATGAGTGAGCAATAAATCTTCAATTTGACCGGGCGAAACTTGGAATGCTTTGTACTTGATTAATTCTTTGAGCCTACCGACGATATAAAGATCGCCATCTTCGTCGTAATAACCAAGATCGCCGGTGTGAAGCCAGCCGTTTTGGTCGACAGTTTCATTCGTTGCTTTTGGATTGTTTTTGTAGCCAAGCATTACTAGTTCACTTTTGAAACACATTTCACCGATTTGACCGTGTCCCAATGATTTCGAAGTTTTAACGTCGATTACTTTGCAGCTCACACCAGGTATTAGATAACCAATGCTTTCGGGTTTTTTCATATGTCGTGCAGTGATACTGACAATCACGGAGATTTCAGTCATTCCGTATCCTATGCGTAGAATCGGATTTCCCAAACGCTCCAATGCGTCCCGACGCATCTGTCGTTCGTAGGTAATAAAATCAAACAGGATTTTCATACTCGTCGAATTTCGGGTCATCGTAAAAATTACTTTTGTTGTGTGTCATTATACGAAAGTACGAATTAATACCCGATTTTACGGATCGTTAAAATTTCATTTTCCGTGAATATCATGATTTTTGGACTGTAGAAAAATGGATGGCAATTTGAAGCCTTGCTGGTAATCCAGTAAAATAGTAGAAGAAAAATGGGGATCCAAATTTCTAGGGATTTCTTCGATACGAGGGAAAATTTGTACTACCGAAATTGAGTTGAATTGAAAGCAAATAAAAAAAATAAAAACATTATGATTTTATAAGAGAACATGGAAAATTTATCCAAAATACTCGATTACATTTTGACCTATATGGAGACTCACCTTTGACAAAAGAGGAGCTGCTCCACAAATAATTTCCTTCAAGCTGCTGTAATCGTAGCGTGGAACAATCGGACTTTTTGCAAAAAAATTCATCATAGGTGGGACTGCGAGTAAAATAGTGACTTGGTATTTTCCTATGAGATCCAAATATAAATAGGATTGGAAAGAGGTCAAGAAGATCACGGTAGCTCCGGCATGAATGGCATTTATCACCATTAAAAAACCGTAACCATGAAAAAACGGTAACACCGTTAAAATTACGTCGGTCTGGTTGATGTGAATGTAATCTGGAAGACTGCAATAAAATTATATTTTTAAAAAGGAATTATTAGTTTTCCAGAACTTTAATGTTCACTATTTTTAAATAATTTCGAAACCTAACCTCATCAAATATTCCTGGATTAATAAATTACGATGTGAAAGCATAACTCCTTTAGGCAAGCCTGTGGTTCCACTCGAGTACAAAATAACCAATGATTGTTTGTCCGGTCGATCTATATCCGCAGGTTTATAATTATATGGGTTTGGCCAGCTCCGCGATTGCCCCAAAATATCCGTAAGACTAGGGATGTTCTGTGACAGTGAATCATCGTCCAATTCTATTATTTCCATTGACCATGACAAAGTCTCATTAATTTGGCTGATCAAAGCCTCCGAAAGACGAGATACGAATATTAATTTTGGTTTTGAGATATCCAAACAATGTAAAAATTCACCTGCAAGTACCAACAAATTTTCAATAACAATCATAGTCACTTGCGATATTATCACATCTCAGGGTTACAGGGTTAACACTTCGAGAAAATGAATGCATTAATACTTGTGACCTCAAATATTGACATTTTTCATTTAGGACGAATTACGCATATTTCTCAGCCAAAAATTTTATTGGATCAGAATGTCAGACTTCACAATTGGACAAAAAATTGAAAAAAATTAGCTATGTTTGAAACTTCACAAACAGTGATTGGCATCAATAATAATAATTCTGAAAAGTTATTAGGATATTGATTAAATGAAATATTGTTTGATATATAAACAGTGAAATGTTTTTTTTGTCACGTGAATTGAGTTTGGTGATTTAACTTAATACATGGGGCATTCCACGCCAAATCGGCCACTTTTGAAATTCGCATTTTTTATTGTGTTGATTTTTTTTCTCTAATAGAACTCATTGAAAGCAACTCATCTGATTTTTTTGAAATTTTTATCTTAACACGTTCATCGGAAACGATTTTTTTAGAAATTTTCCGATTTTTTTCTTCAAATATGAATAACTCTCTCAAAAATGCAGTAAACCGAATGGATGAGGGATCAAAATTTTAGTTTTAAAACGTACTTTCGTATAAGAATATGTAGAAATTCATCAAAATATTAAATATTTCAAATTCTAAGCGAGAAATATTATTTTCCATAGTATAGCCCCCTTCGATTTTGCTCTTGAATTTTTATCAAAAACTATCATTTTTTTAATGACTTTTAAGCCTAGTTTGATGACGGGAAAATCGTTCGTTGAATTTTTTTATAATTAATTTGTGAATTTTTTTTTACTATTAATCATGCACAAATCCCTGAAAAATCATATAAACCAAATTGATAAGGGAGTCAAATTTTTCGTTTTAACAGGTGCTTTCATTTAAAAATATATCAACAATTATTTAAAGATTACATAAATCAATTTTTTAATTACAAGCAAGAAATGTTTTTTCCCACAGTGTTAGTCCCTTTTGATTGTGCTGTTAAATTTTTATAGGAACCTACTATTCATTTAATGCATTTTAAGACTAGTATAATTGTGGGGAAATATTAGTTTAATCAACAACAAAAATTTTTAATAACATTGACAATTTGAGAAATAGTACTATCTATTTTCTCACGTTCCTACTTAGCTTAAAATTCATTAAATGAATCATGCTTCCGTACAAACATTAAAGAAACAAATTAATTAGTACAATCGCTATGAAAAAAGGTTATTTTATCTTAGAATTGGAAAAACTAGGTGATGTAAACATGGAATAATTTTTCACATATTTTTAAACAAAAGTCCATTTCAGAACAAAAATTTTGACCCCCTAGACGATTCGCTTTGTTCGATTTTTCAGGGAGTTATAGATAATTGATTGTAAAAAAATCTATATTTTAATTATAAAAATATACAACGGACGATTTTCCCACGATCATACTCAGCTTAAAATTTCTCAAAAAAATAATAGTTTTTTTATAAAAAATTAACAGCAAAATCGAAGGGGGCTAACTATGTGGAAAAAAAACATTTCATGTTTAGAATTGAAAAAATTCATTCATGTAATATTTTGATAGTTTACTACATATTCTTAAACGAAAGTACGTTTTAAAACTAAAATTTTGACCCCTCATCCACTAGGTTTACCGCATTTTTGAGCGAGTTATTGATATCTGAAGAAAAAAATCGGAAAATTTTTCTAAAATTCGTTTCCGATCAACGTGTTGACATAAAAATTAAAAAAAAATCAGACGAGTTCCTTTCAATGAGCTCTATTAGAAGAAAAAAAATCAAAACAATAAAAAATGCGAAATTCAAAAGTGGCCGATTTGGCGTGGAATGCCTCATATATGAATTTTTAAAGAATGTTCTATTTTTTTAGATTTTCTTTTAAACTTGAAAAAAAAAAAAACGAATCAAAAATCACGAATATAGCGTGTGTCTTTGTAAAAAGATTCAAAACCATATTTACGCAATTACTGAGGTATTGGACGAATATAGTTTTTTAAATATCGTCTCCAGAAAAAGTGAAAAAGAGGAATTCTAAGGAATTTTAACGAAAAGATAAAAAATTGTAAGTATCCTAGAAAATGAACAAACTCATTCCATACAAGGAAAAAAATCGTTTTTAAACAATCGTTTTTTGAGCTATTTTTTTTTAACTCATTTTTTCAGCATTTTTGCGAATTGCGAAAAGTGGAAATTTGTTTGGAATAAAATTATTGGCACGAATATATGTGTAATTCATGCTTAAGAGGTAGAAGATCGAAGGGAAGCATTTACCTCTAGAGTATGCAGGATTCATGGGCGTTAAAGTAGCGCCTTTGAATATTACTGCGCAAGCAGCGATGTACCAGTTAATGTGATTTTCAGCTGAAATGGCAATTGTGTCGCCAACCTTGACACCCCTTTCATCAAGAGCTGTAGCGAGTTTGACGCTTTTCACTAGGAGATCCTTGTTCGTGAGGATCTGTCCGGTCAGGGCATCAACCTACGATGGCAACGTTATAAGACGTCTTAAGGGTTGATTGCGTGAGTCAAGTTGAAGATTACTTCAACCAAAGTAGTTAAAATATTCAAAGTTAAAATTAGTTTCATGTTTTTACTTATGTCTATCTGTGCGCTCGTGAATTTTGAACCAGTTTCAACACGAGAACTTCGCTAACTCAATATAAATTAGCTGTGTGTGTTGAGAGGGAACCAGGATGGGTCAACAAGCCTAAAAAAAGTGGGCCACCGTAGCAAGGATCTGCCTGTGTTCGTTGAAACAATAGCTACCGATTTGCGTTTGCAATGCGCATCAATGAAAAATCACGAGATCAGCGAGATCAGCGAAACTGCAAGGGTGGAAAATAATCGCGATAGCGTAGCCAAAAGCTTTTGCCTGTGGCGGGTATTACGCGAAAAGCAAATACCGACAACGCGTTATTGAATTAACAAACAGGAATTTCAATAGTGGTTATTGAGCTCTGAAAACCATATTATCACTGATAGATGATTATAACGATCGGAGGATTTTGATTTCGAAATATGAGCAAATCATGGCGTTATAGACATTGTACCAATTATATATGTTTCAAAATACATCGCGACGTTAACGAATATTGAACGTACGCGAGTGTATAATCGTTTATAAAGTTTTCCATATATTCTACCTCATGTATTTAGGCCAATTAAATCACAAAATTCTGAAGAGACACGAGTCCTTGGTTACTGTTCTCTCGCATGCACTGTTGATGAGTTTATTAACCCCTTCACTATGTATGACGCATATATGCGCAAAAATAGCATGTGCCCACAGATAAGGGGTTAAAGTGATTAGTGATGGTCAAACTGATGAGCCCCACTAGACAGTGTTGCCTTTTTTTCGTATCGACGTACCAGATTGGGTATCCTATTTAATTAATAACTCATCAGTGGTGCATTGGAGAATAATATTGCTAAGGACTTTTCTCTTTAGAATTTAATAATCTCTTCTACTCCACAGTTTTATTGCAACTTTTAAAGAGGCTTAGAGTCTTAGAAAATCGGGGGTTAGGTTAAACGAACAATTTTCAGAGGCCAGTTGATTTTGGTTCTACGAGACCATAAAGATAAAAACGGATTACATTGACGCATTCACATTATACGAAATTATTGATGTACGAAAAGGCGTAAATAGTGGATAAAATAAAATCGCATACCTGGACAATTCGAAGTGGATTCTGCCGTAGTCTGTCGAAAGTAAGTTGCCCATAAGAAATATTTGGAACTGCCAATGGTGGCGCTCCGGAGATAACGTTTTTTTCACACTGATCCAACATTTTTGTTGCTTAATATTAATGTTAGGGAATATTAGCCTGAAACAAATTACAAACAATCAAAAGGTGAACTTTCTCTTACCGAGAAATCGTTTTTGGTCACAAGTTTATTTTCTTTACGTAGACAAGTAAATAATATTTCGTGCTAATTGAAATCCGGAAATGTTCTTGTCCACTCAAGGGCAAGTCAATCAAAGTACCCACCGATGAAGGTACAAAATTTGACCTTCGAAATCTTATCACCTTTTTAAATCTTCTACGGCATATCGGAAAATACAATGGAAATGGGATTTTTTAATCAAAACGTTGCATTTAAGGGGTCCCGGTGGTCTAGAATGTTCAAAAAATCGATTTTTTTTTTAAATATATTTCGATAGTATAATATTTCGAGAATATACTGTGAAATTTTCGTAAGGATATTCACAATATTCTTGCTTCTACAGCCGGTTTAACAGGTAGAGAGCGATCCGCTCGCTCCGTCAATAGATATAGAAAATATCTGTACCTAAAACTTTAAACTCATTTATCTCAAAACTACTTTTTTGGCATGATGTTATAGAAAAAAATAAAACTATTCAACCGAATCACATGAAATTTGGATATGTTATTCACAACATGAATGGCTATCGACGGGACTAGAATCATGTTTTTATTCCAATAATTTCCTATTTTTTAAATTAAATAACTGGTAAAGAAAACCCCGATTTTTAGAACTTCACTTTCAAAAACGCGCCATTTTGTCAATTTTCAATTTTTTTTTTTTTAGTCCCGTCCATAACTGCACTCATACTGTTGACAATTTTTCTGGTTTTTATTTTTCAGATAAATAATAGATCCAAAATGACTAACATCGTCCAGGTCCAATTTTTCGAGAGGGTCAACTTCAGCGACATTTCTACTATAATATTTTTTTTTTTAATTTCAAAATAAATTTTTTTGTATTCACAATTGATGTTATGATAAGCCTGAAAAGTTGAAGTATCGTTTTTCTTTATATTTATGATTAAAAAAAATTCCGCAATATACCTACAATTTTCGAGCTCTACACCACCGGGATCCCTTAACTATTGACTAGAGTTTGAGAGTGATTTTTAGGACATCCTGTATAAATGTTTAATGTTTGGTATCTTTGAGCTTGGAGGTTTGATACAGAGTGGGAAAACTAAGGAAAACGGGGACTGGAAAGGTGGAGGAGTGCTCGGAGGATGGAAAATGTGAATGGGTCTGGGTAGATACTACCAACAGTATTAGCTTCAAGTTGGCGAACGAAGAGGTAGAGATAGCGCGGTAGAGATCTCGGCGTTCATTCGAGCGCACTACGATATGTGGACTTTGGAGATTCGTTAGGTTTCTCTGTTTGCTGAAATAGATTGTTCGAAAAGGATTTGAATTTGGCTCCCTTCTTCCTTTCTGCATCGTCACTCGTGTCGTTTATCGATCTTCTTTCATGAGCTTAAATCACTACAAATGTTAAGTAGAAAATTTAATAGTAACTTTGAAAATACTCAATAAAACTCAACGATTACGAATTTGATTGAAAATTCATCATTTTTGTGCGGAAGGTAAATTCATTTAAGGCTGCTTGAAAGTTTCGCTTGAGAAATATAATTAAAACCTTATTCTCATTATAAATTTTAAGCCTGTGTGCTCTATTTCAATGGAGTTTGAATTAATTATAAAATAATTGTTCGAGCCAAGCACTATTTAGTTTAATCCAGATGAGATATTTTCGTAATTACATGGAACATGTGTTATTTGAATCATTGTTACGCTTCTGTAACTTTTTTACACTAATAGTGGTTAAATCGGCAGAGATGACTCTAAAAGAAAATTTATCTTATTACAAGCCCATTTTCCCAAAAGTACGAAATAATTTGATTAATCAATCATTCAGAAGTATTTCGAGTAAAATGGATTCAATCGTAATCATCGAGATGGTTGAATGATAGTTGTAACGTTCGAAGGATTTGAAGTCACCCTGTACAGTACAGTCGAATGGTTGGAGGAAAGCTCGCGGATGTTTGAGGGAGTAAGAAAATGGGGAGAGAGTACGAGTTAAATTAGTGTGCTTGTGATCCCTTCGCAATACCTTCCATCTCTGGATGGAAGATCTGAGAGAGAGACTGAGGATTGTTCGAAATCCCAGGATCGCTCGGTTCCTCCGGAAACCCTGGGCGTATATCCTATAATAGGGTACTTTTCCTTTCTCCTCGTCGTGTCTCCATCTTCCAAGTCACGTTAACCCAACCCCTGCTCTTTCGCTTTTGCAGTGAATCTTCCTCAGGATCCATGCGGGAATGATTTTATTTTTGTAATTCCTCATCTTCCTCTGTAACTCTTGGCATTTTTAAACATTCCGACAGATCGGGCTGCCGGATAGAACTGCCAATCCAAAATCGTCATTCAGTGATGATAGAACGATGCGAGAGGCGCCAAGCGTTCTCGGCTTGGCTATCCAAACCGCGTCCCGAATCAAAGGAATCTACGGGACGAAAATGTCAAGGACGTTCTCGCTAGCCTAGGAATGCGAGTCATCGCTTACTCGAATCCCTCGAGTGCTGGAAATTTGCTCTCCGCTCAAGTCAAGCACGAGCCGGCAGGGTACAAGCGTAGAGATGATGTATACTCATGCACGAAGTATAATGAGACAGAATACAAGGATTGGAGAAGTGAGCTACCGTGATATCGTCGACTTTGTTCGAAGGCGTGTCCGTGACACATTTAAACTGCAGTTAAACATGCAGAGCAATTGGTTGGTGCATCTTGTTTCGATGTAGGTTCGTGCCTATAATTTCTAGGTACATTATGCTTTTTGTGAAGGTGACCAAAAGCCTTTTGATGATCATCATATGCATCATGTGTGCTGCTGGTAATTTAACGAGCTCGTGTTCAGTCAGATAGAACTAGAGCCTTGTCTTTAAAAATTACTGTTGTCCTAAGAAATCAGTAAAAATTTTCTTGAACCCTGGTTGTTACTAATACAGATATTTAGGAGCCAGGCATCTTTGCATACTCATTAGTTTTGAAGGAATTAGTATTTTTCAACACAATTATTTTTTCATACAATAGAACAGATCCTGATTAAACGAATAGTGCAGGACTCGATGTCCAAAAATGATTTGTTCCACTTTGAAAAGGACATTTTTACTCTGGGTCATTTTAACCCGGTGGTGTAGTAAGCTAGGGTTAATCAACAATTTAATTTGCATCTGGTGTGGAAGCCAGGCTATTAATTTTCGTCCAGGCTTTTTCACTTTCAAATAAAGCCATGTTCCATCAACTTTTAGGGTGTTGTGGGGTGCGTAGTAAAACTTTGGGGAGATCAACCAACTCGGTACATCTCCCTAAGTCACTGCAGAGCTATGCAGTAGCAGATTCCCTTTTGGGAACTTAAGGCAAAAGCACGTCAGCTTTGGAGAAAACTTTTGACGTTCTTGCAACCCGTTGATGTTCATATGGCTGGTGGTGTGCTAGCGGGAAAATCCGCGTGCCACTCTTATTCAGGCCGGAGTAACATCATTTAGCAGCACGCTATCACTGCATGCCTGCAGTCTTGGGGTTTCGCGCACCTGGGTCTTTGCACGTTATTTCAATGTACAGTACACAGAGTTTAAATCCTAAATTCACTTTGCGACGATGGGTCAGGATTTACGCTAAGGAACTGCTTTTCCTAGTTGAAAATTCAGTCATCGCTTCAGTGAACGTCAGCTGGCGTTAATTAGATGATGGTTATTGCTTAATTTTGATACGGCCTCGAGTGATCATAACTCACTGTTCGAAATTCAGCCCTCGGAATACTTTAATTAGATAGCTCCGCATTCCTGCAGGCTTTCTTCAGTGAGTAAACTTGCTATAGGGAAAGTCTTAACCCCTTCGGGCACGAGAATTTCCCTTCCAGTAAATTTTCATCGTTCCCAACATTTCGATATAGATTCTTCGCTCTTTCTCACTCTGCGGTTAGGCCCTTTTCCTTGAGGTGGAAGGTTGAACTTTGGCCATGGTGGTACGGCACGGATCTGCTATGAACAGCCGTAGTAACAGCGGAGCATCATTATAGCTAACCCAACCAGTGGGAACCCCAAACAGTAGTAGCGAAAGGATGTCGAAGAGTCCTTGCCAGTTAAGAAGATGGAGCGATCAATCTGAACCAAACGAGAACCCGCAGAACGCGAACTGTTTCGATAAACCCGCGCTTCTGCTGCTACGCTTGTCCGGAGCAAGGGAGAAAATCAGAACGAGAAGGGGGGTGATTGGAAATCGTGGAAAGTTTCAAGGAACATTGAAAGAAGAAACAAAGAAGGGAAAATACGAATAAAAAACAAAAAAAAGGAGAAAAAATAAACACTTATCTACATCTTCGTTTTCTTGCCTTTCTAGAAGAAACTTAAAAAGAACAAAAGTTTGAATTGATGAATGTTCTGAAAAAAAAAAAAACGAGACTAAGAAATAAACAGAAGTGAAAGAAAAGTTAAACGTGCATAGGATGAACATTTTTCTGATAAATTGGGTTGCCTTGAAGGAAGTGTTACTTTCCTATCATTAATTCGTAGCAGGTTATTTTCTGGCAATGAGCAGAACTCCTTGAGAAACAGAGGCAACCAAAGAGCCAACCATTATTACACAATACAGTTGTGCCATTATTTTGGATGCAGTTTAATGTTCCCTCGCTGCTTTTTAAAAATTGTTCTCTTGCATGTAGTCAAGAAGAATCAATGTAGATAGGAAAACAGCGATCCTTTTTCCAAAGAAAATCTTGCAGACGTCTAGTGAGAAACTATCGCGAAGATTCTACAAGAAGCTTTAGCTCGTACGGGTGTCTTAAAACGCGTGACGCTGAGAGGGAGCTTGAGGGGACAGGAGCAGGAGCATCTCCATTAGAAACTCGATTTCCTCAGGCAAATTTCATTTCAATCGTGCTACATAGTGCCCGGCCCGTCTCCACTCATAGCCTTTTCGCACTATCTGTATTTATGGAAATTTTCCTTGAGAGGGCTTTGCGCAAGTACAGACTTCTAAGAGACACACACCGTTTTTCCTCAGTACCTCCGATCCCCGAATTCATGGAGTATCCTGTACATTATTGTGTAGGTGGGATGCCTCAGCCTTAGGATGGTTGAGGGCAAGCTGCCGAAATACCAAAAGGAAATATGGAAGGTGAAACGCCGGGTATGAGACAATATACGTATCTCGAGAGCAACATACACGGCCGCCTCCTGTCGTAATACCGCATGAACTGGTGCACTGCGGTCCTTTGAAATTTTCCACCAACCTACCCGCCAGCCACCAGTTGGAATTCAGCGACAGAGAGTATGTTGTATTCCCTTTTGAGCACCCAGTTTCACCACCGTTCCTCAGTGAGAATCAGCCGAATCTTTTCAAGTATACGCGTTCTACAAGGTGTACCAAAAATACCGCCAAAACTGTTGGAAGTAGTTGAATCACAAAATACCGAAGGAAAAAGTTCTCGACCTTTTTCCTTCTCAAAGTGCCGCTGACAAGATCTCGCGATCTTCTCCACTGCTATTATCACGGTAGAAGTGGAGAGAAGGGTTTCCTCACTCTGCGCTTTTTTTTATGATGTACCAGATTGGCTATGATTAATTGATGAATATCTCATTAACGGCACGATGGAGTGACGAATGCATAAAGAGTTTTTACTTCAGAATTATGTTATTAACGTACTTCCAAAAAGTTTGAGTTGAACTTTTGATACATCCCGTACATGTACATGCAACTCTCGCATCGAGCCACATGCTGGGGACAGTGTAAGTCGACGCGCTTATATCCGGGGGACTTAGGCGAATTAACGAACGACTTTTCCCCAGATGGGAAGAGAGGGTGAGGAGCAGGAAGGCTACACAGCACAGGATTTTGATAATATGTGACTTTATCTTCAGTTCTCGAGGCTGCACAGGTAGTCTGTTTACTTAAGATAATGGGAACGTCGGGAGGATTGACGGTGGGAAGGAGGATTGGGAAGGAAGTAGCTTGGTGCGCTGTGAACTAGAGATCCTGTAAGGTGAGAGGCGTGGATAGGAGATGAAACTTCACCTTAGTGGCAAAGATATTTCACGAGGCAATGTTTAGTGGAAGGAATTCTCTGCAGTTTTAAGGGGATGGTTTTAAGCTCTGATGGTGGAGTTTGGATTATAAAAAAAAATTCCTGTTTTTTTTTTTTTTCGATTTGCGAAACAGGGAAACAAGTATGTGTCGAGTGAAAAAATTCTCTAATCTTCCGATGAAAGTATTTTTAATGGCTTAACGTGATTGAATAGTGAGATGACTTATGTTAGAGGATCTGATGTTAGGCTACTTAAATGACAAATTGTACTTATTTTAATCCATATAAACCACTTTACAACCCCATTGAATGCCCATGGGGAAGCCATCGTTTCTGATCTTTGTTGATACAATTTTATTCTTCCGATCGATTTTGCGCAATGAGATAACGGTAATTCCCACCCGGCTCGCAAAATTTAACATCTCACTAACTTTAAGTCAACTGAGGGCATTTGTAGGATGTAACTTTTTAGTCGGGAACCTTTCTTCTTTTCCTTCATCGTCTTCTTATTGCTCTTTCACCCTTTTCTACTAAGACCCTTGTGTGGGTCCCGGTGAACGTTGCTAGAAGCGAAGGAGGAGGAAAGATTTGCGCGCGAAAACTTCTCTGTCACTTTGGGGGTGTTGGGAAGAGTGAACGACGCGATGGAACGGCTGAGTAAGGGAGAAGAATGAAGAGAAAAAGAGAGAGGGTAAAAGTGAGTGAATGAGCTAGGGCAAAAGGGGTTGCTGTGAAGGTGGCTCTACGTTGATGGTGCGCTCGTTTGCCGGAAGGGGGATACTCGGGGAGCTACATAGTGGATGAGAAATGGAGAGAGTGAGAGGGAGAGAGAGAGTGAGAGAGAGAGAGAGAGAGAGAGATCCTCCATGTCGTGTGGCAGGGGGGACGGCAATCTACAAGAACTTCATTTTCCGAACCATTACGCCCCGTCCTACTGCACCGCGCCTTTACGGAAAACCCCTTTGCCCCCTTAAATTAATTTATATCGAAATTTCAAATGACACTCATCGGGTCGTACAATAAATAACGTGCGGAGGTTAAAGGGTCGATGTTGTTCTTTTCTTTTTTTTTTATTCTGTTTTTTTTCCCCTGAAACCTAGCAAGCTTCTACCCTTTCCACCTTCACTTCCCCACCCTGACCATACAATCTTCCACTCGAGCGCTGTTGTTGCTGCTTCGATGTAGACTACCGTTTACAGCGACTCAAGAGAAAAGTGAGAGAGAAACAGGCTGTAAGAAAAATGTGTTTCTCTCGCAATTCCCCAGGTCTTCAAGACAATTTAAACATCCGCTGTCCTAACGTACGCTCTTGTTTCACTGACTGTTTCATCATCATGAGTGCAATAGTGACATAATTTCGATAAGTCGTTTGTTCACACTGTATTTATGTGTGATATGTCATTGAACTTCAAAGGGTCGTCAACTCAGGGCCTTTTATTTTTGAACTTTTCTTATTCATATAAAAAATCTTCATACGCATAACTCATGAAATAATTGATGTTTTTCCATTTTTTTTTTTTTTAAAGAACATTTTTTCACTAAGCGAATGGTGCACCGTTCAATGCCTAGAAACGATTATACCTTCTGCATCCAAAATTTCAAAAAAGTGCATCTTAATTCAGTCGAAAATTACGGTTTTGGATTTAATGAAAGATAAAATATTCATAGTTATAACGGGGCTATCTCTACGACCTCTTTGAACCCAACTCGATATTCGAATTCAGTCAAAACTGATATTACGAATGTTTTGCCTTAATCCTCGAAAGATCTGAACCCCGAAGTTTGAAGCATTCCAATATGATATAAAATGTCAAAATGTGCGGTCACAGAGACTGCAAGTTGGGTTTTCACGTATAATAAAAAGGTGAATTGCGCGTGCGTGCAAGGGCTTCCCCGGAGGAAGCTACATCGCCGGGGGAGTTGGATGTTCATAAAGTATGCGGAGAAATTGTTTTGCAGCGTAAAGCGAAGGATAGAAAGGGTCCACCACAGGCCAAGAGTATGTGCATTAAGCTCAGGACACTAAGATACAAACACATTGAGTCGATGTTATACGCCCTCCTCCACGTTCCTTAAAACTCCTCGAGGTTGGCCTTCAACCTCGTAGGTACGTAAATACACGAACAAAAACATACGTTGGGGTTAGGGAGAACGTTAAGCGTGGTTGTCACTAGAATCCGGCGGTAATCGTAGTCGTGAGAGTTCACATTGTGTGCATATATACCCTGCAACGTGTAAATGTACGAAAATATCTTTGGCACGCTGGTACCAACCTCGGGCAAAGAGAGGGCGCCCGCGAATGAGTAGAATGGGGAGAGAGCATACCCGAGACTACAACGCCCTCAACGTTCCATCTGTGTAGTTTCCGGGTATGCCAAGCTATACGGTAAACTATGAGCTTCGGTGAACTGTCAAGCAAAAGCTTCCCTCTCCCTCTCTGTCTTCTTTGCTCTTCTACGGCATTCTACCTAGACGGTATGGCACGCGAGCTGGCATACAGTTAATTCGGTGATTTCCTATGGCCTTAACGATCCAGACTGTCAGTAATACCCATACCTACATATATTTTGCTTCGCCATATTGTTACTTCAATTTAACCCCACTACCCGATTAGGTTTATCCTTGTATCAGAGTTTCTGTGTGCATACCTCCAAGTGGATCGTTTCATTCGGCACTATAATATTTAGTCCCGTTTCGTGAATCCTGACTATAGATCGGATAACTCCGTGCTGCTTGCCTGCTCCAAACGTCAAGCATTCCGTGAGAAAACATAAAAGCACCCTCCTTACGTCTTCCTCCCCATCTGCCTCCTTTCTTCAACCACCATATTTGCTCTTCGTGATCGCCTCTTTCCTCGAATATCGGCGTTATTTCAAGGCTTTCGCTCCATTCCCTACACGCTTTTAATTCAATTGACGATGCTTTCGCATATACCCAAATCCTATTGATCCAATATACAATATAGTGATAAACTAATTGTTATATTTCAATTCACGCTACACAGCCTAATTATTTCATGAGCACGTTTTCCGTGTTCGTATCTATTTGACAATATTACGGACACGGAGAATGTAAAATGATTAAAATACGAATTGTAACACGAAAAGAATGTTCAAGGTAATTGTACCATAATATTTACGATAAAAATTACCGTGCAACATTGTAACGTGATACCAAGTCTGCAATTTTTATTTATTACTAAGCACCATTGTACATTTTTCTACATGGACTGTAAAAATTACGAAACGGATATCGAAACTTTCGTTGAAAGTATTCAATTTTTTCGAAAGATTTTTTAATGGCTTAAAATCCTGAAGTGCACGGTAAAATTCTACTTATGCGACGCAAGTTTTAAATTAATGTTCGGAGTACATTACTGAGCATTAAAATTTACTAATCACTCCGGCAAAAAATTTGTACAATAAGCAAAGAAAATATTTTATTTTATTTCAATAATAAATAATTTTTAGAATTTCGTATTGCTTCCTCATAACTGTGATTTTCACGATAATTTTCAACGTGTAATTTTTTCCGTTCATACTCTCGATTCTCTGTTTTAACTTAACGTCACCTCAAATGTTGCATCATTAATGATAAAAAAATTATTTAATACGAGCAAAAGACTGAAACGTTCGGACACTCTGTTTTTTACTAACTAGTTTAGTATTTCAATGCTCTATTTTCGAGATGATAGTGGAGTCAAACGGAGAATGCTTTTTTAAACAAAAGATAAAGTTTCTTCTATTTTTTAATCTCGGACAGAATTTTATACGAATTTTTGCTACAAGTACCTTTTAATTATATGGAACATAAGAAAAAAAATAATAAAATTCATGAATTCGTGCACAAGAAAATGAGTATAATTATAATCACGTAGAATTTCTACATCTTTCAACTTCCATTCACAGTCAATTAGTGAAAAATGAAAACACATCCTCCTATTTGGTTTGCCAAAAAAAATGGATTATTTTCAAACTTTAACTTCTTTTTTTATCCCGTGAGAAAAATATGCTTAATCACCTTTTAATTCGTTGATTTGATTTCTAGTTTTTATAATTGTTTTTTTATTTTTTTTATTTTCACTCGTCATATTACTAATTTGGAAATTATTACACAAACGATGCTTCCTACCGAAGCTATTTCAACTGTCTGTAATAGCACGTATTTTGACGATTGGGTCTCGAAGTGGCAACTTTCTTGATAAAGTTGTGATTGCGTCATCCATTCGAGTTCGTTAGAGTTATTTTATCTCTAATGACCCTGCATTTTTTCTGTTCTTTTCGGATATCTTTATACGTTGCTACTATTTTTAACTCGTGTTATTCAGTATGATGTAATCCATATAATTTTTTAACATAATTTATTATATTGCTGACTCATGATGATCGCTTCTTTCTGTGGGTAAATTAAAATAGTAATAATAATGATAAGATCGTCTATGTGTAACGATTTATTATCTATTATCATTTCTTCGATCTTCATGCCACTTGTAAAAGTTACTTACTGATTAAATCCCTATCAATATATCGATGGAGAATCATAAATTTAGCAATTCATTTTTCCCCACACTCAAAAAAACAATACCCTCGATAAATTTTACATTGATATCAATACCGTAGATTGTTGTAAAACAAATAATCTGGAGAGTAAGACAGGAGTGTCCAAAATCGCGATTTTAATTGTCTGGTTTTACTAATAGCGTATTAAAATTGAATAAAATTCGTTTTTAATTACAACCGTTTCTTTTTGATTCGTGTATTCGTGAGAAAACACCAAAAAAAAATCACTTTTTAGGTAGATTTTTGACACTACCGCAGTGATCGGTTGAGGAATCAACTTTTTTGGGGAACTCTCTGAAAAGCTAATCGAAAAACGAAAAAAATTGTTTTCGTTTATCTCAATCCCTCAATTTTCAAGCAAATGATGACTTCGGAGGTCTGCTCCCCCCTCGGAGCACCTCCGGATCCGGTTATCACAAACTTATTAATATAAAAACTTGAAGCTGCTATAATCCAAAATTTAACATAACTGAGTTTTCTTAAGGGACCAGTCCACTTTGGAAATTTCAAAAAAACGATTTTTTTTTTACTGTTTTCGAAAGTACATACATTCAGAAATATTGTGTCAAAAGTTTATGAAAATCCGAGCTCCCTAAGTATTTTTTTTTTTACCTGAACGTCAGGACCTCATTTCGTTTACCTGAGCGTATAAACTGCAAACGCGTTTTTCTCGAAACCACGTTTTCAAAATCTAGCTCCATCGTATCTCTAAAACTAATAAACCGATTCTCTTGAAATTTGAACCACATATTGTAAACATGATTCGCAACAAGATGACCCTCGATGGTTTTAAAATTTTGATTTTTACTCTTTTTTTTGTGAAAAACTGCGAAAAAAACGCGTTTTTATTTACTTTTTTCGTTTTTTATCTGCCATTTTTTTATTTTTTGATAAAGCTTTATATCCGAGGGTCATTTTGTAGCTGGTGTCATACCGAATCTAATGGACTTTGATTTTTTTGTTTCAGACAAACCGTTACCGAGTTGTGATGGAGTTACCTAGCCCACCTATTTTTGAGGCGTTACGTTAAACTATAGTTCTTGTACTTAGAAATGGATAAAAATGAATTAATTTTTTTTTATGTATTTCAAGACTTTATTTATCAAGCCCAACAACTTTTATATTCATATATTTTATAAAATCGTCCAAAAACATCGCGAAAATAGCCTTTTTTCGTGGCTCCAAAGTGGACTGGTCCCTTAAGAAAATTGCGATCACATTAGATCTGTCGACTAAACGCGTATTAGGCAATCTCTCGGTCTCCTATGCTATCAAAAGTTTGAGTTGTCGAGTAAGTACTTAACCATTAAAGGTGGAGTGAGTGAAAGTATACTGGCGTTATTGTATAGTCTTATTGAGACAGGCCCATATCGTCTTTGTCAGTTCTCTCTGTGTTGGCAAACGGAGAGATAGAGAAAGACAGGAGGGAAAATTTCGAAGCCTCGGGGCAGACTTTGTGAACGCATCCGGTTGGTTTTCGTTCTTGCCGCAGGAGAAGCACCGGCGCCATCAAATCGCTTTGCCTCTTCATCGTAGCTCGAATACCAAACATTCTGTATGCCAAAGAACCCGAAAAGACGTTGCGAATGTGCACTAGTTTGTGAAGGAACCGCGTCGCCCAAAAGTTGTAAAATTGAAAGGATTTTTCAATGTAAGGAAAACAGAGGGAATTGAGTTTAGTGACGCTTTGCGAAATACAGTCATTTTTCTAGTGCACCCTTGAAGTACTTTTCGCCGCGAAGGTGACAAAGCCCTCAGAAGCATGTACGACTGCATCCCCATGGAGGCTGATAATGCAACTACGAAGATATAGGAGAGGCGATGAAGCTAAAATTCAAAACGGAACTTCTCTTTATGAAAGAGCCTACTTGGCAGATTTTCAAGTTCTTATTTAAATGGCGGTTAACTAAAATAGAGATAATTCCGTCATTTTGGACTTTATGATCACGAGTCGAAGTTCGCATCAAACGTTATGAAGCTTCATCTTCTCTATTTTCCCTAGCACTTGGTACAAATTATGCTAAAGTAGCGTTGAGTAGGTACTCGGTAGAAGAATTAAAGCTAAATCGCAGGTGACACTGCTGGCCAACTGGGGCTTTTAGAATAAAGCTCACTTTGCATTTTGAGACTCCGTCAACCCGTTAGAAATGAGTCCTTCGATGTATCCTCTCTTCCTTTACTTATCTTCTTCATGGCGTCTCTCATCATTCGCTGCTATACACAAGAAGCGAGCTGAGACAACAATTGTATCCGTACGACACTTGCTCTCTTCAGCATCATGGGAATAGAATGAAATAGCTCACTTGATACGGGTTGCATCGTGAGACTGTTGAATTATTAACAACGACATCTGAAAAGCGCGATAAACTTGCCCGGTCTCTTTGTTCACCCTATTCATTGAATGCATGAAGAATCAGTGAGCCACTGGACAACGGCTATAAAACAATACATTTAATTTAAAAAAAAACTCATAGACAAAACAGATAGTTGCTTTAATTAAAATGGAATGGTTGACAAATATGTCGGCAATATAAATAGTCGCCACATTGGCTGCAGAATACAAAAACGTGTCCATTTTAAATCGATCAATTTCCAATCAATTGGAATTTATAATGAGGGAGCTTTTGTTGACACTTTAGAGAAGAACAATGGGCCTGTTTCATTAAATATCTAAAACTGTTTCCGCATCGCCGCCATTCAGTGATTTCAACCTGAAAACGTATAGGAAGTTCAGATCCATCGGAAATGTTTTCGTCACCATTTTGGCTTAACAACGTTACTGCACAAAATAATCCAAAGCACAATACAAATCGAAGAGATTATTGAAGACTCTCATAGCCAAGTACACTCGAATCTCGGCTAGTCTTTTCATAGTTTACAAACGAGTAAAACTTCTCTCTTTGCTGGTTTTTTCTCATCAGGTGCTTTATTTCCCCTTTCGACCCTTCCGTCGCGTCAATACGAACTTTCTATGAAAGTTCCTTCGTTCTCCTATAATTAGTTTCGTTGTTGATACCATTAATTGTAAATGGGATTTCGTTCCGGCTTTTAACGATTGAAGCTGAAGTGCTACTTCGGGTTCGCATTTTTATTCTTTTCTCACTCTTTAATTTACAATATTTAATCAGCTAGATCAGCTTTTGTTCACCTTTTTTTTGTTATAGATTGTTAATATTTGGCAGAGAGGGACGTCTCGATCTCCAAACTCATAGATTCCCAAGCTTATTATTCTCGAGCCAAGTGCACATACTCCTGCAAGGAACTGGGAATAGCGATGGCGAGTTTAACGGGGCCTGGTTTTCAACATGGAGTAGGAAAAGGTCTAGTTGTAGTCCTCACCAGTTCTCCTTCCTTCGCCATTACGTATATATCCCTCTATTAATAATGTGACTTCTTTAAGGCCCTTGGTCGAGGTCACAGTTGTACTGTAAATCCCAAAGTTTGGCGTAATGCTAATTTCAAGTTGGAACGCCGCCTGGCGCCATGCACGGGTTGAGGGAAAAACGCGATGTAGAGATTGAGAGTTAGAACAGGGATTGGAAATGAGCTATGTTATGTACGAATGTATATACATGCTGTCCCAAAAATTACGCCCCAGATTCACGGAGTTATTCAATCGAGGAATTCCGAAGAGAAAAGTCCTTACTCATTTTTCTCTCCGATGGATCATTGTTGAACGAGTGAAAACTAATTAGATGCATCGCTAAATAAGTAAGGCCAGTGAAGGAAATGCTCCCCATTTGTTGAGTCATAGTGAACAAACTGTTGTGTAGTTACGCTGTCATTGCCACTTCTACTTCTGATGGGCGCAAACGATTGGCCAATCCCTAATTAATCAATTGTTCATCAATTGTACATCAAAGAAAGAAATAATTAAAGACTGTTCTATTCAGGATTTCGTTACTTAACTGTTGAAATTTAGATGAATTATTTCAACATGATTACGTTTACGTTTATGATGATGTTTACGTTTCAGAGCATTATTTTTGTAAGCTTATTATCGATTGCCAATATCAATTGCTCATTGTATCTTGTAGTGGATGCCTTCAAATGCATGACTAATAACGTTTATATAACTGAATTTGAATGAAAACTTTGTGCTTCTCTGGATGATGTACGAGCAAGGTATTTCAGACCTAAGTACTCAAAGCTGTGGTAGCAAGCTTCACAAAATTTTCTGAAAAAGAATTCCCACGAAGTGGTTTTTCCCTGATGTTGATTCGCCCTCCGCGTCGGGGAAACATGGCTAATCGTTGTATTACATAACAAAGAGTCCCTCGTTCTCTTTGGAAGTGGGTAAAGGCAGCTACAGAGATATTTCTAAGGGTGGAATAGTGAAGATATACATCGGCTGGTTGCTCGGTTTGGAATTCCTTTTCATAAGATGTAAGAGGTATAAAGACGTATAAGAGAATGGGTATACAGAGAGACACAGAAGCGGAGAGAGAACGAGGGACTGCTCGGGGTTGAAGAGTGAGGAGGGATAATTGAATACAACTTGATCGACCCGCGCGTTTTCACCCCATTAAATCGGGCTTAAACTTCTATCCCATGGCCAGGGTGCTGGGTGAACCGTGTGAGAAAGGGAACGCTTGGAGAAGGGAGAGAGAGAGTGAGAAGTGAGTCAAAGGAGCAACCCCTTTCGACTCTCCAGTCTCCGAGGCCGCGAGAGATGTTTACTGCTAGCCCAGCTGGGGGCCAATCAGTACGGACCACCACCGACCGCGGTTCTCTCTCTCTCTCTCTCTCTCTCTCTCTCTCTCTCTCTCTCTCTCGTTCTCCTTCTTCACCCTTCGTTGCTTTCTCTTCCACTTTCTACTATTTCGTTCCTCGTGTGCCAGAGCTATAACCACTCCAATACAATCGTATATACAATGGAATCGTGCAGGGCAATAGCCCGGGCAATGCCGTCGTATAGCTAGATTATTCCTTACTTTGGTCCGGGTGCTGCTGCTTCGACTTCCGAGTCAACGACAACATTCCATCCTTTATTCCACTGTAACGCAGTCCCTTTCTCCTTCAAACTTACCCAAAGCTAAGAGAGCAACGAAGGAACAAGGAAAGTTGTGAGCCTGGATTTGTGTACCTATGGCTTTGATCAAATTAACTTGCTTAGGATTTTAAAGCCTCAAGCTGTCACTTCCCACTTCTCTGGGTTACGATGTCGCGACAGCTTACACTAATGTGACGAAGAAATTTCGAATCGACTGGGCACTGGTTGATTCGTATAAACCTTGAAGTTTGTCAATCCTAAACACAGCCCCTTGTATCTTATTTTTAAAATTAATCTTGTTTTTACCCTGTGAATTAATTATCTTCAAAACGCCATTTTTATTTTCCAAGAGGGAACTTTTTGAGAACGCCATATTGATCAAATTCCTCGGGGACTACCTGCCCTGTCAGTCAGATTTCTTAGATACAATCCCTCTAGTTGCCACTAATTAACAAGTCATTTCTTTTGCAAGTAAGAAACTGCAGGGAATGATAAAAGTTGAGGTTGTTTACGAACTGCTCTATCTGCACGCTGTCATAATTACCTAGTCGTTATTGGCTGGATAATAACGGTTGCCGGAGAATGGGCACCTCGAGCCACTAAAATACATGCACACACACACACATACACACATACCTTTGGGAGATGATCGTGGAGTTTCGAAATCGTAGGTTCGCGATTATGAAGTTACGAGACCCCAAGCCCTCATATAAAATCGAATGCGCCAGCCGTATCGTAACAGCAGCAGGGTGCAATAATCACGATTATTTGTTCGCGGGGACTCATTACGACAGAACAGCCCTTATATCGGTACAATACCAAGTTACAAAAATATATTTACGTTTACATATCAATTTATGAAAGAAATTTAAAAAATGTTGACCTTCTATGACCTTGAATGGTCCTGTGCAATCGAAAAAAGAGCTTTCGTAGGAAAAATAACAAAAAACCCATATTATTTTAATTGTAAATATTTAAACGGTGACACGCGAATTTTGACGATTCTAAAATATTCTCGAAACGAGGATTTAACTTTTGCAGCAGCAGTCGAGGTATTCGTTGCATTCGTTCAGAAATGTACTGCTCCTGAATGTTCCGCACTTTCTAGCATATAAAAGGACGCAAGCTACAAGTTAAAATGAAGATAACGTAGTAAAAGATCGTCCTTTTGTTAACCAGTAGTAGATTTTACGGTGACCTAGCAATGTGAACTGTATGCATACATTCTTGGTATACGTCAATCGGAATCTCGGCGTATCCGAAACATCGTTTCATCTGGAATTCTAAATATTCGATACGATTCGATATCAATGCTTCTCTCTGTCTTTGCAATAGTCCTCAAAAATACTGTTTCGATTTAACTTGATTTATTTGATATGTGGTCCAAAATAAACAGAACATGAATTGGGGTAATTTTTTTCCCATTTTACAATCACTTAGCAAGCTAATTTAGGAACAAAGGAAATCGAGGCTGCAGGCGAAACAAAAGCAAAAACAAAAAAAAAACAATGCAGGCTCTTCGCGACCATGTTCACAGGCTTAAACCACTTTCTATGCCAATGGTGTCGCAAACTAGACGCTCGTAAAGTTGTGCTCAGTGGAAAGGGTAAATTTTAAGGGTTAATATCTTGCAGGGTGAAATTTGTTTAGCGGACGCATGGTAAAAGCGATAGGACATAACTCCATTGTTGAGTTTACCTATAAATAATTCTAACAATGCGATAATTCTAAGCACGACGAGTATTATATATATGAAATTGGGAAGGGGAGGATGAAAAGACAATCGGGGCTAACCCTCAATTCGAAACCCATAATACCGGATAAATTATAGACATAGGAAAATCGAGGGATATAACATCTGGTTGTTGAAGCACTCTCTCTTCCTCTCTCTTTCTCTTTATCTCTGTTCGCTATCGAGTTTCGACTTTAATGCTTTTATAGCGTCCAGTCCTCATTACTACCCCTTTTGCTCGGGAGCTTTCCTCATACCAGCGAGAAAGGGGCTAACTTTTGCTAAATGCGGTTTCCTAAGCACCGACGTGGTATCACGCAAAACCGAGCCGAGCACGATGAGCAATCGCCCGAGAATCTTCAAAGTTTCTTTCCTCATTTTCGTGCCATCCTTCCAAAGGGGGATAACTCCATGTAAATGCCTAAGATTTTCTTGGTCTTGTATCTTTCGCGGGCTTTAATTTCTCCATAAAATAAACCTACGTCTTTTTCATTCCCTGTATTTCTTTCAATGTGCGAGATTTTTTTTTTACTCTGTAAATTTTTAACTCGTATATTTTTTTCCTTTAATTGATAGAAAAAATACACCATCAACTAGGTTGTTTCATAAACTCCCTTGCTATATCGTTTACTATTGTAGCAAAATATTATTTACACAAATGCACGAGTGATTCGTTTAATGAATTATTCATAATCCGCTTATTTATTTATTATTTTTTCTTGTTTACACATTATTATAACACATGTTCTGATTCTTGCAATTATGGGGTTGAAAAAAAGATTTTTTTTTTAAATACATAATGTTTGATTCATTTTTCAACGTTTTCTTGTCAAGAAGTTATTTATATGAAGCCAATTAACGATGAGTAAAAATGTAAAAACGGATATAGCAGCGCACCGACGTCGAATTGTAGTGAAAAAGAGTCTTGAATTTATTACGAAAGGCTGATGTAATTGTTTCCATGACAAATTGCGAGTGGGGGTGAGAAACGAGGGTGGATTTCATTATATTTTCTTCCACTACGGGACGAGCTCGATTCAGCTGGGACTTGACAATTTTTCACGAGATAAGACAATAGTCATGAGACACCGGGGCCAATATATGCATATTATTTTGCCTGTTGTAAGAACTCCGAGTTCACGAAGGGGAAAAGAAATACCAATTTAAGATGAATATCGGAAAGAATCTCAAGGAGACTCGAGAGCTTCAGGAAATATATCAAGTTGAAATAAAAGTAACTGAAGTCAAAATATCGGAATAAAACGAAGAATTTTAAAAGGAAATTGTTTAGCAAGATGTTGCAATACTTTTTCGTAATTCTCCCCTAGTTTATTATTTTCATAATTAATTGATTTAATTATTATAATTATTGGTTGAGTAGAAATCCATTAAAAAGTCATTCGGAGAGTAGTCGTGCCTCAGAAAAAAAAATTGTAAGTACTTTGAGGTTTGTTTAAATGCATAAATAAATACTTTGATATATATAAATACGAGTGTGAATATGCCTGGAGAAAGAGCTTGCTCACGGTCGCCGACGGCCTAATCGATATTCGATCACTCTAGCAATCCGTCAAGTACATCCCACGCGGTTACTCTCCTCTTGCAACCACCGTTCGGTAGAGGTGGCGTTCGGTTGAGGGGTTGCAAGTGCACCCCTGTCGATAGACGAAACGTACACCAACACAATCACATTAAATTATATATATATATGTACGTCGTTGTGGTGTTGTATGCATATTTATTTACCGCACGAATATACGCGATTCATATACGGGGTGTCTGATCGAAAGTTTTACGAGCTAAACTGTGAAAGTGTGGATTAAAAAATGTTTCAATAAAATTGTAATTGGTTCGGACAGAAAAATAATGAAATAATCAAATTTCAATCTTGAGTGTCATCTGCAGGTGCACTTTATATAAAGCTGCCGAAAAGTCAACTTTTTATCCTACACCCTCGTAGCTGGTACTATGTCAAAATAACACCACATTAAGATAATACGCTAAAATAACACCTGTCAAAATAACAGGCGTCAAAATAACACAACGTGAAAATAACACAGCATCAAAATAACACACCGTCAAAATAATACCAAATTAACGGGACAGACCTAGTTGGAACGTCAAAAAAAGGCCTTTTTTCCGATTTTTTTTTGGTCAAACGATAAAATAATTCACAACAAAAGTTCTTCCGTTTAAAAGATACATATGTAATGTATATGTTGCAATTTTTTCAACGCAATACATATCGAAATAAGCTGGTGACCGTCAATTGCCGAGGACGCTGCAAAAAAAAACACGGTTTGCGGTGATCAAGCTCACGCTGCAACGGCTCATCTGAAACAAAAAAAACGGAGGGGATTTTTAGTTAATGATATAATGCTCCAGTTGAACGAAGGGTTTTGAAAAATTTCCATTTTTCACAAAATGGCGGCCGTTAAAAGTCAAAAGTGTTTTTTTGACCAAAATATCAGTTCCATTTTTTGCTATTAAAAATAAAAATAATTATCCAAAAAAAAAATCTTTCGTTCATATGGAGGACTACCATGTATAGAAGAAGTGATATAAATTTCAACCCGATCGGTAAAGCCGTTCTCGAGCTACAGTGATCACCGACTTCAAAAACATGGTTTCGAGAAAAACGCACTTGAAGTCCGCTACCTGCTTACCTATGGCTCAGACACGACGTGCTACAAAGTCTTGTATTTCGGCGAATAATGGTCCGATTTACATTTACCTGGGCGGAAAATGTTCGTAAGAGATTCTACTTTTTGAAAATGAAATAAAAAAAAAAATCGATTTTTCGAAAATTCTAACTAGGTCTGTCCCGTTAACAAAAATATTAATAAAAATTTATTAAAAAGTGTCAATAAAATATAGTTGATACTTCTTTGCGGCTCCAGTTCAAAATTGGTCCAAATTTTTTTCTATAGACATTGTTATGAATAAAAAATGATGTAACATGTGATGTGAAGGGGGAGAGAGGGAAGCCTTCGAATGTTAAAAAATGAATAAAAAAGTTAATTCCAGGATCTAGAAAAGTGTGCAAATAGGATATGACCAAGGGTAAATAGTACAAAATTCAGGTACGAATAGTGGAATTTGATGATTTGGACAATCGGGCGCTTCGCGCTCCTTTGCCGTTTTTAGGTCATAACCACCCTAGGTTTGAATTGTATACGGTTTTACAATAACAACCACGATACCAATGTGTTACGATTACAATATTTTGTATGCCATTTTGTCGCGTGTTATTCTTGTTCTGTATTATTTGTGTTCTCTGTTATTTTTGCATGTTATTTTGTCACGAGTTATTTTGACTTGATGTTATTTTGACGTGTTACCCTCATAGCTTGGGTCGAGAGCTTATCGAAAAACTACAATTAAGCATTTTTCCTCCAAAACTTTTCGAGTTATCGCAGATTTCAAAGAAAAAATACTAATTTTTAAAAAAATAACAATTCGTGATACTTGAAAACTGTCACCCTGTATATATTCAGACACACGAATTCGCACACCGCTTTGTGAAGTCGATTGGATCGGCTGTCGAGCTAACTCGCGCAAATTTCAACTGATCTACGGGATCAGGCCAATAATTAAGTTTTCCATTAATCGTTGTGGGGTCAGCTGGCCTCACACGCTAAACTCTCGCGCTAATGTCCCCATCGTTACGGAATCGCGATGAGGGATGCACGTGAGTCTCGTGTATCTCGACGTGCGTAGAAGTCGCATTGCAAAACGGAATCCATCCGATCACTGTCGATGCTGCATCTGTTGATACAAAGCGGTCAGAGGCATCTTTTTTTTAATTCCCTTCCTCGATCGAATTTCAGCCGGAAAGTTACCTTAGCAAACTGCTGACAAAGAGTCTTGTCTAATTACTGATTCAATTGAGTTTACGGTTCGAAGGTAATCAGGATGGGAATAAAAGAAGGTTAGCATCGACTTTAACCGCAGATAGCAACTGCCGTGATCTGTCCTCATATATATTTTGTTTATTTATTTATTTCTACTGGCTTTTTTTTACATTCTAACATTTATTCCCACAAAAAATTCCTTCTTCCGGTTTTTTGTGCCAATCAATTCAGCTCCATCTCAACCTCGAACTCGATCCTTTCCGCTTCGTGCCATTGCAAACTTTCCAAAAGTCTCGGCAAAGGAACGGTCGTTTTATATTGACAAGAAATTCTGCGCCGCGCAGTATTTCCCGGAATATTTCCATGTCATTGAATTTGTGTCTGGGAACAGGTGAACTCGAGAGTTTGTTCAGGAGGCCTGGTTGCGTTGACTGGAAAATGAAAGCTCTTCACCGATCGTCAAAGTCGGGTTAGAAGCTTGTTACCTACCGTTCAGACTACCTGTTCGCTGATACGGTTTTTGCAAATATGATTTCTTTACATTTCAACGTATTGCAATTGGAAATACAGGTTCTCTTACTAGCTATGACGCTCGAACTCAAGTGTTACGTCAAGTTAAATGCAGTGCGAGTTAAGCAACGTTGACTGGACACATTGTATGCTTTTTCCATTCATCCGATATCCAATCAACATGAAACGTCGTTAATTATGAAAACAATATTGGTTGCTGTTAAAATCTAATAATATCATACATCATTATTTTAAGGAATGAAAAAGCACAGATACTAACATAAATGCCTGTATACTATTTCGAACTAATAGACTGTGATCGTAAATACGTTTTAATTGATACTCATAAATATCGTGGGCAAGTGGAACGGAGAGAAGGAGAGAGAAAGAGAGAGAGAGAGAGAGAGAGAGAGAGAGAGAGAGAGAGAGAGAGAACGAAAATTCTGGTACAGCTGGTGCTGGTTTCAGCAAAGTTGCTAGACTGGAATACGGGGTGTCGGTTCGGGGGTTCCGGGGAACGTTAAAAATTGTCTTTCAAGACTGGGTATATCGCAAACGTAGGTCGTGCGATATACCCAGTGCGAAAAGCAAGGCTTTTCTGCTACCGATGGGCCAGCAAACCTGAATGGCTTGGTTGAAGCGGACGGGCCACCTCCGAGAACACTTCCCTCCTCCCTGCTAGCCCGTTCTGTAAATTGGATCTATCAGCGTGTTCGGATGGTGCTATATCATGCTGGAAGCAGCGGCCAGCTTCGAGAAGGAGGGCCACCATCTTTCAACGTCAAGCAAGCCCAGAGAGAACAATGCCAACATAACACGAGCAGCATCAGCGGAGAAGCTTCGCAAACCCTCGAGAGATCGGTCTCAACTCTCGACAGCAAGTCAACTCCACACCTACCGTCAATTGTTATTTGCACTGGAATTACTTAACATTGGATACCGGTACTTCGAGAAGCTTTAGGTTATTAGGTTCTTCCAAGATTGCTGTCAATCAGGCTTTGAAGCTGGTCCTTTAGTACGGTATAAGTATCTGAAAGTTAAAAGGGCGAATGCTGCTGTAACAGCTGATTGCTAAACAGCCCTTTAAGACAACGCATTAAAGGAACGTTTCGCAAGCCTTTAAGAAGGGTAAATCTTAATTGTGGTACTAAAAACAATGGTATATTTCAATGTAGTCGCAATGCTATATTCTCGAAACGACATGAAGAAGATTATAGCTGACCATTGTATTTTTTCTTTTAATGTTGCTACCAAACGCCGGCTGGTCGTTGTTGACTAAAGAACTATCGGGGCTTTGCGCTATACGTCATATGCAATACTACGTTCTGGACTGCTACTGCTTGAAATCGAACGAGTTCTGCCATGGATGGAGTGAGAAATCCACTACGTTCGATAGCCAATTCAAGTTTTTATGCCACTCGACCTCACCCCCTTTATATCGCCGACTGATTAGGCACAGCTTGATTCGATTTGATAAATAGCATTCTCTCGACAGCACGCCACCTATACACGTATATAAACTCTCTATAAGGCTCTGACTTTTGGCTCCCTTCCCTTAACAATTTTCTCGCTTTCTCTCAGGTTCACTCGATTCGCGTGGCTGAACGGTGAAATCGTTTTCCTACCCCAGTGTGGTAGACTAACTCGCACCGATGGAGCACCATTCCCTTTCTTACTATACAGCACGATAATAGTGTATAAAATATATATGTATATATGCTTTCCTCTGTAATAGCATATAGAAAACCCCTCGTAACTTTCACGGAAAACCCGCTTCTTCCTGTTATATCGCTCCAGTTGAACTTCGATCCGAAAGATAGCTTTCCACTCAGTCGAATCAAAATTCGTATATACCTTCCCGTACGTACTATCACTTCCCAATTGTGTTCTCCGTCTGGACACGTGTCCGTCTGCGTATCCTTTGTTCCATTTCATTTAGTTTTTCTTTTAAGCAACTTTGCATACAAAGAGGAAGAATAGAGAGACAGAGGAGAGAGAGAGAGAGAGGCTCAAGACAATCAGAACACTCCATAGAGTTTCCAGACTTTGCTCAAACTTTTCTATTCCGCACATCGTTGCTGGGACATAGCAGAAACTCCTTCTTGAGGTAGTTCTGCTGGTATGCTAAAGACCCGAAAGTACTTCAGTATAGTTCGTCAAAAATCTCGAGAAAAATTGGATCTTTGTTTTTTTTTTAAGTCTTTCGCGACCAATATTCTTAAAGAAATTCGTCGGTTTCTCTTCATGTTTTGTGCACATAGGATTTATTGGTTGACTCTGTATGTGACTAACAAATGTATTACATCCATAAACTATCGTTCAAATTATGCGTCAAACGGCATCTTTGATATATAGGGTCAATGCGAATCGGATCAACGTAATTGGACGACTGAATTAGTAATGACGCAATTACGCCAACCCTGTGCAGATGTAATGAGATTTTCCGATTTAAAATGATACTTTTAGACCTCTGACTCGTATGCTAATTCAATAAAATGTTACGATCAGAAGAAAAGTGGTATTGAGACTCGAGCGCATGCCATTTATAAGCTATGGCGACAAAACGTCATCCATAAATTGGATGTATAATCTGGGTTTTTGATATTAATCTAAAAAAAACATAGAGCTACTACGTAGGGCTGTTAAGTTTATGGAATGTTACACCCTTTTTTATGATTCTTGAACGTTACTCAATTAAATACCAAAATATTCTGTTAGAGGTCCTTCTAGCTTGCCACGAAATACTCAGCAAACGTAGCGATAAATCTGGCGTTGTGTCCTAACATCAAATTTCACTTGATTGACCTCAGCAGTGGCATTATAATAAGCCGCTTAAACGATACGATCCCGGAGGTGATAGAGATACGATACATATAGAGTATCATGTATTTGTATGAGAATCCCGAGGAGAGGTCCCGTTGTAGGCTATCAAGCTTTGTGCCCCTGGAAGCGAGAGAACAACATGATTTTCAGGCTGAGGGTTAGACTACCATGGAGGCTAGCCGTAAGTCCCGCCAGTCAGGCGGCCTGCTAATCCTACATTGGCAAGGCAATTAACTCCGAGTGAGGATAGAGATCCTGTTTGGATGTCTCTACGTGGTTTCTACCACTCCCCTAGCACGAGCTTGTCTGCCTCAGTTGCTCTTCATCCCTCTGCCGCGGGTCCCTTAGCTTCTCGTTTCTGATGTCCCACTCCAACCGAGCTTGTGCAGCTTTCCATGCTTGTTTCTCTTCGTTCATTTGCCTTGAAACGAGATCTCATATACACAGTGCCATCCTGCGACTCTTCACTTTCTCTCCCTCTCTCTTGCTTTCCGATGTAACTTCCTTTAGCCTGGTAAGCGTTAGCGTATCCTCGCTTACTTGTTCTCAACAGTAGTCCGTGTAATATCGTGGTTTACTAAGCAAAGCAATGTCCCCAGGGATGTATACAACTGGATGCCCTTGTGCCTCAGGGATCACAATATCCTCACATTTGCTACGAAAGGTCCGTGCCAGTAACTGTTTTTCCTCTTCTCCGTCTCCTTTACTCTCTTGCTCCTCCTTTGTGTCATCTTCAGTGCTTACCACCCGCGAGATTGCGGATACTGCAGCCTACAATGAATTGTTTACGAATACGGTTAGATACGAATTCAACCGATGAAAACTTACCATATACCGGGACAATATGTCCTGCCCTTTTGTGTACTTTGCTGAGTGAAACACATAATTTTAAGTTGGTCCTTCTCAATGGGCCATTAATTGGAAAACGGAGTTGCTGCCCGATTTTTCGATATTTACTTTTGTTTTAATCGTTTGACATTTGGACGACTTAATAAACTATCGAAAGAAGTTTGCTACTAATCGTCCCATTGGTTTTAAGCACCAGTAATGAGCTTATGGATCTGGGGCATCAATTTGAAGTCTGCTCACATATGTGGAATCTATTTCGACATTCATAGGGAATGGCTGGATTTACCACGTGGAGCAAGGTCAATTACTTCAAATTATCCAACAACTTGGAATACTTCAGTGCCCTATACATTACCTAACCAACAGGAGTTCTTTCTTGGCTAAAGGAAAATGAAAGTAGTTTAGGTCTATTGGCTTCGGTGCCATCAATGTTTCACATTGCCTAAAGATAATCAAACTTCTCACACCGGGTTGAAAATATCCAATGGTCTTTGTCGCTCGAACTAAATCTCAAGGTGATCCTTGCACGTTCTCTCCGCCCACCACCAAATCACTGTTATATACCCGTTACCGAAAAGGGGGAGGAAAGCAAGAAAGAGAGGAAAGACTTGCACAGATGGAATCTGTCTGGTGTTATCTGTAACGAAAGCTAATCTTGGGACGCGCGTTACGGTACGCTAAGAAGTAGAGGAATATCCTAGCTCTTGGAGGAGCAGCTGTGCGGAGAAAGTCACTACATGATTTCACCGATCTTGGAATGGGAGTTTGGAGAATGAGGGAAAGAGAGCAAAGCCTTCCTTAGCTCCGTCTAATCTCTACGTACTTATATAGTTATATACGGTTTGCTCTTCAAATACGTTGTAGGATGTAGAATGCCTACGTCTTATATAGATCCATCCTATCCAACACTGTATATACACGCGCCAATCTTTCTCTCTCTCTCTCTCTCTCTCTCTCTCTCTCTCTCTCTCTCTTCCTCATTCTTCCTTTCTTAACTACAGAATCTTGACGGTAAAACGAGGACGGAGGTCGTTGGGTTACCAGCAAAGCTCACAATCCTTCCGGGCCAGTTAACGGCAAAGCTCTTTTATTACTCAACGAAGGCAAGAATACGAACGGTATCTGTGAGATACCTCTGCTTTCCCTCTTTCTGTCTATCTCTCTTAAGTACATCGCTCTACCACTTACTGCCCTCAGGCATTATTCTCGGCGGAACAAGCAGGCTAATTAAATATTCTCCACTTAGCAATATTATTTTTTTATAATCCTTACATCAGACAGTACGAAGGCTAATAAGAACAAATGTTCAGGATTGGTGACCTCTTGTTGTTTCATCGAAATTGAGCTTTTAACCTGTAGAGGGTCGAAAAGCCTAAATATAGGCGCAACCCATGATCGATACATCTATCATATACAGATGTGGGATATACATTACTACTTTTGGAAATTTTTATAGGGACTTCCGTTCGTCAAATCCCGGCCCGCTAAATGTTAGAGGATGTCAACAGGATTTTTTGAAGCGTTTGCAAAGTTGGACAAGAAAACGATTAGGAAAACACTAGCAATGTTGAAAAAAAATATTTTTTCAAATAAAAGTAGTAGAGGACTGAGATATTTATGATTTCACTTATCAATACAGTGATTTGGTATATGAAGAGATGTTCTAATCAGTGGCTCGTACCTTGTACTTGATTCAAGTTGGACTAATTATTGGCGAGGAGCTTTCCTATCGTTGACAGACCTACCTATTCACGTCCTTATGGCGTCTAACTGAAATTTATGTATACAGATATACATAACTCTATAGCGAACTTTAATGACCTCGTCAGATCTACTAGACCGAACATCGAACTATATTACATCAACGTATGTGTTCTATCCACACTGCAATCACACTTTAATGATTTTGACTCTTGTGACCAAGAGGATCGATCAGCTAGTAATGATAGAATACTATCATTACTAGCTGATTATCGTAGCGATATTTAGACATTTACAATACACCTCACTTGCATAGATTTATGTGATGTGCCAAAGCTGTTTTTCTTTCCCTAAAGATTACTTTTCATAATTAATTGACAAAATCGAGTGTCTCTTATTATAGAGAATTTTGACAAAATGCGTGTACTCATTTTCCACAGAAATTCCTCGACATAAAAAAGCGTCGTAAAAATACAAGCATGAAAAAGAAAAAACGAATGAGTGAACAAAAATTTACGATTCGATTTTTTTTTTCAACGAAATAAAAGTTTGGAGATTCGATCTTTCAATCTTCTTTCGACGAGAGGCATATACACGAGAAAGTTCTTACGATCGTTCTCGCTTCGCTACACTCCGGTGGAATAATCCAACCACCTCTCGCACTTTTATGAGGGACTTTTACGATTCTCCCGTCATATCACGGTGAGACTGACAACTTTACTGCAATTGCCGATAAGAATTTCAAACTCGTGAATGTCGTGAGCTGGTCAAATGCATCGTATGGATCCCCGATATATCGTGTTATTTTTTTTTTTTTTTTTTTTTTAACTTTATTACACTTGATTCGGCTCCTTAAGCGAATTTCTGTACAGGTCAGGATTAGTCAGACCTACTTTGTTCCTTTATCTGTTAAGGTTATTGAAAGACATGCAGAGGATTGAAGTGAAATTCTACTCAGTCTATGTAAACTTACACTATTACTTTAATTTTATAAACAAATTGATTGTTTTGAAGAAAAGAAGCTGCAATTTGCGACTATTACTTATTATACATAAATAAATGTAATTACTCAAATTAACCCTAGATTAGTACCACTGGGTCATTTTGACCCAGGCTAAAATCATTATTTTCAAATAAATTGAGATGCACTTTTTTTTAAACCTCGACTGCAGTGGAACAAATTGTTCCTAACATTGAACCCTGTACCTTTCACTCAGTCAAAAGTTGTTCTATTGTTTATAAAATAATGTGTTCACATATACCATTTTTTTCGAGAGTTATAAACACCAAAGTTGCCCGAGTTATAAAGACTCATCGTAGTAACGACAGAATCTCAAAAAAATGGTAGAAACGTGATTTTCGCAAATGGACACAAAAGAAGTTTACATTTGTTGACTCGTGTTATCATTATTGTAATTAAGGATGAATTACACATATTTCGGAGCCAAAAATACTATCGAATGAGAAGTTATAAACTACACAATCTGTCAAAAATTCTTAAAAATATAATCATCCTTGAAACTTTACAAACATTTATTTCCAGTGATAATAATTCTAAAAGTTATTAATATATTGTTTAATAAAAATATTCCTCAACAGATAATAAGATAATTTTTTTTTTTCGTTACGTGAAATGAGTGCGGTGACTTTTCTAAATGCATATGAGTTTTCTAAGAATATTGCCTCTTTTAGTGAATTTTTCTATGAATTTAAAAGAAATATTTCAATAATTACGAATTTTGCACACGTTTTTGCAACACGGTTCAAAATCATGTTTACGAAATTTTGACGGCATCGAATGGACAATTTCTCAAATACCACTTCCACGAAAAGTCGAATGGAGAAGTTTAAGAAAGATTACCCAATTTATTTCATACGACGAGAAAAAAATATCGTCCAGCTATTTGTTGAACAATTATTTTTTGCAACAATTCGCTAATAATTTTTTAATAATTTCATTATAGCATATCAATGATCGTAACGTCTTAAAGATGGCTGATCTTTTTCAGATTTTTCGCGAACTGCTAAGTACTGAAATTGTATGGAACAAAATTATTCATATGAATATAAGTGTAATTCATCCTGGAAAGAATTTACCGATTCAACGAACTTACCTCTAAGTGAAGTTCGATCGTAATTGTATGAAGCGCCTCTTTCGAGATGATCAACTGTGTAGTACTCCTACTTTCTACCGATCTGACCACAATTTTATAGCATATAGAACAATAAAAAAAACGAAGTTGTTGAATCGATCGTCATATGCGTCAAGCCTCATTCTTTAAAGCCTTGCCGTAACAATATCAACGGGTCGAGGAGTGGAATCCTCGAATGGGGGTATTTTTAAAGGGAGGGTGTTGATCATCTCGGAAGAGGCGCTTCATACAATTACGATCGAACTTCACTTACAGGTAAGTTCGTTTAATCGGTAAATAGTATTCTGCGCCTTTTCCTCGAGATCAACTGTGTAGAAGTTCGACGCTTGTTACGGCTGTTAATTAAAGAAAAATGTGTTTTTACACAATTCATTCATATTATCATATTAATGGTAATATTATTGATCTTTTCAATTCATTTCAGCATATTTTGTTATGATGATTCCAACATTTTATTTATTATGCTTTGAAAAGGACAATCCTACAACTGACAGATATTTATTACAAACATGACTAACTCAACATTCTAAAATTGATCTGGCGAACGAATCACTAGGAATTGACAGAGGTAAATCATAAAGCTTTGAAAAAATCTGTGATTTTTCAGTCCATCCAGCGGTTTTTCTCAGAGTATCAATACCTATTCCTTTTCTTTTTGTCGCCGACGTAGATGCATGGCGTGTCGAATGAGCGGTAAATACATCAGTGTCTAATCCACTTTCATGTAGCATGTTTTTAACCCATCGAGCTAATGATTGTGCAGAAACTGCTTTAAACGGACCTTTAAGTGAAATGAATAAAAATGGAACGGTTTCTCGATAACATTGAACTCTTTTCATGTAACTCTGCAACGCTGATGATGTAACGCATAACTTATCATTTTCTGAATAAAATGGTAATATCAGCAGTGATTGACTTCTATCCTTGCCCGTCGTTTTAATTCGATCAGGAATTTTTATTTCTATCAAATTCTCTTTTTTTTTAAATATTTTCGGTCCTTATAAGAGAAAAAGTCTGCATTCTGTGACCTGTGATAAGAGCTAATAATGTTATAAGTTTCATCGATAATTGTTTGATTGTCATTTTTTCATTTGAAGGAAGAGTTGCAATCCAACACGATCTTTGGATCCCAAGTGGAATTATATTTCGGCTGCGATGGTCGCAAACGAAATGCACCTCTGACAAATCTCTCATTTTATAATCTTGAGCCACATCTGATCCTATGAGTAGTGATATTGCTGATCTATATGAATTCAACACAGCGTAGAATGCACCTTTTTCGAAAACTTCAGTCAAAAAAGATAGTACCGCAGAAATGGACTCTTCATATGAGTTGATATTCTTTTCATTGCAGTATGTGTACCACTTCTTTAATGCAGAATCATACTGCTTCCATGAAGATTCGGATAAAGATGCCAAAATGAAATCCGCTGATTTTTCTGGCAAGCCTTTCATTGCGTATGCCCTCCGTACAAGACACCTGCTACCAGGGTAACACTCTTCCAAAATGTTATCGCTCCCCTATCAGCATGAATTATATTGTTCAAATCAGGTTTAATCTGAACTATTTTTGATATTACCATGGAACGAAACATGGGAAACCAGGCTTGTGACGGCCAGTTTGGAACCACCACAATCCCTTGAGATTTTTCCTTTTTAATATTTTGTAAAACTTTCAAAATCACCGAAAAAGGTGGGAAAGCATAAAAATAATAAGATTTCTACGATAAAGTAAATGCATCCATGGTAAGAGCATCCGGTTCTCTATACCATGAGACGTAAGTCTCGCATTCGGCATTCAATCGAGAAGCAAATAAATTTATCACGAAGACTCAAACAAAATCCGTATTTTGTTTGAGTCTTCGTGATTCTGCATCTGCTTCTGAATTCATTTATGAAGATATATAAGAGGCGAAAAGCCAAATATCTCGATCTTCACCCCATTTTCAAATTTCCCTGGTTAATTTATTCAAATTTTCAAACTGTAACACCACCACCCATCCTATTTATGTATGATATAGCCACAGTGTTATCAATACGCATCAAAATTTGAACACCTTTCAAATTACGAGCAAAACATTTTAAACCGAAGAAAGCTGCCATTAATTCCAAAAAATTGATGTGGTACAAACATTCTTGTTCTGACCAATGTCCATGAGATTTTTCTAGGGTATTTTTACAAAAAACTCCCCATTCTGACATTGAAGCGTCTGAAAAAGTTTCCAATTCAAATTCCATAGATCTAATAGGATTGTTGCTTCTCAAACCAACATGTGTCCACCATTGTAGTTCTTTGATTACATGTGCATTTATAATTATTGTCCCGTCATAATTACCTCCATTTATTCTTAGAGCCAAAAATTTTTGTCTTTTGCAGGCTTTAGTGTATGCTACTGCATAATTTATAGCTGGACAACAAGATATTATTGTTCCTACTAATTTTGCGAATTCTCTTATTTTCGGTGTTTTATTTCTCATTATTGATCTGTAATTCTAAATAAATCTTTTTCTCAGGCAAACTTATTGTCATGGAGGAAGCATCGTATAGAAATCCCAAAAATGTACATTTCTTTGACGGCTTACATTGACTTTTCTTTTCGTTGATAACCAATCCTACTTTTTTTAAAAATGACCTGGTCATTTTTATATTAAAGTCACATTGCTCATAAGATTCTCCTAATAAAAGAATATTATCGATATAGATGACAGAAAGAAAACCCTGTTTTCTTAAAAATGTCATTACGGGTTTCATTATTTTCGTAAACACGTAAGGAGCAGTTGCTAAACCGAATGGCAAACATGTAAATTCATAATATTTGTTTTCAAATCTAAACCGTAAATATTTTCTATATGATTTTTTAATTGAAACAAGATAATAAGCATCTTTTAGATCAAGTGTAGTAAAATAACTTAATGGATTGATTAATTTGGCAGCGGTTCTCCCATCCTCAAGTTTAAAATGTTCGGTGTGAACAAACACATTTCATTTTTTGAGATTTAAAATAAATCTGCTTGAACCATCCGGTTTTGGAACTAAGAAAATACTTGATATGAACTGATCTTTAGAAGACCGACAATTTTCAATTGCTCCTTTCTCAAGCAGATCATTAATTATTGTAGAGATCTTAAATTTTTCATTTTTTTATCATTTTGGTTCTGCTGGGGCTTTATTTTGAGTGACCTGTTCCTTAAAAGGGATTGCATAACCCTTTATCCATGATAAAATAATAGGATCTGAAGAAATGGATCTCCATTGTTCTTCAAAAAAACGAAGCCGTCCAGCAATCTTACCTACCGGCTCTAGTAACGCCGTTCGAATAACTCTGATCTTTTTTCTGTCGTGATTTTTGTTGCGGGTAATGGCGTGCTGTTTTGCGAAACATTGGATTCCTTTGTTTCGACCCGCCCGACGTCCCCTGATATTCCTTGGTTTGTTGTTGACGGGGCGGGGGTTTCCAGTTTTTTGATTGTTTGAAATTCTGTACTGGCTTTGAAGTAACTCTGAGATCCTTGCAAGTATTTTCAATCGACTTTGCTGACTTTAAAACTTCATCCAAATTGTTCCCAAACAAAAAGTCGTCACAACTTGTGGAGTTGAGCGTGTCTCTTAAGGTTAAATTGGTATTAGCAATAACAAGACTTCATCTTATCATAGATTCATCATGAAGTAAATCCGTTAACAGACTGCTTATATCACTCAAATTCCCCAAACACGGGTGTATTTCAGACTTTTCTGCTCTGAGCATATCCGACATAGCTTTCCCTACGGCAGCCAAACAAGCAGTAATTTTTTCTTGTTTTTTACGAATACGCTCATCTCGTTTGACAACTGTGTCTTGTAAAGCTATCTTGATTTCTTGATTTAATTTTGGGGAATCAGTCAGAGTACAATTATTTGGAGGCGGATATTTTTAAATTAATTCCTCTCTTTGATCGATTGGCAATCCTTGTTTAATTATGTCATCCCAACGTTTTACAATATTAATATGTACTGCAGGAGCCAGTACTCGCTCCTCACATAAAAGTTTTCCGGTTAATTCGATTAATTCAGGGCTTAAAATTTCCTCCGATACCTCTTTTGAATGTTCCTGTGCGTCATTTACACACTGTTACGTCTGTGTATTATCAGACCGCCCTTGGAAGTCAATCGTATCTTCCTGTTCAATATCGTTGATAATGGGACTCTGTACTTTGGCAATTTCGTCTTGCGAACCTATTAACCCATATTGACATTTGTAAGTTAGTCTTATCAATGTCAATAGCAGGAGCAATGTTTACCAGTTGGGTTAGTGCCCCTGGTAAACAATTGATTATGTTTTCTAAGAGGTTAGTGCCTCTGTATGTTTGCATCACAACGCAAGATCTCTATCATTTGATTTATCTCAATATGAATTTTTTTCACAGCATAATTGATGAAAGGTTAGAACCCGTCACTCTTCTATTGAATGTTCACTTTTTTTTTTATTTTTATAATAGCATTTCATTACAGTATCATGAAAAACGAAGGTTAGCGGCCTGTTTTTTACTCTTGTACCATAACATCATCTGAATCGTTTCAGTCAAAAAATGAAGAAAAAACAAAAAGAAATGAATTAACAACGAAAAAACACTGCAAATCTTTTTTGCAGACGGAGATTCATCAGAATCTCTGCTGTATCTCCTACGATGACGTTTATTTTTCCTGCGCTTCCGCCTTTTATTTTCTTTTTCCAGTCTTTTGATTCTTGCTTCGATACTTGTTTCTCGATTGCGTTCCTTCTGAGTATCTTCCGAAGAAAACTCTTCATCAGAAGAATTGGTGTAAACTCTCTTGCGAGGCATTTTTCGACGATCAAAAATTATTTTTTAACCTGACAGCGAATGTGGTTTAATCGGCACAAAGCGAAAGAATGAGGCTTGACGCATATAATGATCGATTCAACAACTTCGTTTTTTTTTGTTTTATATGCTATAAAATTGTGGTCAGATCGGTAGAAATTAGGGGTACTACACAGTTGATCTCGAGGAAGAGGCGCAGAATGCAATCTTCCACTATCGTTTTGATAATATTATATAATATCTATAATATTATATAATTGTTTTCGTAATACTAAATATAAACAGGTTAGTTCCTTCGATGTTTCTGAATCTCAATATTTGCTCGAAGTAATTGACTTACTTAAGGGCAAAGGTGCGCAGGAGATTAAGATGCGTTGTAGAGAGAGCATTGCTGGTTGGTGAGAGATACTTCTATCCGTAACTTCTGTCAGATCTCGTTGCTTTGCCAGCTCCGGGAGGTACTTAACTATGCGCGAACTATTCATAGCATGGTTAAGATATTCGCGGGAGCAAGGAACTTTATCTACTTCTCTCGTTCGCCCCTCACAACAGTTTTAGTAAGTAAAATCCCTAATACTAAATCAGATAAACTAAGGAACAAAAAGGCTCAGTTAGTGGCATTTTATATTTAATATAGCAAAAGTTACGCCCTTTTAATTAGTATAAATCGGTATATATATCGATGGGGTCAGGAGACTTGGCTGCGGGAGGTTTCTCCGATGAACTAACCTCAAACGACTCGACCTCGTACCTACATATTATAAGACAAGGATCTCCTTGAAACTCCCTGGTAGCCCAAATTGAGAAGCTCTCCTCCTTCTTTCTCTACTATAAATTCTCGAAAATCTACCGAGCGTAACAATTTGTTGCCCTTCATCGTGTATAAATAATAATACACTGGATATCTTATTGTCATTGCGAAATTAGGGACACTCGAGAATAGTAAATTTATACGATATTATCGTGTTACAATAAGGCGAACAATGGTGAGTGTCACGAGAGAAGGATTTCGACCTTCTCTTCAGTCTGACCTTGCAATTTAACATAATGACCATCATAAATATTGCTGCGGGAATATATTTGTCTATCATTAAGAATGTTTGTCAAAATTATATACCCTTCGTCGATTAAGGGCACTGCCAAGGCAAATTCGAATCCGAACCGTAAAAACGTACTAAAAAAGATTAGGACAAAGAACCGTATCAGGAAAGCGCTCTTTAGGAAAGCCTCAAGTCAAATTTTCATAAATTGCAAAAAGCGCCGTTCCTAGTAACTTACAAATCATTTACTAATTCTAATAACACACAATAACAGCGAGACTAAATAGATAGTAAAAAAAAAATGCTGATTTTTCATGCCCATCAAATATTAGACTAACTAAAAATCAACTAGTGAATAAAGCTTACTTGCTTTTTACGCAGCCAAGCCTGAGTTCTCTCCCAACTCGTATATAATGTGTTTACTCAACATTACTATCCACGATAGCACATTCTTTTTATTCTTGCTCGCATTATCGTTCGACGATGGAACGTAAGAATCGATTACATGGGGATTGCTGTACTCAGCGTCGTTGATGTAACTAAAAAGGTTAGCAGTGGAGGACACCATTGAGAAAATATGTTTAGGAAGGAAAGACAGTGAAAGCGTTAGCAACAGGAGCCGCTGTGTTTGGCGAGCTAAGTGATACTAATTGAAAGTTCAATCCTGGCGTATCGATTACATTTTGATAATGTACATACGCATATATGTATGTGAATAAATATGTATAGCTGTATACCGAAGGCCGCAGAGATGCTTCGTTGTGGCCGTATGAGGCATATACACAACTGTAATTCAATCTCGTTCGCGTCTCATTTATCCTCAACGTCATTGTTGACATATATATACACACAACAAGGCTCTCTCGAGCGTTCCTTGTAGCAGGGGAATTGTGTAACCATTTGCTCTGTCCTCTTTTCGGAAATACACGTGTATATCTCGATGTATCGAATTACAATTGTTCAAAAACATGGGTTATTCGATCAAACGTCGAAACATTTGGAATTTACACAATCCTAACATTCGTCGTAATAAAATCCTATTTATGTCCTGCTAATCAATTCATGTTTGTTTAGGATTCTTTCTTGCTACAGATTGAGCTATTACATAGCAAGATTTTGTCTCCCCCGTCCAGGGTCATTCAGGCAGTTGTAGAGGAATCAGAGATTTTTATTTAGAAGAAAATATTTTTATTTCATAATGAAAAAATATTAGCCTATGTTGTTTTAGTTTAAATTTATGTTAAAACCACCTATAACGTTGTGAAAAAATTGGGTTTCAAAATTAAATGTAGTTCGGATATATTACGTATTTATATAATTTACGTGTAGGATATAGAGGCTACATGAATGAAGTATAATAATTAATGTTGAGCGGTTCATGAGAAAATGAAACTTTGCATAGAAACTCTATAATGACGTAAACGCATGTACTGTAATACCGATAACTACTGATGTACCTCAAAGAGGCAGCCACTCATCGCTTCCAGTTTCACTCGGTGCTCTTTTACTCGCATCAATTTTCATACGCTACTTCTGTACATGCACATATACATGAAAACATACAGGGCGTCTCGCGATTCGTGGTTTTCTCGATAAGTCGAAAAGTTTAATACCTTTTTTAGCCTAGACTTCCAACTAATCAATTATTCATTTTTGAAGACGACGAAGCTGCCTAATTCCATCGCGCACTCTGTTAAAATGATCAGGAGTAGAGCAAAAATGCATAGGACATATTTTGCAGAGGGCGAAATTTTATACGAAAAAATCCATAGCTGTAATTTTGTACATCCATTTATTCACATTTTATGTGAGATTATATAAATTGATTTTTTTTAGATGTTCCTTTGCGTAAAAGAAAACAAAAATAATATTTTTTTCGAATTTTTTTACTACCAGTAGAAGTTGTTTAATTGAACCTCGAAACTTTTTCTTTCGACATTTGAAATTTTCAATAAAACCAAGTGAAAGTAGTTGAAGGACTGAAACTGTATCAGGAAATAACGAATATACCGTTTTTTTTCATCTTTGTGGCTCGAGGTAGGAAATATTTACCATATAACAAAAAAAAAAAAACTAGTGAATGTACGATATAAAGCAGAGCTACGAGCTTGTACCATTTTTTGTTCTTTAAACTGGATAAAAGTGGGAATTTCGCTGGTGCTCTTTGAACGTGAGAGAATATTTTACGAAAGCGACGAATGCGAGTAGTAGATGCATTAATAACATTTTTTTTGCTCAACCGATACGAAAGCAATTTATTACCATACATCTGCAAGCTCTAAACAATTCGCTCTATTTTATGATACTCACGAAGGGTTTTCAACATAAAAATAGTTCGTCCGAGCAGTAGAGTCTCGTCCCTTTATGATGAGGGATGAAATTATTTTTTTTGCTTTCTCGTAAACGAAGTTCTATCCTGACGAAATTTACTGTAATACTGCGAAAAAGTACGAAAATGGACTTTTTCGTACTGGGAGGACAAAAGTTCAACCCTTATTTGTCCAAGGATTCCATCAACTCGGTTGCAAGCAATGACAATGGTTTTGTTATCTATTCTTTTTCTGTTTATTTATTTATTCTGTTTTCATGAAAACACTTTTTGCAATATTCATAGAATTTTCGTAAAGAATAAAGAACGACAGGGTGTCATCATTGATTGAATTTTCAATTGAATATCGTAGCCACAAAGATAGCAGACCTGGAAATAAGGGGGAAAAAATATTTTGGGAGACAGTAGTCGAGAGTGGCTCAATTCACAAAAGATTACGGCAAAATCTGACAGAGGGGGAAGAAGAGCGAGTAAAGAGGCTTGCGTTTTCGGGGTGGTGACGGTGGCTGATTGTGGAGGGTTGCAAACTGAGAAACCAAGGCACACGCGCGTGGGCTTCAGTCACGTAACTCTGGAGTACGACGCAGTAGTAAGGATGTACCGATATATAAATATATATCCACAGGGTGATCCATTTGAATCGAACAAGTTAATATTTATTATTCGATCTCTGATCCTAATCAATCGCAAACATACTTTGTAGAAAAAATTTTTGTGATTGAGGTTTTAAAAACTCTTAACATGTGGTGCAAGAATGCATGATGAAAAGCAGGAGTTTCCATTGATAAATTTGAACGTTACCTCCACATGAGCTTGGAATTTACTCCTAGTATAGTTTGGAACTAAAGATTACTGTCGTTATTCTCTTCTACGACCTAACAAATCTTCTTCTTTGACCATTTTTTTCCTACACGCGTATTTTCTTACGTAAGAGATTGTAAAAGTTTGATTAGGCCACACTGTATGTAGAGATTGTTTCCGCTATTTTCTGGCTCTCTTTGCGAACTCACGAAAACGTTTCGTCTGCCGGTGAAACAGAGCGACACAAAGCCGTGAAAATGAGATAAAGGGGGGGGGGGCAAAGAGTGTCTACGAGAAGGACGTAGGACCCCGCCAGGGATTACTGTCTCTTATCTGCACCTACTCAGGAAATTAAAAGGACTACAGCTTCTTCGTAGAGCTCGATCTCATTGCTTGGAATTCAAGGCATTTTCCCTGAAGTTGAGGGCTAACGAAAAAAAAGATATTTGCTGGAGAAATTTGTCACAGATAACGGCATAGGAAGTAAGATTTCGAGGAGTCGGAACATAGTCGGAGATACTAATTACCAACGGGATACTTAGCGGTTGAGCCAGTTTTCATTTAGTCTCCAATGATATTATGTGATTGAGCAATCATTTTATTACGTTCTATTTTATTTTCATACAAAATTGTCACTGTCATAACTATTTTCATTTTTTTCCATAAATTGCTCATTCAGGTTATCATGTAATTTATACAAAACAGATGTGATAATAAATAGGTCACATTTATCTGTGTGGAAGAAAAAAAAAATACAAACTTGTAAGAATTGATCAGGAAGTGTTTAAGATTTTGTATTTCGTAGAGATCGATGAAAATATCCGAGATGTTTGACAAGAGAAATAGAACCGGATGGATATAAATGTTCAATCTGACGCCGAGGAATAAGAGAAAAATCATGGGATTGTTTGAAGCCCAACAGAATTGAATGAGAGAAGAAGACAAATATACACATGCCTATATATATTTCATATGATTTCTCGTTTACGATCCGAGGGACGTGCAGTCGAATCGCGTATTTGTACTTTAGTTCTCAAAGTACCGGGGACTGGTTTACGAAGCTGATACGATTGGGGAGGGTGGAAGAAAGGACAGTAGAGCAAAAGGATGTTGTAGCGAGTAAAAGGGTGGCGTGTGAAGAAGTTGCACAAACAGAAGCCCCCAGAATTGACCTGGGTTTCTTCTTTGTTGTTCGCTTGATTCCGTGTTGTTTGGATCCCTGTGACGTCATTCATCGTCTACCCCATCTTCACTTCCGCCTCGTTCTCGTCTTCAACGTATTTTTCAATCCGTCTTTCTTTCTTCCGCGCTGGTTCTTCCTCGTCTTGACCCAGTCACAAAGTCTTTGATTCTGGCAAACTAGCCGCCATTAAAGCATGTCCGGAAAATTGTGGTGCAGCCCTCACGTAGTACGAGCGAGTACAGAAATAAAAATAAATGAATGCAGCGCTAAGAGGGACAAAAGGGTTGAAGGAACGGCGGTGAAGGAAAATCCGGAAGTTGAGCCTAGATATGCTTGTGGTTCTGGAACAGTTGGATATAACATCGCTCACGTATTTTTTGGTTTGACACAAGGAAAAGGTACCATTGGACGACAAGGGTAGACGTGGCAAGAGAATGAATTCAGAAAGATTAGTTGCTCCGTACCTTCTTCAACGTTACTAGCTTCAGCTTCTCTCCCGCCTCATCCCCTACACAACTAACGTTCCTGTTTCTTCTCGGTTCCGTAACCTGACATTTATTGCTTGCCTGCGCACTCCTTGGTAAACCACCATTTCGTTCCCTTTGTCCCGTTACGTCATCCGGACCACACCACCAACGCATTTTCAACGACTACGAGATTCCCTTGTCTCCTTCTTTTTGTCATTTCTGTCCATGTTATTATTTTTCTTCTACGTTCACACATAAGAAAGACTCGAGGCATCATATTAATGTCTTACATACGTCCAGAATTTTCAAAAAATCGATTTTTTTTTTTACAGATTATTATTCTCTATAGTTTTAGGCGTATTTCTGTGTAAGTCGATTGTACAAATTCCCCATAGATCGAAAGCTATTATAGAAAACGTGACTGCCCAACGAGAGTCTGATGCGCGCAGGTAGATGTCTCGAGCGAAACGCACTTGAAACTTTAAATGCATTTTTCTCAAAACTACTTTTTCTGGCACGGTCTGCATGATAACTCATACAGTTTTTAATATTTTTTTGTGCTTTTTTTTAAAAAATATTCGAAATTGTTTTCTCTATAGTCTGTCGAGTCGGATTTTTGATGTTGTGATTAAAAAATTTTATAAACATAATTAAAGTGTGACATTTATGACACAAAATGCACACTTTTTTTTAAACTGCCGTAAATTGCCAAAATTTTTTGAATTTCAAAAATCCGGCTCGACAGACTATAACTACAACTTTATTTTACAAGAATTTTTTTACGTTTTGCAGATCCATCAGCATTTCAAGAAGAAATGATGCAGACCGTGGAGCAACTTTTTTTTCATAGTGCTTCGGGAAACGTGATTTTTTATGTTGTAATTTTTGAAAAAAAAAAATGAAATAAATTTTCTTATAAAGTTTAAATACTAATAAACAATGTGTAAAAATTATTTTTATTAATTTCTATTGCTATCTCTTCTAAAAACAGTTTTTCTTTTAGCGCGTTTTAGGCGCTGCTGGACGTATGTAAGGCGTTAAGGGAGCTTTCCAGTGTGACAGCCCGAAAAATCGCTGTTTTTCGCGATTTTTTTTTTTAAAGAAAAAATAATCTAATCGGTCTGGTTTTTTTTTTGTATATTAATTGGGTATTGAAGAATACAAAACAATTTTTTAAAGATCGATTTATTTATTAATTAATATCTATAAAAATGATGAAACAATTGTTGCAGAAAATGCACTTGGATGTGGTGTCCACGTTGGGGGTCACAATTTTGATCTGAAACAAAAAACACAAAAAGATTATTGATCGGTATATAATTGGCTTTCGTGCTATGGAGGCTTTTTTTTTTTTTTTTTTTTTGCAAAAATGGCGCCGGTTTGAACAAAAAGTATCGATTTTAGCATTTTTTTTTGGCAGTTTTTTTTACAAAAAAATAGGAAGATGTCAAAAAAAAAAGCTTCCATAGCACGATAAACAATGACGTTAAGAATATTGTGTAAAAAATTCAACTCGATAGCTTTAAAACTCTGCCCTCCAAGTTGGACACCGTTTTGAAAAATGCTGTTTCGAGAAAAACGCGTTCAAAGTTTCAAGTGAGGAAATTTTAGGTAAATCGTTTACTTACGGTCAATCAGCGATGCCAGGTCCATACAATATCCCTTCTGCTTCTTCGAAAAGATCGTGCTCAATGGATTGTTCAGTCCGACGAGCTGTCCTCGCCTCTTTGCTATCCAGGGACGCCCGGCGGTTTGCTTGGGTGATGCGCGCATTCTTGTACTTAGCGGCGAAATCTGCGGCGCTCGGCCCTATCGTGCATCCCATCGTCTCCAAAATTTTTAAAATTGGGTCGTAACCTTCATTGAAGGTGCACACAGCACACTGCGTAGCGATTTCTACTATCTGCTTGCCGCAGAATACGTGCTTTGGGGCTAGTTGCCACATCTTTCGTAGATCTATCCATTTTGAATGTCGAAACCGAACTGAAAGACGAACCGGACTCACGTTGGAAGGTACACGAGCAGGTAGGAACGAGACAATAGAAATAACGGTCGCACGGGCAGACGGCCGACGCGGCAGCTGTAGCGCTCCGTTGCCTTCTTCCAAGAAATGCTGTACAGTAACCGAAATAATCTGAATTTCGGCATGAAAATTTCAGGGAATATTCGGAAGAGTGTATACTATTCGATAAAGCAAAAAAAAAAAATCGATTTTTTGAAAATTTCACACTGGAAAGCTCCCTTAATACTGCATTGTTAGTTGTCAAGAAGGGCGCGCCTTTTAGTTGTATCAATTTACTATTTAAACTCTGTGAGAGGACACGAGCTTACAGCATTGAAGCTTGAGGTTAGAATCGTCATAAAATGGAATTATAATTTTTCAAGGTTTTAAACTGGCGAGCATAGTTAACGATAAGTCGTCAAATTCTGAGCAGAAAAGTCCTTGTCCACTTCTCTCTGTGATATACCATTTAGTATTTAATTGAAGCCAATTTAATACCCCGATAAAAGGAAATAAGCGGACTCATGTATCGGCAAACATGATTGGCTCTTGATCACTACTAAATATCTCAGAAACCGTGAATTCGATTGAAAAATGGATAAGGACTTTTCTTCGGGAACTTTTGTTATCTACCATCCTATGAACTTTGGGAGATCTCTTGTGGCACTCGGTACACAAGATCGATCTGAATTACTCTTTACAGTATATAACGGTACTGTAATCAGAGATACTATAATTGTTGCCTTAATGAACTTATCGACAAGATCTAGTTACGGTTATTACTGTAATCTTTCCAATAGCAATCAGCAGTCTAATTGGTGTAAGAATAGATAGTTTATAATTGAATTCTAGTTACTCTTTCGTCCTCTTTACGCAATTGATGGACATTGATCAGAAGGTATGAGAGAGTGAGCGGAAATATTAAAGAGGCTTTGAGGCAGAGACAGTAGAGTCTTGAGTGAATAAAACTGGGCTATCACTACATCCACCATTTGCTCCGGATAAAGCTGCTGGTGCCGGTGGAGATGATAGTCAGTACAGGAATAGTTTGGTTCCTCAGCAGAGGCAGGAGAAGCGCCAGCAGTAGAAACATGCACAAGCAGGAGAGAAAGCATTATATAGAAGAGGCAGGCTAGTAGAAATGTCCAAAGTTCATTTATGGAAACTTAGTTAACCACTGCTTCTTGTGGAAGTTTCAATAGCTGGCGTGCGCCGCTGGTCCTAGACGCTGGAGACCCTCCTTACACTCCTCCCCTCCTTCCTCCTCCAATTCAGCCGGAAAATAATCTCACTGGAGACTCGTTCTATGCGATTCCAGCTAATAAAGTTTTCACTCCAGTTTTGTATTTACTCGGCTTGTGAGACTTTGCTAAAAGTAGTTGTTGGGTTTTACGTACTCGTAAAAAAAAAATAAAAATAAATAGTGAATGGAAATAGGGACAGGTAAGATCGGATAAATAGTTATAATTGGTTACGTCTTTTTTTCAACTTCTTTTTTGAATTCTTTGTAGATTATTCTTTTTTTAAAAAATGCAACCAAATTGTCTTTCAGTGATGAAAATTGACTTCAACGTTTGATATTTATTTTATTTTTATATGGAGGATTTCACTCCGTTTAGAGATATTTTAGTTTTTCGATAAACAACACAATGACGCAAGTCTTCCTTTCCAACGAAGAATACTTGATGAAAGTAAGCATCGATCTTTTGAAACTTTCGTAGAGAAATACTCAAGCAGAAGGGTACGTCTTTTGTATCTTCTTTTCTAAGCTCAGTCTGCGAAAACTACTCGAAATCCCTTTCAAGTAGTTTTCAATGAGAAATCCGTCTCGTTCCGATGAATTAATTAAATTGATTGAATCCATCTTGTAATTAAATCATTAACTCTGTCAAGAAAAATCGACGAGTTGATTGTTCGCCGTAGCATTGGCGTTATTAACATTTTGACAATGCGCGTTAGCCGTAAAATGAAATCTTTCCATAAAGATTTTATTTTATGAATATTTCATTCCATGGAGACCCGAAGGAAATGACGTTGATATGCAATAATAAAATTATCACACAACTATTAACGAATTGTGTGAAAAAATAATTGTTTAATAGATAATTAAAAATTTTTTTTCTCTTCGCGTATGAAATGTGTTTTTTCATAATTTTTCCGGAGGTGGTAATTCAGAAGCTATTCGTTTGAGGGTTTCGAAATTGCGTATATGTGATATTGAATTTTTTTACAAAAAAATATGCAAAATGGGTGTTTTTTTATTAATTTTTTCGAAAAATTAAAAATAAGGAAACAACCTAAAAATTCATACGCATTTTGAAAAATCACCAAACTCATTTTACGTAACGAAAAAAAAAAATATTGTCTGATTATTTGTTGAATAATATTTTAATTACACAGAAGGTTTTTAGAATTTTCATCATCGAAAAACAATGTTTGCAGCGTTGCGAAGATGACTGAAGTTTTTCAGATTTTTGTGCAATTGCGAAGTTTCGAAATTCTGATTCAATATGATATTTGGCTGAGGCACATCGTGGCCAATTTCGACAAGTATTTGCAATGAATATTATTAGCTGTCTAAAAAGGGCATCATTGTTGTTCAAATGGACAGTTAGGACTGCTACAATAGAACGCTTATTACTCAGAACTTTGCATACATATTAGAGCACAGAGATTGGACTTCTGTACTCTAACCTCAATGGCTGCTGTTTAGGTTCATTTGAGATTGTTCGTTAGCCTTCTGGTAAAATTCTATTCGCATGATGATACAGTGCAAGTGGAATATATATTCCCTGTTTCGTAGCTTCTCTCGCGATATATGTCTGATTGCGCCATTCGTTTATGTACGAACAGAGGTAGAATTTCCGGTTTGCTATAGCCCGAAGCATCGGTTAACATTGGGCAAGTTTAATATTACTATCAGAATATCGTCGCTATACCGCCGACGAGAGAGGTTTTCGTTCGATATGACTATATCGTGGAAGCTACACCGACCGCGAGGTTAGAGGTTAGTTCGCTCGCTTTTCCAGTCTCTGTGAGGGCGTTGAAGCAAGGGTGAGAGAGGACGAAGAGGAAGAATACAGAGTGAGCGGAGTTGCGTCGATTTCAGAGAGACATGGAAACTGCTACGTCGCCCGTCCTCAACTTTTGCCAACTCGTCTGTCGTAAAAGAAAAATCCGTCACCCGTGCTCGATCCTTCTCTCTGCCACACGCGATTCACACAGCTGCTTTATATCTTTTCATCTCTCTTGCTCTGGGTAACCTGAACTCAGACTTTATCAGCCAATTTCAGGCCATTTTCTTTCTTATGCAGATTGAAAGTGGAACAAACAGCAAATTTGAAGTTACGTTAAAAAGAATCTTTTTATTTCGGTTTCTTCCTCGACCACAGTACATGTGAAAGTAGTACAAGTTCAGGCGATGGGCTTTAGTCGCTTTGCAAATAACACGAGAATGTTCCGATTGTTCCTTTTACTTTGCAGCCCCAATCGGATGAAGAGAATATTCATAAAAAATGCAATGGAACACAGATTGGAATTATAAGCTCAAATTCATATGAAGTCGCAAATCACTGAGATGATTTTAGTTGAAGTGTGATCGAAGGAGAAAAAATGAGAAATTTTTTACTCGATCGAAAATCAAGGTGATACAAGGAAGAGAGAAGAGAAGATCCTTCTAGAGTAGTGATTTAAAGTTTGAGAGGGTTGAAGTGAAGAAAAAAGGAAGCAATATACACGTACATAGTGTATATAGAAAAGCGATAAGGTGGAAGGAAGCACATGGTGAAAGGGGATGGGAGCACATTGCACGTGTACGTATCCAATCCTAGGAGGCAACGTGCACCAGGATCAAACATCAATCTCTGTTCCAATAGTTCGTTGGGACGAGTCGTGTGTTCACGGTATAACGATTCTAGGGGTCCTGAGAATTTCCAGGCTTGGCTGAATTTATTCCAGACTTCCAGTTCGCAACGATATATCCGAGAAACAATCGGAATCTAAGAAGAACGATAGACAAGAACGAAAAACAACAATTTCAGTAGAGAAGGAAGCGATAAAAAGAGAAAAAAATTGTGTCAAGTTATGTTCAATTTTTTCACACTAAACGTAAAAAGAGTGAAAAAACAGAAAGAGATTGCTTGATGGTTAAGGCAAAAAATATTCCGACGAAATAAAGAAAAAATGTGTTTAATCTTTTTGTATTGGGAAATATGTGCTTGGGCATATGCACACACATTGACAATTGAAAGATGCCTTTGACAGACAAACGGAAAATCGAGGGTTACATTTTTCTCGCGCCGTTATCTTCACGGTATTTCCGATCAGCGTGAATAGGAAAAAATCTCTTTTTCAATGCTCGCTCAAGGGGCGATGGGAGAAAGAAAGTCTCGAGGTTTTCATTTTTTTCCCTACGTATTTCGATTCCTTGTAACTTTTGTGATTTACTCGCTATTTAAAAAAATGCATATATTAAATGTTGAGATTGATTATTTTGCAACTCTTTTGATTCATAAATTAAAAATATATATATATCGAAAATTCGTCTTTTCCACGCCGATCGAATCTGAACCCGAGCTCAATTAATTCAAGATTTTACGGGGCTAAAAAGAAATATTAATATTGATATGGATTCGAAGGACTTTTAATATCGATTAAAGTTAGCAAATTGTCATCCGAACTACCCTAAAGATATCAAGCACCACTTGCGGGTTCTCTGATGCGGCGTGCATTAAGTACAAAAAAAAAAATAATTAAAAAAAAACGGATTAAATTGAAATATTGCCTCTTAGACTGTAATTGATTAACGATGCTATGCTTTGCAGTCTCTTAGTAAGTTAAGTAGGCAAAATTTCCCATAGTAGCTTTACCGTTTAAGGAAAAAATCGTATATCATAAAGAAATGCTTTTTACGAGTAGAAAAATAATTGTTATTATTTACCCGTTATTTATATTTTATTATCTAGAAGTTCCAATCGAACTGTCAGGAATGTCACATGTTTTCGAAACGTAATAATGATGATTACGATAACGATATTTAAATTAATAATAATCAGAGCAATAATACGTTTAATCGTAACAATAAAAAAAGCAATAATAATAAAAATTATAATAATCCTCGAAGTTTCGTGTTGCGGGCACACGGGTGTGAAAGTAATTAGCGAGTGGAATAATTCGGATGCTCGTTAGACCGCGAGAGTGCCTTCGTTGAATTTCAATGCTAGTGAATCAAAGAGAGAGAGAGAGAGAGAGAGAGAGAGAGAGAGAGAGAGAGAGAGAGAGAGAGAGAGAGAGAGAGAAACTCCTGTAGGGTAGACATAAATAGAAATAGAAAACATAGGGACGAATGAAGAACGGGAAAGAAGAAGAAGCCCGACCGAGTAATTAGACCAGTGGGAATAGGTATACCTCGCTCTGTTTCATTTTACTTCACCCAACGAGTCGTTACGAAGAATTAAACAATTACAAAAAAAAAAAAACAAAAAGTAATGAAAAAAAATCTATGCGTGTACGAACCGCTATCTTAACTGTGCGCGATGAAGTGATACAAATTCTGTTGAATTTTTGCATTGCGGCCATATCATGCAGCTAGGATTTTTTATTACATATCGTGTTCCATATTTCTCCATGGATGAGAATTAACTTGGCTTCTTTCTAAAGTTCTCCAGATGGTCCAGACCTTACATTTAACTTTTATTGGTGTACAGGATGTCTTAGAATAAATATGGATTCTTTAATGGATTTTTTATAATTGAAGATTTTTTAAGAAGTCTTTTTATGGATCTTACAAAACTCCTCATGGAAATATAATGAAAATTGAATTTGGGGAGAATTTTTTGGAGTTATATTCATTAACCAAGCTCATCAGGAATCCTGCAGTTTTTTCTGACACCCTTGAACACAAAATTTGTTCTGTAACATCCTATAATGCAATACTACACCTGTGCTCATATATAAGTTGTAACCTTGTTGAGAAGTTTTGTAGTCGTGACTCCAAGTGCAAAAGCCACGGACTTTTTAACTCACACTCGTGCTTCGTCCGGGCTCAAAAAAATACAAAAGTGTCCCACGGTTACGCACTATATTCTGTAATTCAGAACATACTTATACAGGGTGTCTCGTTTGAAATTTTACAATCCGTCCTCTCTAACCATACGAAAGAGAGGTTTAAATTCATAAACCAAATTTTTTTTCAAGAAAAAACGCTTGGAAATATTATTTTGACTTTGAGATAATTTCCAAGGTCAATTCTTCAATTTTCACAGACACTCCTATTTTTTATCCCAGAATCTTATAGTTTATCTCGAGGGCTTTCTCAAACACTACAATTAAATATTTTTTGGTTGAGTACTTAGCAACTTACGACCTTCAAAAAGTATGTCAATAAAAATTGTTCGATTAATATTTAATTGCAGTGCTTTGGAACGTCCTTGAGTTGAAAAATAATAATTTACGTTAAAAACCGAAGTTCCAATCGTTCAATTGAAAGCTAACCTTTGGATGACCTTGCAACATGTTCCCAAGGTTAAATGAAAAGGTTTTTACTCTTTTCTTGCATAAAATCATCTGAGAATTCACTGTTCTCTTGCAGAGAAAAATAGCTTGTAACATATGAAACGGGACACCCTTTACGTATCTCGAATAACCTTGTATTAAACACTATCACCGTCAGGAGAGTCGTGCACCTGGTGAATCCACAGGAAAAGGTCACATCATGCTCGAGTGGTAACTCAATCTCCCAGTTCGCCTCTTGGACTGAACCAGCAATGAAAAATACGAAACGTGCTCGCCTCTGAAACTGCTCCTTCACTTTTGCAACCACCATTTCCCATACATACCACTGTTACTGGTACATTCGCCATTGGTGGCGCAAGTACATTTACTCGGACTAACTTTTTAGTTCCCGTACATTTTTTGTTCCTCCTCCTTTTCCCCTTCTGCCCCTCTTCCAGTGTAATAATGCAATAAAAATTGAGAGGTAATTAAGCACCGAGACTCGTTAATTAAAGTCCTCTCTGTGGTTCTTCAAGTTTCTTCCATCCGTTGTCCGTCTGATGAGGTTTACTAAATTTTTTTGTCTACGTTTTTTATTATCCTTCACCGCCTGTTCCGCTGCTTCGATAATCTATACATAATTGTAATAATATTTTCTCTTCGAAGGAAATTTTACTTTGCTGTATCCTTGAATCTCGAAGGTCCCTTAATAATACAACGGAATATTAAAATGGTCTTCAAAAGATATATAATAAAAATGAAACGTTTCAGATACATTGGAAAGCTTCCAAATGCAAATCTAATTCATCGTCAATATTTTTTATCTAAGAATTAAACATTTTTTTTATTTTCATTGGTAATCTTTGGCGACTATCGGTTGTTAGTGTGCTTGATCAATATTTTCTTGTTCGCTGCAATTGATGACAGTGTTACGGTGAACGGAAGGTTTCTGTTGAGGGCGATGAAACGTTATAATTGGCCAATAGATCGTTTTCTTCCGGGTCAAATGCTCGTTGTGTCAAATGATCTGTGCGAAAGGGACGAGCCTCTTGCTGCCCTCTCATTCGCGTCGACGACAATTGGTTATCCCTGACGTTCGGAAGTATATCTCAACTCGAAAGACGATATTCCTGTATACATATGTGTGTGTGCATGTGTCTGTGGATGTATTACTTTAGTTGTCTTCTTATTTTGGTCCGAAGCTTTTGGTCTCTGATATTTCACAACATTTTCGTTTTCCTTCATTCTCTCTTTTTATCTCTTTTTCTCCATCCGTATCGCGATCTTCTTTCAATTCGGCACCTCCGTTGAACAAAGCAAACGACGTGGCTTTCTTTACTCTCTTTTTTCTTTCGCTCTCTCGTTTACTCCATCTTTTGCTCCAATAGCAGCACATCGATTGATAGACGTTCGGCTGGGTTTTACGGCTGCTGCTTCCATCGTTGGTTTCCTCGCCAGTAACAACGACTCCTCAAGAGAAAGGGAGAAAAAAGCGCGAAATCTGATTGCAAAGAACATCTAAAACCTCCGAGTGTACCTCCAGGCAAAGACACTGTGATTCTCTCGAAAACGCTTATCTCTTTGTCTCAAGCTCCATTCTATTTTTTCATTATATGCGGAAAAATCGCTATATATATGTATTCAGCAAGACAGAGTCCAAAATTCATAGGATAGATACTTTTGAAAATTCAGAAAAGTTTGAAGAGAAATTAATGAAAAACTTGAGTAAATGTGCGTTCTAGCATGCATGCTGCTAGTCGTCGACTGTCTTTTAAAAGAAATATCAGGAGTATTTCAATTTTTACTGATATTGGCAAACGATAGACGAGCGATGTCTTTGAGCTTCGGGTACTGAAGCTGCTTAACTCTGTACTTTAACCCCAACTCGCGCTTAGCTATTTAATAGTGGTAACTGGGCATCTACCGCCACATCACTCTAATACGCTCTCGAAATTCTCGCCGTGTGTACTATCGAGTATTTCCAATTTGTTATAACTTCAGGGAATGCGAAGTGGCTTGATAAAATGGCAACATTTTCAAAGTAACGGCTGTGAATTAATGAGACTCAAAAGGAAAAAGAAAGAAATTTTCATATCCATACTTGATGGAAAATAGGATTAACATTTCAAAGGCAAAAGACTGCACCGAAGGCACAAGAAGAATTCAAATTGTGCGTGAATCCATTACCAACCCGAAATTCGATTAATTTCTGTGTAATCAACGGCTTTTAAGAACCATTTACACGAGGAAGTTTTTGAGTGGATGAATTGCCAGGCAATCAATTAACGTGCCAATGTTAAATACATCAGCGTCTAGGCTAATAGTGGACGAAGTTGTGCGACACAAAAAAGGAAGGTTCACCCAAGCTCGTTATCAGTGACGAGTTTTCGCGAATTTGTTCGGGTCACTGGAGAGGTCTGGAAAAAAATATCATGAAAATTCTTTCAAGAAGGCATTTAAAGTGTCTGTAATTTCGAAATGGTTGCTCAGCGGGCGAAACATCAAAGCATATTTAACAGTTAACGGAGATGGAACAGAATCCGAAAACGTTAAAAAAAAGACACACAGCGAAAACGATAACGAAAACCGCACAAGCAATAGCTCGTAGTGAGCAGCCGGCATGGCGTCTGATTGAAAGGAAAACAAGACGAAAATAATATGAAAAAAATGTTGAAGCCAAGAAACACGTAGAAAATCGTAGGAGGTATTTCGTAATATCGACGTTGAAAGCTTCCGAGCTAGCTCTTCCAAGAACAATGAAAAATCCCGGGATCTCGTAGTAGCTTCCACATTATTTTCTTCCTTTTTTGCTTTTTTTACTTGTCATACACAAAACAGCAAAACAAAAAGAGAAGTTGACGACCTGTCGCAATATCTGGAAGCAAGATTCAAGGTATTTTTATAAACGAGAGGATATCATACAGCAACGGTATGTTGTAACGGATTTTTATTAACATATTCAGCAATGTACAGCTGCATAGTGTAGTCATTCATTCGGGTCCGCAAGTATGTATAATTAAAAAGGAAACTGTTGAAAACCAAAGTTATCTGATTCGGTGTTATCTGCGATCAAAGCTGACCATTTATTAATAGACACCCAGAAGGTAGTAAATTAATATAGTAGCTCCAATGAGGCATGAGAAGATTCACACGAACAGATACAATTCATGGAATCCTCTTGAATGTGGGACAACCAACGTAGGATGTGGGTAAATTCTTGGCGAATGCTCCAGTCATCGTAGCATCATTGCAATGTTAGCAATGCCAGGGGGTCTAGTGGCTCTGCATGCAGGAACAGTCGTTGAAAGGGAGGTGAACGATGCATTCATTATGGGGTGTTGCGGCTGGATATGCGGCTGATGTGTTGAGAGAAAAAGGACCAGAATTTCGATTATATGGAGCCAAGTGGAATACAAGCTGGATGAATAGAAAGAAAGAGTTCGGCAGAGGGTAGTTGACGGAGTGGTGGTGGGAGTGGCCACGCGGCTGGATTGCAGTAGCAGTGGGGGGTCCCGAGGGTGGTATAGAGTGTGGCAGTGATCCCGTGGGAAGGAGATACAGAGAGTAAGAGTCCGACAGAAGTGCGAGTGCAGCAGAGTAAGCTGGACTCCTCTACTCCGGAGTCCTCGACCAGCGTTGTGCCGGTTCGACCGATGCCTCGCTTCTGTGCCAGCTCTAGGGTACGGTAGTCAGGTCTACCACAGCGGGAGAGTAAACGCGCGCGGGAGTCACATCGGGGAGCAGCGCGTTAGGGAGGGTATATTCACTACTACTGTGGAGAAGGCTCGTGTTGTATATAACGTTGGAGGAAGTGGTGGAGGAAAAGGACTAGGAGGACGAGGCAACAGAAGAGGAAGAGGAGCTCCAGCAGAAGAGGAGAGTGAGGCCGCAAGAGCATGAGAGGGTAGCGATTGTGCTACAGTCGCACCGCGACACCCACACGAGTTGAACCACGCGCGCTGTACTAAATCGGGTTAACGATAACTCGTGCTTGTGCTCTCATCGCTTAAGTGAATGTGCACTCTATATTTTATTCTCTATTCTTCGAAACAATACATTTACTTGGTTCAACTTTATCAAACTTCAAAATCACAAGAAACATTGAAGCGAACTGACTGACTGTTGACGATCTGTTCCAACCCCGTAGTTCTGATAACGAAACCAACGTACCGTGTGTTCGGGTAACAGTGCTCTGCTACTAAGACTACACCAGATGTGGTTATTTTGAAGAACGGTTATTGGAAGGAATTCTCATTGGCATTGACGACGATAACCATAGATTCGTTTAAGTAGGACAATAGTGTCACATACGTCTTTCTGTTCGTGAAACACCTTCACTATCAAGAATTCAAGTCGTAGGAGTTCGCTGGTACGAGTTCACTGATACCTCTTTCCGAAGACTACAGGCCGTTGAGAGCGTAAGTAGCTTATAAATGCTAAGCGCTTCAGGCTACAACGTTTCAGAGGCTCGAGTGTCCGTACTCCATTATTCGGTTTCAATATCCTGGTTGTGCTGTTAGTGGTTAAATTTTAAGTTTGGATCGTGTGAATGTAAGTGAAAGTATTAGATATTTTTTATATCAATGAGGAGGTAGGAGAACGTGAGTAGGAAAGAAAATATTATCGATACATAAATTAGAGCGGTGAACTGATTCGGTGTATTATCCAAGCGACACTAACAGCTCGTTGGTTCTTCATAATGTACATAAGCAGGGGCCATATGTTTCTAAGTCTGATTGTCTTTATACATATATGAATGTGCGTGCGTGTGTGTGTGTGTGTGTGCGCGCGCGCGCGTGTTTGTGCGTGCGTGTATTGTCATCTTGATTCAAGTATATCTCAACATCCCTTCTCAATGATGACTGACTTCCATGTTCCAAATTTTGAATCTGATGTTGTCGCAAAGTCTTTTGAGTTTGATACTTCCGATTGGTTTTGTAAGCATCTCTGCGTTGTTCGATTTGGTCAGGCAATACCGAACTTTTATTTCTCCGATCCGTTCCAGCTCTCTGGTGTAAAAATGTTTCGTGTCGATGTGCTTCGTTCTACTTGTGAACCCTCCGGTTCTCCGATGATTGATGCAGCTTTGATTGTCTTCGTGGATAATTGTCGGGCCTTTTTCAGGTTTCGGTATTTTTTCAAAACTTTTTAGCAGTCTCCGTATCCATGTAGCTTCCTGACACACTTCGGCCAACGCGATGATTTCTGCTTTGGTTGATGATACTATCACGCATTCCTGCTTGCGGCACGCCCAACTAATTGCACTCCCGTTCAACTTGAAAATGTAGCCGCTATTCGATTTTCGATCTTCTCGATCTTCGGCCTAATTTGCGTCTGCGTAACCCTCGAGTTCCGATTCTTCTCCGTCGTTGCCGTTTAAACGCAATTCGTAGTCTATTGTCTGTTTTAAATATCTCGCGATGCGCTTTACTTCGATCCAGTCAATTCTCTTTGGCGGTTCAACATGCTGGTTCAATATTGAGACTGGCGCTGCATGTCGGACCTCGTGTTAACTGCTATGTACAGTAATGCTCCTATCATTTTCCGATAAGGCTTCTTGTCGACTGCAGGCGATCCTGCCCGAAGTTTTAGATAGTCAGTATCCATAGATATAACTGATCCTTTTGCCTCCAGTAGGTTTCCGTATCCAAGTACCTTTTTTATGTACTCCGGCTGGCTGATATAAAAATTTCCTTTTATATCTCTGCGTGCTTGGATTCCCAAATAGCATTTAAGCTCGCCCAGATCCATAAGGTTGAATTGTGCTTCTAACACTTTCTTTAGCTTATCAATCAATATTAAAGATTTGCAAGCGACGACAATATCGTCTATGTAAACTGCGATGTAAATAAGTTCTTCTTCGGTTTTCATGTAGAGATAGGGGTTCGCATCACTTTGGCAGAAACCGTACGTTTTGAGAATTCCGTTAAGTCGGTCATTCCAAGCTTTAGCCTTTCGTGAGTCTGCAATCGAGATGCTCTTTACCCGGTGTTTCGTTACTTGCTGGCTGCTTCATATATATTTTTTCTTTAATTGTTCCGTTTAAGAAAACCGTTTTCGCGTCGAGATGCTTCACCGTGTAGTTTTGTCGACCGATGATTGAAAAAAGTATTCTGAGTGTACTTTGTTCGACAACTGGAGCAAAAACTTCATCATAATCGGTTCCATATTTTTGCGAGAAGCCTTGCGCCACTAATCTGGCCTTGGAACGATCCGACCGTCCGTTTGCATGTCTTTTTAGCTTGTAAACCCATTTGCAGCCAATTAACTTTCTTCCGGGTGGTACCGTTTGCAGTTTCCAAGTCCCTTTATGGTGAACAGATTTTGTCTCTTTTCTTCATCGCGATGTTCCATGCGTCGGCGTTCGGACTGGACAATGCTTCCGCTCGAGTTACCGAATCCTTTTTCTCGAGGACGACGTTTACCTGTGAGTTAAGTCTATGACTCTCAAGGTATTCTTCATCTTGGTCATCGACATCTTCGGCTGGTTCATAGAGGGATCCATTCTCGCTGGTGTTTCTATCAGAGATGATGATGACGCTGTCTGCAATCAGATTTTCGATGTTGGCTTGTGCGAGTCGTTGCATCTCGCTTTGATCTATCTTGGGGGACTCTGGCTGCAAATCTGCTACCTCGGCACGATCCTCCGTTCTCAGCATTATCACAGCATCATCTTCGTTATTATCCTCCAGAAATATAATGTCTCTGCTGATTACGACCTTTTGTGTTTCATGATCTAGAAGCCAGTATGTATGCCTTCGATTCGTCAGGTACACATCCATACCATAGTTCGTAAGGGGTTCGGCTTCGACACTTCGTGGGTAGCCTATTTTGCACATAATTCACCGTGATGATAGCCTCACCCCAATATTTATTTGGTAGTCGGGTGTCGATAAGCATGCTTCTTGCTGCTTCCATCAGGGTCCTATTCTTTCATTCTGCTGTACCGTTTTGCTGAGGTGAATATGGGGCGGTCAATTGCACTTGCACGCCTTCTTCTTGTAAATAATTGGTTAGCTGATTAGAGAGATATTCTCGTCCTCGATCGGACCTAATTATCTGGGGTTTTCTTCTTTTTCCGGGCGTCATAGTTTGTATGGGGCCGCAGATATCTGAATGTATTATCTGTAATGGGGCTTTCGTTGTACTAGTTGATTCCTTTGGAAATGGTTTTCGCGCCATTTTTCCCTTTATACAACTTTCGCAATATTCCATTTTTTCACATTGTTGTAATCTTATGCCTGAGGCAAGTCCTTCTTTTGCTAGCTTTCGAATGGCTTCGGGATCACGATGGCCAAATCTTCGATGCCACGAATGTATACAATTATTCACGTGTCCTTCGACACATGCTCGAGCTTGATGATGGATCTTCAATTCGTATATGTAATCACGTGCGATTCCTGCCACGAGTTCAATACCACCGCGGCTGATTGTCAGCGAATCGTTTCCGATCGCTACCGTGTACCCATCTTTGTCTAACGTACGAACTGACACTAATCAGGAGTTAAAATCAGGGACGTAGAGTACGTTTTTTAAATTTTCAATTTGTCTCTACCCCGGCTCGATTCTCGCAATTTATAGTACCGTTTCCGAATCCGTATACTTTACTCAGCTGTTTATTCGCAACGCGCACTTCTGATTTATAATTTGTATCTAACGTTGTGAAAAAATGAATATCATTTGTCATGTATTTTGTTGCTGCTGAGTCGACATACCACACGCTCTTGGGATCAAAGGACTTGCTTAGGATTCCGATTCGCTGTTGCTCTCGCCTTTGCTCGGAGGAACTATATTAGCCTGTTCCTTGTTTTTTCTCCAGCGTCCGTATCTTCGACACTCTCATCTTGATTATCATCTTGATTCGAATATATCTCAACAGAAAGTGAATAAAACAGAAAGTGATAAAAGTCGCAGTGCCAAGCCAACGTTCGGAATTCTTTCATCCCCCATCGGTCCTCACTTCACAGCCATTATTCTTGCTTTCTCAGAATAGACGATGCACACCGGAAGTCAATTTCACCCCAGAGTAGCCCTGGAAGGATGCCAATGATAACTGGCCCGCATACGCCTTTTCAGTGGACCGCACGAACCTAGACCACCAGAGACTTGTCGTGTGGCTGAGAAAACCTGTTGAAACCTTATACCACCTCTTTCTCACTTCTTCAACAATATTTGCCTTCGGTAAACTGTCTTCTTTGCTTAATCCACAAACCTTAATTTTTTAACTGTAAACTACCCATAATATCGTCATGTCTTGCTAGCATTCGATGATGCTTCGTGCATCATTAATTACCTAGCAATTCCGTGAGTCTGGAATATCAATAAAGATGTTAAAGGTTCCTGACGCACGTGTCAGGTCTATCGCGTTTATTATGAGCTTCAAGATTATCTTATTTACATTAACCACATATTGGACTGTATATAATCCCAATAAACACAATACATCAAAGGGCTCATACACAATCTACCACCTGGCCATCATTATGCATTAAAGACACAAGTAGATGGAAGCCCTGCTGGTGGCAAACGATTATCTATGATGCGCTGAAGTTACGGCAACTTCCTACCTCTATGTGTCACACCTCATTTGGTCCTCCATCAGGCGCGGTTTTCAGCCATCCTTCCTAACTTTCAAGCAGCCTCGCAAGCGTTTATCTTTAAACTTTCCTGAACTGCGGGGTCCGAGAACCCGGCCACCTTCTTCATGGCTCTTCAACGCTCCTTCCCACCCTGGAAACTATATTGCTCGATCACTGTGCAATTTCCAACAAGAATGCCGCTTCTTTCTCGACAGCTTTTCTTTATTAAGTGTCCACAGTTTATACTCGTCACTGGGACACGCACTTACACCATCTCAACTGCACACCATACTCCTGGAGAAATTGGTCGGTTCTTATAAAACTCTCCTTATCCACGCTGAAGTATACTTCCTTCTTATTTATCATTTGTACCTCTTTTTCTAAGTGCCTTAAGAATTTTCTTGCTTTCGCGTTTATTTTCATCTGCACCGTCGCCCAAGGCTCATCGGAAAATTCCTCACTTCGACTGCGTTCAAATTCCTCATTAAACTAAGCTCTGGATACTTAGGATTCTTTCGTAAAAAATAATTCAATGTGATTTTTTATACGCATAGTTCATTTCCATGTACTAATAATACAAATACCAACATAATATTTTTTTTTTTTGGTTATGTCTCGATCGATCGATGGGCAGTGAGAGCAAAAAACAGACTGCCTGTGGTATGAATCAAAAGGGTAGGTCAGCGTGACATGTTTTAACACCCAAAGCCTATCCCACTTTCAGGGGGGCAGTAAGAGAAAAAGAACGAAACGGTGTTCATTGATTGATTGCCGATGAGTGAGTATCCCGAGTGCGTTAACCGATACGCTACCACCGAAGCCACCACCATTGCCACAGCCGATTCCCAACCCCCTCAACTCCTCCTCAACATCACCCTCTTCATCGTTATACCATTGTTCTACTTCTCACTCGATATCCGTACTCATTCTCGCTACTTTTACATCTCGATCCCATTGATGTGCTCTTGGTTTTAGTAGTAGCTGGCAGAGTTGGAGCCCGGTTGAGTTCTTTCCTTTAAATTGCCCGCTGATGGATTTCTCTATTGACCGTTCAATTTTCGATGTTGCTCCAACTCTTCTCCCTCATAGCATCTAGTTTCACCTCGCTTCTATGTGTTTGCCTCTCGATTGTTTTTCAGCACTGGAATGTCAGATTTATCTTTTTTTCTTTTTTTTTTCATTTTTACATTTTTTCACCGCTTGATGCCCTGCAGCATTTACGGTTAGCGGGAGCTGTGGAACTCGTACTAGCAAATTTCATTCTTTCATTTTCTTTGTTCTTCCGTCAAAGACCCTCTGACGTTTATCCTCGTAATTGAGATTCCTCAGTGTACTACATTTGCAAGTAATGACGCATGTACGCGAATTTAGAACGTGCGTACCGTGATTCCTTCCAACCCGAAAAGCGTTTGTCTAATTATACCTTTTATTTTATGGTTTTTCATTTAATTTGTTTCAATTCTTAGTTTGTTCTTTCTCGCATTTATTCATTCTTCCTTTCACTCAAGTGTTCCCTTCTTCTAAGTTCCTTTTGCAAAAACTCGGCCTCGATCAAAACAAAATAATCGACTCGGTTTATTGAACAAAAAAATTGAAACCTTTAAATAATTTCGTAAATGATAATCTGTAATAAAAGTAAAATTAACAACTGGTGCATGGTTCATAAAAAATGCTTATTTTCTATGCAGATTTATGACTTACAGCACAACCTGACGAAGCTGGCATAAAAAAAAAAATTAACTCACCATAAACAGTACTACTGAGCTATATTTTATTATTTCATATAACATTAAGTGTTGACAAAAAGTAAGAAAAAAAGAATTGATATGGAAAAAAAGTCGACGGGATGATAAGGGTAGTTCGTAGGAGCTCCCTTACTTCGTTCTTCCGTCGCTCTTTATGCTAAACTTCCTCTCTGGATTATTGCCAATGAATGCTTGAGCGGGAGAAGCTTACAACCTGTTGATAATCTGGGTAGAATACTTTTTTATGCGTCTTACGTGTTCCGGCTTGTTCCCAGCGGGCTCTCATATTAGTCCAACCCCTCACTAAAACTACACCCTCTCGCTTGAATCTCCACTTGCTTTTATTTGCGTTCAAAAGCTCATTTCTTTTCTCAGATTATTGAAAATTTATTTAAAAATCGATCGTATACTTGTACGTATGTAAATTTTACGATGTCAAGGGGGTTGACTCTCATTAGCCATCGAATTTTTAAGCCGTAATATAATATACATTATACTTTGATTATCGATTTTTTCATTTTAATCCCGTAACATATTTTTATTTGTTTCGATTTTATTTTTTCATGGAAAAAATTATCAGTTCCCTGAAAAATGTGTGGGTTATTTCTAGCTTATCAATAAAATCCAAGAAAATAATACGAGTGCTCTGAATTTCGGGGCAAATGTAATAAACCTGCAGGTTCTGCGAAAAGTTTCTTAAACTAATTCGCCGCTAATAACAATAACAATAATAACAATAATTTTATAATTAGCTTTTCACGGAATGATGGTTTATTTATCCGGAATATTTACAAAGTATGAAATAATTGTTTAAGCTAATATTAATACGGTAGCATTTTGTTTATACGATTGTTTAGAAAATGACTAGAAAAATTATAATGAACGTTCGATCCAATTTCTTTTCGAGACATTTTTTCGTGATTTCGTTGAACTGATGGGAATGCCGTTGAATAAAATTGTATTCAAGACTTTTTTTCGAAAAGCGTTTGTTTTTTTTTTTTTATTTTTATTTTGCTTCGAAATCGGTTCGATGAATTCGCATTAATCTCTCTCATTTTAGTTTAAAAAGGCCACAGTGGTGGGTTCACCGGTTTTTCTGGGATTTCGCGGGCTTGTGAGAAGGAGTGAAATGATCGCTGTGAACTCACCCTCTCGTACCCAGAGACGGGGGAGTTTCCATATAGAGGTAGTGCTTTATTGCAAAAAGTCCCAAAGCGCAGCAGATGTTACGAGTTCTTGTCATGTCACCGCGCGCTTATGCTCTCTCTCTCTCTCTCTCTCTCTCTCTCTCTCTCTCTTCATTCCTATATCTTTCTCTCTATCTCTCCTTTTCTCTTTATCTCTTCCTCCTTTCTCTCTTGCTCTTTTGTTATCTTTCTCTCTTTCTCCCTCTTTTTCTTCCTCTCTTTCTCTCTCTCTTTTTTGTTCTCTCTACAGCGAGACTTCGACCCGGTGTGCAACCTCGGGTATCCGCTATGAAATTTCATTCGAAATGGGAATACAATGATACCCCTATCGTTTTGGTCAACGCCGCGTCCGCGACGACGTAAATTATATCCCGGGTCAAAAATTCAATATGCTTTCCACGTTACCAATCCTGTGAATTTTCCTGTCTACCTATGTATGAACTCACACATGTACACACGCCTAGACACTCGCCCAACAAAGTTGAAAAAAAGTCCATCCAGCAATCCAAATTATTCATATCAAAATTTTTATTTTTCGTTTTTTTGAGGCTGATTTTTCTATAACTCGAACGTCATATTTTAATGACGTTTGGGTTTAATTAATCTATATTAGGTATTTCAAAAAAATCAACCAATTCCACACGGGAGCAGAAATTTTTTGCACGTTTGATGAGGAAAAAAACAGTCCTTGTTCATCAAAATTCGCTGGACATAATTGGCGAATATTTGGTCCTGTGAATTCGTTTGTATTTACTGCAAAAAGTCATATTTCTCATTTTTTATATTTCACGCTCTCACACCTCGTAATACATAAATTACAATAAATATTAGACCTTGCCGAGCGATAAAAATTCTTATCAGTGTTATTTAAACAGGATCGATAATTGGCGAGCGAATTTACAAAACGGTGAAAATTATCGTATGAATAGGTGATTTAGGGCGATTTGATTAACATTTGTGAATATTAGGCTCGTTTTTTATCACTTTCCGCGATTTTGCGCTTACAATTTTATCATACAAAATTCAAGCCTTTCAAAAGGGTCACTTTTCTTCATGGGAGGTGGCCCGTTTCGCTTTTCGTTATTTTTAGAATTTTATATCCGTAATCTTCTAAAAAAAAATTCACGGCTTTGAAGGATTGTTTTTTTCATCCATGGTCATTTTGTTAAAGGCTATTTTTAGTCACTTTTATAGTTTCGTGTTCAAAAATTTTTCATTAAAGAATTAGAATCTCTCAAGAGCCATTTTTACGATTTTTCAACATATTTCCAGCATCATTCTTGTTTTCGACAATATATTAAATTAAGGTTGAACGTGACCTCGATACACTGCATACCTTAGTGACCCGGTCCACATCAGAGCTCAAGCGACACGAGACATTTTCACTTGTATATAGTACGAGGTGTAGATAGTGAACCGCCTGGCGTGGGTAAGAGGACACACAATGTCGCCCTACTCGGAATACAAGAGAGACGAATACCAGATAATGGAATTTATTCCGTCAGAATAGTTACAGCCTCCCCTGGCACTATCGTGCTCTCTCAGAATAGATTCCTCGCTGTGGCTTGGCATTTTTTTCTTTTATCTCTTATAAAAAATACCTGCTAGATTACCGTACATAATAAAATTTGGTGGGCCAAAAAATCGATGCCTTCAAAAGAGAATGGTTTCAGCATGTATTGGACAATTTTTTGGAACGTTTAGACCATTTTTGGAACGTTTTTAGAATTTTCTTTCCAATTCTTTTACATTGATTAATTAAGAAGTTTATAATATTGTATATCCATTAATTTTTCTACAATTTATGTCAAAAGACATCACGAATAAATTTTTTCGAAATTTCACCAAACAATTCTTGTATTATGTTTTTAATTTGACGTGAAACGAGAGTTGATGTCGGACAACAAAAAAATTGGGGAAAAGGGATTTTTCTTGTCTGTCATAATAAAGAAAAACTGGGGTACGGAATTAACGTCAAAGTCCCCTGATGACGATGTGTCTCGTCGATGCTGGGCCGATATTGTGTACCTTGGCCGAGGCAAATCTGTTGAGTGATAGGATTTAGCAGATTTGAATAAAACATATAGGGCACAGAGGAGGGATTAAAACTGTTCAAAGTCCGGTACATCGGTCTGAGGCATCGCTGTTTAAGGGGCCAGTCCACTTTGAAGCCACGAAAAAAGGCTATTTTCGCGATTTTTTTTTGAGAATTTTATAAAAGATATGAATATAAAAGTTGTTGGGCTTGATAAACAAAGTCTTGAAATACATACAAAAAAATTTTTATTCATTTTTATTCATTTTTAAGTACAAAAACTATAGTTTAACGTAACGCCTCAAAAATAGGTGGGCTAGGTAGCTCCATCACAACTCGGCAACGGCTTGTCTGAAAAAAAAAAAATCAAAGTCCATTAGATTTGGTATGACAGCAGCTACAAAATGACCCTCGGATATAAAGTTTTATGAAACAATAATAAAATGGCAGATGAAAAACAAAAAAAGTAAAAAAAACGCGTTTTTTTCGCAGTTTTTCGCAAAAAAAAGAGTAAAAATCAAAATTTTAAAACCATCGAGGGTCATCTTGTTGCGAATCATGTTTACAATATGTGGTTTAAATTTCAAGAGAATCGGTTTATTAGTTTTAGAGATACGATGGAGCTAGATTTTGAAAACGTTGTTTCGAGAAAAATGCGTTTGAAGTTTATACGCTCGGGCAGACGAAATGAGGTCCTGACGTTCAGGTAAAAAAAAAAAAATACTTAGAGAGCTCGGATTTTCATAAAATTTTGACACAATATTTCTGAATGTATGTACTTGCGAAAACAGTAAAAAAAATGGATTTTTTGAAATTTTTAAAGTGGACTGACTCCTTAAATGGAAATATTTTTTTATTATTTTCATGTGGTGTTGTGACCGGTGGTAAATTAATTTTAAGAAGTTTTAGCTACGGCCCGTAGCCGAAACTCCTTACTTAACTTAATTTATCTATTTTTATATTTATACGCTTTTCTTATTTTTCAAATATTTTTTTCTCCAAAAATACAATTTTTAATTTAATAAAAAAATATTTTCTATCGAATTATTTAAATCGTTGATTTTTCAATTTTGTATTTGTATTTATTTGGTTATTGATTTTTTTGCTTATCCACTTTTTTCTTTATATTCTCCATATCTTACAGAGTAAGCGCGCTCATGTTGGATTGTCAATTGATTTACAAATTTCCATGTGCACTCGGAACAGATTTTCACAGAGGACTCTTTATACGTCGACAGGTGGTGGTAGAGGAGAATGCAAAAGGCACTCTTTTGGTGCACTTTCATCTCTACGAGAGGCGCGTAGTAATTTAGATTCTCTCGATTGCCACGCACGTCGATTCAAGCCTCGACCTACCCGGGTCATATGCAGTACATTCACAAGCACTTAGCTGCTTTGGAACCGGCGGCGTACATTCGTACCGTATGTCCTACCCATTCACACGACTTAACAGCTCCATTAGAAAACCACTTTTTATTCTCAAATCATACTTTTTCGCCAAGAATATTCATTCACTTTTTATTCCTGCGGTTATTTGTTTACTTATATTTTTATTCGGGCCTTTTATTGATTGTTTGCTTATTGATTTTGTTTTTCTTTATTAATTATTTTCAATTTATTATATTCAAGTTATGGGTAAACGGAGGTAAGAATGTGATTATTATTCCATAATTAATAAGGAAACAATTTTTGTTCAATGGTTTATTATATTTTTTCTCAATAATGGTTTTATTTCGAAAAAGATTACTCGTCAGCCCGTTTTACTTCGATAAAATGATTTTTAAATATAGCTTTAATCTATTACTAATTAAATAAAAAATCTCGTTCTTAATTAAAAATTTATTTCTGAATCTTCTCATAAAAATAGCCCATTTCTCCAACCGTTTTTTTCTTCATTTTAATGAAGTCGAAAATTTCAAAAGTATTTTCTGCCGTGATGTGTGAATTAATTGAAATTTACTTTATAATTAAATTACCAACATCATATAACCGATGCAAGGGTCGCTATTTCCACTTCAGGTCAAAAGTCTTCAAGATTTACTTTCGAGTTCTATGGACGGACGGAGATTCATTACATTTTTTTATGACGTTCGAAATTACTTTGCTTGATCGTAAAAGCTCATTTTTCATTGATGATAAATCTTGGATCGTGAATTAATGTTTGAACGTAAATTAGGAAGAAAACTAAATTTTATGATCTGCAGTGTCTATTGCCTTTTGCAAGGTGGTCTAAAGATTATGCAAAATAAATTATTTATTTCCGTCATTCTTTTTGATCAGGTCTGTTCTTGCACAATGTATTGAAAGAAAAAAAAAACATCGTAAATACTAATAAACATAATGGCAGTAAACAGTCTATTATTTTTATACATTTTTCTTCATTTCTTTTTATTTTTCATTATTCACACAATGCACATATTCTTTCATTCTTATCTGAACCATTACACCTTATCTGCTTTTTTCGACGCGTCTTTATTTTCGTGTTCAACGATATTGTGCTTGGTAAAAAATGTAAAAATAAGGAATAAAATGGTCCGGTACCAGTGAATGCAGTGGAGATGCATTTTTAAAGGGTGTCCCAAAAATCACGTTCGAACTGCGAGTATATACATTGATTACACAATTTTAAAAGGAAAGCCTCTTTTAGCCATTTTTCTCTCCGATGGACTGTTCGTGGTTTATGAAACGAATTGGAAATGTCGATAAGGAGAAGTGAGAGTGGCTACGAGGTTTCTCCTACTCTACGCTCTCTCTTACGCATGCACCGGATTGGCTCTCACTAATCACCTAAATAACTCATCAGTCGTAAGACATAGAGAAAAGTGGCTAAGGACTTTTGTATTTGGAATTCTGCGATCTACTAAACCTGTATATTTGGACCCCGATTTATGGACCACTGTGTATGTACAGTATCCGTCTTTTTCAGGAACTCTTGAAGCAGCTTTATTGTACCGTGTTGATAAATCTTAACGAGACTTCCCTCTACCCCAGGATATCTAGTCTGTACGAATAAGTTTGTGATTCCTCGCAGTCCGACATAAGGTTGTATTAACTCCTCTTATCAGCAGTGTTAAGAATGATTATTCAATGTGAGAATATACAGGATTTTCGCAATCGTGGTTTTCATCTTTGCTTCCGATCTTGCTGAAATTTATGTTAAAAAATGATCTAGCGCCTGAATGAATCTTGGGATTATCCCGAAAATAATTCAAGGCATACCTCTCGCAGGGCTATAATCATGATCATAAAAAAAAAGATATAAAACATATGATGATCTATATGTTTGCATTGTTGAGACAAAAATGACGAGGGGGTGACCAAAAATATGGTGTACTAAATTGTTCTATATGCACTACATTAGGTTATGTATACGTAAACGAGTGGACGCATGCATACAATCCTTTAGCCACGATCAGACCATACCCGTGCGCACGCACCCTTTCCTGTTTTTACTCATCCTTTCGCTCTCTCTGTCTCTCTTTTTCTCTCTCGGCTTGCACTGGACGCGAGTGCTCGAGCATCCGTACTTGTATATTTATTGCGATAGGTTTTGGTGCAAAATACCGTGTTCCCGCCGAATTTATTGTCGCTGGTTGCACAAATGCGCCTGGTTCTCAACGCTGATTTTCTGTTGTTGTTTTGTTCATTTTTAAAATAATTTTTCCTTTTTTTTCACTTTTTATCATATTTTTTTCTTCTTTTTATAATTCTCTGCCACCGCCGTATATTTTTATTGTTATACTCGTTTTCATCGGGCTCGTTTTTACTTTTTATTTCCCCGTTTTTTTTCATATACGTTTCCAGAAACGTCACTGACTCCCCCTACTCCTCTTTATAGCGATGAATTCATCTAACAACGCGTCGTAAGCCGCTTCGAGAGATTGTGAGTTACGTATTTTAGTTTTTAAACAGACGTCTGATTTTTATTCACGTTTAATGTAACCCGTAATTTTTTTCTTTGCTCGCAAATGGAAAAACTTACGGCAATTTATCCGTAAAAACGGTGATAACGAACAAAAATTTAATAAAAAGATTTTTCCATATTTTTTTGCCGAGCCATCGAAAGATTCGTATTTTTTTAGAAGAAAAGTTCTCAGCCATTTTTTTCTCCTACTCACCGTTGATGAGATATTTGATCAAATAGTAACCGCCAACCTTGTGCGTCGGTAAGAATAAGTAGGAGTGGTGAGTACGGAGTGGGGGAGTGGGTTCCGCCCCCACGCTACAGTGTATAGGCTCAATCCCTAATTAATGAATATCTCTCGAACGGAGCCTCGGATTGAAAAATGATGAAGGACTTCTCTTTTCAGAAATTCGCGGTCTATCGACTGCCGCTTTGGTACAACTCTTTGGACACATTGTATACTTCTTGTGGTGATAGACTCTTAGAGGTGTGAGCGGGCTTCAATGTTCGACGGTAAAACGGTGTGCCTCGTTGGCGAACAGGCTGGAAAGTTCAGTACAACGAAGTAATGGCTTTTAGTGCGCGAGCCGAAGCAAAACCTCGGCTAAAAATGCTTTCACGCTCGTCGGAGGCGCAAGAGTTTTCGCGGAGTTTGACACACGTTTGTTTCGGACCATGCATGAACACACACAAATATATATACACATTCTAAAACACGGGGGTTGTGTAGGGACGTGACTTCGAGTACTGGCTCGTCCATTTTTTCCTCATTTTGTCTCTCACTACCTCCGTTTCACGCTCTTCCTTTTCGTTTTTTCTCGTAACTCTTTCGACATGTTTTTTTTTTTCATCCCAAACCACGTTCTACTTGCCAGACTCGGGATTCAAAACACGGGGCCCCTTTTAAGCCGTGATTGAAAGTACGAGAAAACTAGGATTTGTGACAGGATAGAGAAGAAAGAAATGCCCACTACCGCAGGCCAACGTTGTCCGAAGGCACTCTTACGACTTCCGGATAGTTTCCAAGAGTCGAGAAGTTCAAGCGACAAGAAGACAATTTTTTTTTTTCTTTTTAATTTCAACTTTTTCTCATCGTTTTGTTCTCTCCAGTTTAAGGAGCAAGACGACAATTAATTTAAATTAAAAAAAAAAAAACATGTATTTTTGACTTTTTAATCTCTTTTTCCTCTTGAATTTGTATTAAAGTCATATAGGTAAATGATCCATAGCTGCTAGAAGCACCATACAGATGCTTGCACGAAGTGAATAATTTCTATACTGTTGATTCTTTCAACTCATGTCCAATACAAAGTTTATTTTCAGCAAAAATATACAAAAATATATTGCTGTAAGAAGAGGGGAAAACGATCGAGATACAGAAAACTTTCTTTGCGTTCGTACAATATATATATAGATAAATTTAAACTGCAATGTCAGGCTGCATAGCATATGCGCTTTGGCTTTGTTGGAACCGAGAAGCACGTAAAGACATTCCTCAGGCTGATGATATAGTCCGAGAGGCAGAGCCACTTGAAGTTAGTATTGAAACCGGAAATATCGACTCACTTGTGTGTAGAAGAGGCAGGGACAGAGAGAGAGAGAGAGAGAGAGAGAGAGAGAGTACAGAGAGTAAAAAAGGATAGAAAGCTATATGGACAGGGAAACTCTCCTTGGTGCAGAAGTGAGAGTACCAAGACTAGTCTTGCCAAGGCGATAGACCCGAAGTTTGACTAGAATCGTGAATCGACATTGCGCTTTTGGTACTCTGCAGATCTCTCTCTCTCTCTCTCTCTCTCTCTCTCTCTCTCTGTCTCTCTCTCTCTCTCTCCTTCTCTCTTGCTTCTCGTCCTGCACCGTTTTTCCACGTCCCCAGGTTTTTCCTTCATCTTCTTTCCGTGGAGATACCTCGATCGTTTTCACTCTCTTTCTCTGTCTTTTTTCCCTCTTTCGCCATCTTCTTCTTATTCTCGAAAACTCTTCTTCCTTCCATGATGTAAAGAACCCGGGACTTCGGAGTGCAAAGTTTCCTTCCCATCGATGAAATAATTACGTGACTGGCATGGAATCTTCTTTTCTTCAAATACATGCACACGACGTATATCCACAGGTTCGATGCTTGCAAATGGAATTTCTTATCATCCGATATGAATTATTTTAATTATTTTCTATTGTATGATATTTAAGAAATATGTTTTAATTATTCTTTTATATTACGACATTATGCTATCTATTATTTGGAATGCTTTTTGAACTGTTTGACAGTTCCAGCTTTGTAAAGCGTTTCCGCATGACAGAAATCGGAATTTTGTTAAATTTTACGATATACCGACAACTCTTTTGTCAAAAACTCACAATATCCAGGATTTGAATTTCATTGAAATGAGAGCATTGAAATGATTTACTCTGTACCAATATTGGGAATTGAGCTTGGTGATGCTTATTTTGCGATATTATTGCCGATGGCATTGCGAATGAAAATGACATTTCGATTGACATTTGTGGATACGTATATTCAATTAGGGATTGAAATACCATAGCGAATATTTGTTATTGGACGTCACCTCATCTTGAAGGAAATAAAATTATTCCTTCATATTCAAATCTGAATTTAATTGAAGAAATGTATAAGAGTTCCATTTTTTATGAGTTCGATGATACTGCATTTATTTAAAATAGTCAATTTATTCAATTTTTCCGAATGACGTTGTAAGACTATTAATAAAGAAATTACATTCGACTACTCACGCGATATTTCTCAATTGTTATTGAATTAACATTTTTTTTTATCATCATCAATAATGACTAAATGAATCTAGTTCAATTTGAAACGCGAAAAAAATAAGCAACGCTAAAAATGCGGCTTGACAAATGAAAATAAATAAAAGTCGAAGGAAAATCCCAAAGGAATTAATTGTAATAAATTAGAAAACAAAAAATTATATAATCTACAAATTAACGAAAAATCGCTAATCCATGTCCAATTATTCTATCAATTTCAAACGATAGATTTAAAAATGGTTCTATGGAAAGTGGATGATGCCCAGAAAACGATGTCAAACTGGTGAATCGAGAATTTTCGTAATTAAACGAACGAGCTCATTGTGATATCGAAGTATGGGGATGTAGGGCTGTGTAACAGTAAAATCCCGATAACAGCGATTTTCCGTTCATCTCCATCGGAGTGTGCGTGTCTCATCGTCATTTAACTCACGACTAAGAGCTCTGCAGCGAACTGAGCAGGTTTTGCGCAACGGATTATATTCTCCTCTTCTCCATTTGCCCCTTTCGCCCTTAAGCATCCCTCTCTTCACCCCTTTTTTAACCCCCGTCAGTTGTATTTTGACGATCGTATTTGACTCTCACCAGTACGACGTCATTGAAGCTCAGGCACGTACATTCAACCCCCGGGCCTGACTGGCGCAGCAACAGCAGTGATATCACACTACCAACCAAATCCGTCATCACGTTGCACTCTTAAATGCATATAGCCCTGACAGGATCGTTTCCTCGTACGCGCATCTCTACCTCAAGGACTATACTGCTGCGGATTGTCCCCTCTGAAAATTCACCCTCATCCCTTCTGCCTCGGTTTATTTGTACACATAAAGGACATTCTGATCCTGGCCTCAATCACGTTGAAACTTTATTTCCTTATGAAAGGTTTACTTCCCGTCGTGTGGCATTAAGCTAGTAATGAATCAAATCACTTGTAATTTTGTAACAGATTAAAATAATGTATTTTTCTGAAATGGTTTGTTTATAGAAGTAAATAAAAAATAGAAAATTTGTTGTGTATTAAAAATGATAAAACCTTTTTATTGAGAAGAATAAACGAAAGGGCTTCTCACTATTTTTTTTAGTGTCTTTACTGACGTTTCTATGATGAAAAAATAATGGAAATAAAATTTATTTGTATTGTGGTGGTTCGTTGCAGAATGTCTCGTATATTAGGATAGTTGAGTATTCAGCATTGTATATTATGGTTCGCTGTGAGATGAGAGGAATCTCTGATCGTATGCAGGATGTTACAGTGTGAAAATTTCGTATAAGCAATGATTAATGAATGCGTTGATAGCCTCTACTCCAATGCGCTATCCTTCCCAACCGCGCACCGGATAATTTATTAATATCGGAAGGTATAGCTTGCGAAAGTGGAATAGTCCAAATGCAACAAAATGAACGCGTATTCATTTCCACGTTAGATCGTGGACAGGGAAATTCCGTGGAAGTTAATTACGGACTCCGTTGTAGTTATCCACGTGATAATATAAATGAGAATGTCGTGACAAAATGTCTGCAACGGAATTTCTCAAAGAAAAGAATAAAACGTAAGTGGGCATTTGTACAAACGAGCAAAGTTGGACTCTTGTATTTGGCGCATGAACGCAATATTTTGTTTTCGAGAATAACTTCCAGGCATAAAGAATACTTCGAGAGGATAAAAACAATTGAGTAAATAATAGAAAAAATCGAAAAATAATGTAAGAAATATTATCGAAAGTAAAATTCAATAATTTTGTACGAACTGTAAGAATAATGACGGTTGTAAGAACGTTTTTTAGCTGCTTCGCTCGATCAGTTTGCCCTAAAGCTTAATCAGAAGGAATTAAGGTCTGGAGTATCATGTCACGAGTACAAAATCGCTTCTGAGAGGGTTTGAATAGTCGTCTAGATATAATGGTCCCTATGAACATTAGTTGGTTGGAGGGAACTCCTTACCAAGTGCTTCTAAAGTTTGAGCCTCGAATAAGGGACCAAAAGGGAATAGTGTAAAGGGCGAATAAGGGATTCTCGAAACAAAGGTTTTTGTGTCATAGCCTACCACTGTCAGTACATATAGTACCACTCGATTTTGAAGATCTCATCGACACATCGCCGCAGTAAGGAGCATGTGGGATAAATTAAAATGTAGGAAAAAATAGGGGAATTTAGTGACATTAATATTACTTCAAAATTTTTTTTGTTCTATCCGACGTTCTTTTTTTACGATCGAAGCGTTAAAGGAACAAGAGGGCGGGGAGGGAGGCTATTCGAGACACCCCTATGGTGAAATTGTATTTGCCTTTCGCGATTGAGGCCTTCTCCTCCACTTTTAGGACGAAAAGTGGCGAGCGCTATACGGTACATTACGAAGAAAAGTGATTGGAGGGCAAAAAGGACGAGGGTAAAGGCAGAAGAAGGCATATATGCATGCACCGAGGAGTTTGAGGGTCGAGGGTGCGAGAAACTTTCCAGGGGTGGTAAGTTCAGAAGCACCCGTACCAATGTGGAATGAGGTAGGGGACTCGACAGTGCGCTACGACGAAGGTCGTTCAAGTAGTTGGAGAATGCCCAGCGACGGGCTATATCGGCTTCATGTGGGCTATATATCTGTTTCATAGAATATACAGGATATTTCAAAATCAAAGCTTAAAAATTACAGGGCGGATAAATCGCTGAATCGTGAAGAGAAAAGTCCTTAGCATTTTTGGAGTGAACGCATTTGAGTGAGTAACATTTGAGAGAGAAGAGCGCGGAGTGAGAAAATGGTACTTTACGTTCGCCACTCCCACTTTTTCTTCTCCGTGCATTGGATTGGCTATCTCTAAATAGTTTACGATTAATGAATCCTATAAACGGTACATTGGAGAGAAAACATTTCACGTTGTTCCGCTAAAAATAACCAGGGAAGCAGATCTTAATGGATAAAGGGAATATTAAATTATAATCGATTTCAAATGGAATTCAGTATATTAGTTTCAACGAGCACTAAAATCCCTGAATAACTTTGAGGCGCAAAAGCTAAGAGTCTGTCTTTCCTTTTCTTTCTTCTCCTTATTTATTTGCATCCTCTCTTACTTTCGAGCCACGACGTCTATAGATGGCTCTACAAGCGCCCTTCTCCTTGATCTCATCAGAAGTTTCCAGTATGTTTATAATCCACTAATCGCTCGCTTTTCCGGGGCACAATTAAAAACTTGGACCGGAACCAGCGATGCAATGAGTCCAGGAACCGTGGCGCTCCCTGACGGAGCATACGAAGTATCCTCGGAAATCAACCGGCTTTCTCCATGAACGAATTTCCCTCTTCGCCTCTTTCTATCTCACCTTAATTCCAACGGCTCTTCATAGTTTGAACTTCATTTTGTGGCTCATGGACCATCGAATATTTCTTCCCTCAGACTATCCGAGTCCGACGAAAATCCCTCCTTAACATAACCCTGACCGAATATCCTGTCAATGTGAGAAGATAGTCACGATCTCATCCGGTGATGCATACCAATTCACACGTAACTCTATATATGAAGGGACCATTTTCACAGTTTCACGCTCGATTTATTCACTCGGTATTAGCCAAGTTATAATTTACCCTACCCTCTCGCAAGTGTGAGCTATATCTTGACCAACTTTCCCCGCGCTAATTTAAATAAGAAAACTTTCTCGTAACGCTTTTCTGTAATCATAAAAGTGCGAAGGAAAAAAGAAATGGCCATGGTAAATGAACAGTTAAAGTGCTCGAATTTTTCACTTATAAATGCGTTAATAATATTTTTTTATTAACATTTCCTTATGTTTCAGAAGTCGTTGTTTTTTTTTCAGTTTTTCATATCCTATTAAAGTAAAACAAAACCTCAATCCATTCGAATTTTTATTATGATTGTGCTTCAGATGTAAATACCTTTCGTTGCTATTCCTGGAATTCCATTCAATTTCGTTCAAAGCTCTATTATTTTTTTTTATTTCAACTTTGATTCTGCCTCAGAGTTACCCAGTTCTTGTCTAATTTCACAATAGTAAGTCGACTTAGGTGGTTCTTGACGTAAGAAAACAGGAAAGCTGAATAAACGGAAAGAGCACTGTACACAGACGCAAATACACGTCCAGTATTGCCCGAGAGAATGAGTTTGCTCTTTACTTAATTCTATTGGAAACCACTTTTACTACGGTATTTGGTAGAACGAGAAGAAAAAGTGCTGCGCTCATAGGGCTATGCAGTAAGAGGCAAAAATAAAAGCTTTCACCCCTTCCAAAAAGCTTGAGCCAACGAATTAACTTGAAAAAGCTTTTTTTTTCTACGGCTACACGTAGACGATGTTCCGGGAATATTTTCCTGCCAATAACTACCAACTCACTGGTAGATTGATCCGATTCCCCATTTTCAAGTTGCCAATTTTCTTCGTGGCACTGATTTTTCATAAACGTGGTATTTTTTAGCAACTAAAATCAAGTACTTTCCATCTAACGCAAGATGTCCGGTAAAAAATTCAATGTCCGTATCGAACAATTTATCCAGCAACAAAAAGGCGATGGATGAGAGGAGGGGGCGAATTGAGCCAGTGGCAAAATCTGATCATGGGTGGTCAGCTTTCCTACCCTCTGAAAATGCTTTCGCGTATCGGGAAACTGATCAGTGACGGTGCACGTTGTGTGTGCAACACGATGTAGGCAAGGGCGGAGAGTATTGCAGGGGAATGGGCGAGTGGTGAGTGTGAGAGGTTATTCAGAAGAGAAGTGAGGTTGGGGGGATAAAGGGGGAGCAAACACGAATTGTATCACGTCCCGGAGTTTACGGTTTTAGTGTTAGACGAGGCTCATGGGAGTTTTATGGGGAGTGTGTTGAGTTACAAGACTAGACGGGCAAAAACGTTAAAAGATTGAGGCAAGTTGTGACAGCGCTAGTCGAGTTCTTTCGTCGTTATCTCTCTCTCGCCTGATTTTGTTATACACTCGCCTTTCGCTGTACATTAATTAAATGAAGTTAGCACGATCCTCTCTCGCCCTGTATTTCTTGGTTAGACATAAATAAGTTTTGTCGTGCCCCAATAACGCCGCTATTTCACAAATGCATTTATATCGTTCGCGATTTCCGAAGAAAGTATTTACTTCTAAACTATAATGAATATATGTGTGCCAAAACAACGGATCACTTGGTTCAGTCATAACAATAAAATGGGCCATATTGTAGACCTATGGTAGTAGAAAATTTCATTTTAGGTGGTATCCTAAAAATGATATGGTAAATGATGAAGGAGAAATACGGATAAATATGGCTAGAATGTTCAGTTTACTAAAAAAACAAAGTTTTTAAAATGTTTTTAACATTTTTCATGGGCTTTTTTAAAATTTTTGATTTACTCATATCAATATCTGAATTTCATTCGTGGGTAGTTAAGCTTAAGGATGTTGTGTCGTTACATCAAAATAGAGAAATTTTAATGAAACTTTGCGAGCAACAAAATATTACAGGAAAAAAAATGCGTGCATAATTTGATGACATTTAGGAGGATGATTTAGAAGTTATTAATCGATCAATTAGCATGGTCTCTTATGGAATTATCTGAAATATCTCGACATCATGGCTCCAATAAAAAAATTTTGTATTGAAGTAACAGAGAGAATCGAATGAAAATTTAAGAATCGCTTCTTGAAGTATTGAACAAGATATGTGCCAAGTTTCAAAAAGATTAGGAGACCGAATGATAGAAAAAAAAATTAACAAAGTATGAAAAATGGTAATTTCGTGCTAAGAAAACGAAACGATACGTTTGTGTTTTGCTTGGTGAAGATGTTTAGCCTATATGTACATAAATGATCGTGTATGTGTGAACTGTACGTCACAAAAGTTTGACAAAAGACAACCATCGGGATCATACAGAACCATATGATGCTCCTGTCTCCAGCGGGCATTAACTTTTGGGAATGTCGATCCCAACACAACATCCTTAAATCACAGAGTTTCTGATTAAATAAAGTGACGTATCGAAAAAGGGATCAGGTACCGATTGAAAGCAAAAAGCTTGGTAAACTATAACACGGAGGATACACTGGATGTGGTCGCATAGATTGAAATTGTATCAGGTTCTCGTAGACAAGGACGTAACTAAATCAATCAAGTAGGAGGATTGAGAAAAAAAACACAACGAACTGATATGAAATAACATTGTATAGTATCGGTAACGGTACGAACAGCCTCCGATTCATGAATTTCGCCAACAGATGGATAACAACAAATAAAAAGAGAGACAGAAAGAGAGAGAGAGATAGAGAGGGAGGGAGAGGTGCGTCACAGGCAGTGGAAGTGGAGAATGAGAAGGAATCACTCGAGTAAAAGAGATCGAATTTAGGTTGAGTAGAATGAAAGCAAAAAAAAAATAATATCTACGAAGCCTTCACCCATGCGTCAGACCTGCAACGAAACCCTCAGCTCTTCGTGTACAATGTGTATACAGAGAGATGCTGTTTGATTCGTGAAAGATTCACGAAAATGAATCATTCTATTTCACGGAAGGATTGACGTGTCGGTCACAGGAAAAGCGCACTCGTCTATTCCAACAATCCACACAGTACTACGATCCATTGGAAAATACCAATGGGAACGAAATGGAAGGAATGGGAAAGGGAAGAAATAAATGTACGCCGGATAGCAATGCACCAGTAACAATCGGGGAGCAACCAACAAACCGATCTACAGAAGCTGCGCATGTTACAAACAGAGTTAGCTCACCAATAGTCCAACGTGTGCTGTATTCAGTCAGTCCTCACTATCCTATATCCAATCTCATCGGAACCATATATACGAGAATACGCGATTACATACTATGGTTTAGCAGCACTATCAGATACACCGCATCAAATCGGAGGTGATGCGCAAGCAACCCCACGATCGCACACGACGTGATTTCCCAATTGTTTCTGCGGATGTCATATCACCCTCACCCAACCAACAAGAAATTAATGCGAGACCAGAAACAATCTTCCTACCGAAAAGCCTCATCCGGGTGCATTTACCCGTCTGTAGGATTCGCTGGCGAAGAACTCTGGCGAAAAATTCTGTTTCGTTAATGCGAACAGAATAACCAAAGACCTCACGTAGCCACTGGCAAGCGGATAACCCTTACAGGGAGTTTTCAGAACCGAGTGGAAAGGACAATAAATGTCTGGCTGTGAAGCTTTCAGTTGTAGGTTCGTAAGTTTTAATGTGAAGCACTGAGAAGTGCTAACGAAACTTTACTTCATTTTCCGGTGTGGCAACATCACTTGGTAGCCAAGCGATTAAATAATGTCAAGAGGTTATAGATTGTAAAATTGTGAGAAGAATAATTCGTCCGGGTTTCTATGTTTTCGAAAATAGTAGATGCCAAATATAATCCAGTAAATCCAAGGATGAGGTTGGGTTGGAGTCAAATGCTCGATACTTGATGAATAATTTTGTGATCACTAAAGTTTAGGGAATTCGATTCGGGTCTATTTGGTGTACGTTTAGGAATCGCGGAATTTAGTAAGGGATAAAAAAGAACCGATACTTTATGCACGGGTATTCAATTCAGAAATACTATGTAGAAATCAATATTGAATTACCTTTTACGGAATTACAAAGTAAAGGAGATACCAGAGTAGGAATGCTCATTGGTGAATTGGAGGTTGGATATACTTGGCAGAGCCGATGAGCGCTTTAAAGTACAGAGATGACTGGGCGAGTACAAAGCTACTTTACGAACGTCAGACAAACAGAGATGTTTGAGTAGTTTTCTAGTCAAACGATCTTGCTTGATTCTCCGATACCGACATAGCTCGGTAGTTGAACTCTCTCGGTATGATAGTAAGGTCTCTTTGTGAAGGTGAAATGAAAAGTTTTGGAAACACGCGATAGCGGAAAATACAACAAGTCAACTAGGTCTTATGGTGTGCAAAAGCAGACAGGAAGGTAGAGAGATCGAATAAAAGCACTTTTGCTGCTTCGTCCCTCGGACGTTCGTCAGCTTTGATCGCGGAATGTACACGTCTGACGGTGTTGCCATTGGCAAATGTGTGAGTGTGTAGGCCTAACCGTAAATTTTGGACTCGTTCGATATTGGTAAACGCCGGTGGTCAGTAACGAGGTATGCGGATCGCTTTTAGCGAATCGCCCTCTTTTCTATTCCCTTTAACCTTGTTCCGAACGGACAATACTTTGCAACCGGAAACTAGTTACTCCCCAGTATGCATAGGTATGGTGAATTGCGAGGTAGTGACCACACTGCCGTTCAGTAGTACCCATCCGCCCTGGTTCTCACTAGGACCGCATCCCTCATGGCCGCGTTGTTGTTTCTTTTTTTTCACCTCGTGCCACCTATTCCACTCGCGCTAACGGGATTTATATCGATGCAAATATATACAGGGTGTCCTGTCGCAGTTGCTAAATACTGCCAACATAAGTTCCGTACGCAATATAGAGCATCCATAATGGGGGGACACCCTGTACAGTGTCTCCATTGCTTTTGTTTCACATCCGGATGCGAAGCATGAATTCATGAGGGCCGCAAGAGGAATCGGAAGGGTAGAAAGGTAGAGAGGAGAGAATGAATGAATCGCTTAACGGTCAATATCGTGTTGCAATATCCAGGGGAAAGAGAGCGAGTCATTTTTTAGAAGCACACTCTACCTCCGGGGGATAATAACCTCTCTTCGTCAATTGATTAGATTACATTGGCAACTTCGCTGCTTGATTATGCTTCGCGAATCCCATCAACAACGACGTATAAGTACATCGTCGACTTTGGCTAAAAGTTGTTGAACGGATATAGAGGCGGGCAAACAATGAAAAAACGACTTGGAAAAATGTGAGGAAAAATAGGGCCCCTGGACTCTTTTAAAGCTGTGATTTCGCCATTATTATTGGACATTCCTGACAACTCTGCTATAGCTAGCACAATGAGGATATAGATACTATGGCACACTCAATATATACGGATAGTTGGATGAATATATCTACGATTGGGGATATGGTGAAAAAGAGGAAAACAGTTTGAACGATCTGACCGGCTTGAAACGTAGACATCGTACGGATCTGTCGCTATTACTCTCCAATCAAATCCAGTTGCCCTGGGGCTTTGGCGATTACGATATAATGCGAGTTTCCGTGAATATCTCCCGTTTCGCTCAACGAGGCAATTGAACTTTACTGTTCGGCTATTCTTCGAAATACCGTTACTAACGGAGTTCGATAGCTCTTCATCGCTTTACCATTCAACAGGAAAAAATATATATATTTCCGATATCTATCTCCGGTACTCTTCTATGGAATAACTGTTCAACATAGATATTGCGTTGATGTTAAACTGGTTATTTGATCAATCTTGTTTATTACCCAGCATAATGAGTGTTTCCAATGATTTGTAGCTGCTAAAGATTAAAACGTGGAATTATCGTTTGATTTATTTTCAGTATTTTCTGTACTATCTTTCAGCTGGTTTGAAAATATTTAATCGTAATTTTTCAAGTATTCTTCCTTAATTATCACTGAAAGTTTTTCAGGCTTCCTATCATAATTGCCCGCTTCATTTGTGGATGGAAGTTAGTTTATTTACTAACAATAAAGTTCATGTAACATTGGATCATTTTTTTTAAATTTAGACTACAAAACCATTCAGTAGCAAAGCTAATGCCTAAACAATTCGGCCCTTAATTTAGACGAATCGACGAGTGTCAAAATATATTGTCTCTATTTTCAAGAGAATATCATCGTTACATTGTCATTCTCGTTGGCATGACGTGCCTTATCTACCGGCATGAATTTAACGGAAGAAACGATACGTACGCCGTGTGTCCATAGAATATCCGGCATCGAGTTAGAGGCATTGGTTCTCTTCGTTCGCTAGAACGCCACTCCCACTGTTCACGTGACGAGATATATTTCAGCGTGATCGCAATTGTCGTCGTTGTCGTCGTCGTCGTCGTCATCTAGGTTCTGGGCTGGGTAGCTTTCCATCGTGATCCAATCATGCCGCGGAAGGAAGTATCCGGTCAATCAAATAACAGGGACAGGTAGACAAGGACGAGTCTGGGACGGATAGAAAACGATACAGAGTGCATTCTGTCTGTCGATCTAAGCGGTCTAAGATTATTGCACTAAGGAAACTCAGAGCTGAATAGAGAAAAGATCACCAGAGTAACGGACCCAAAGAAATCGTTGATGATAAAAGTTGGGAAAAATAAAGTGACAAGGGAAGAGTTTTGTAGGAGCTCGATGACAGCTTGGGGGATTGGAAACAGCATGCAGCATCAGCCGAACTGTTGTTACGGTTGTATAGTGGTTAGGTAGGTAGTGGAGAGAGTTGTGCGAGAGGAAGTGACGAGAGAGCGGTCGCCGGCGACGTCGTGTAGAGCTAGAGCACGGGGTAACAGGTCGGATGTCCGGCAGTCCGTCACCGACTATCCCCTCGTATCTCCGGACCCGCCAGGATTCTATTCCGCAATAGGGAGAGGGACAGGGAAAGCAGAACACATCATGCCGCGCCTCCGTCTGGCCATATCGCTGATATAACAAGTCCTGAATATGCATATATTCTGATGATAGGATTGTATAGCTATATTTCGCTTTACTCTGCGCTGTTCGGTGGCATAAGCGACGAGAATAGAAGTAGATGTACGGAGTCGAACAGCAGCAGGAGGAACAGTGGTAGAATCCGCTGCGTAGGTACCACCCATGATACCTTCACCAGTGGTCGAGAACGATTCCACACTATTGGCGCTAGTTCGAAGAACTACCGATGGACAGGAGTCCCTGGACGGATCCTGTTCCAGCGATTTCCAACCCCCTTTTCTACTTCCTACACTACTCTTCCTGCTTAACCACTCCTTCCTATATTCAATCATTGAAGCTACCTCTCTCTCTTTATCAACCAGGACTCCTCTGCCCTCGTGGCCTGCGTTATTTCTTCGTTTCACTCAGGGCTCTGCTTTGTCTCTCTTCACTATATATATGTGCGTGTATACATTACTACCTACTACCAACTGATCTTCTGTCCCTCTTTCTCGCATTCTCACTCTCTGCATCACTGCGTGGACTGCACCACGTTCTACCTCTTTTCCATCCTCTCCTACCCCTGGATGGTACTTTGCAACCCTGCGCGCGCCCACACTCTCTCGGTCATCGGCAAAGCACCATTGACGCCAGTTCACTGCCTGCTCACACAGATTTATGGTTGTGTATACTAGCCTTGCTGGTTGTGCCGCTACTGCTGTGTGGCCTCTGCCGTCGCTCGTATATTTCCATCCCTCTGACTTTACCTCTCTACACTCTGGTATTTAACTTTAGCTCAACCACCACCATCATCAACGCCCCCTTTCTACTTTACCCAATTCTCGTGGGATACCACGCATTTTGACGTATCGTGTGCATTAGGGAAATTCTAATTACCCGGATACGCCACAAAACGCCTTCCAAAAAGGAATTAGACACGTCTCGTTAACTTCTGTCACGATACTTCCTAATGCCGAATTCTGTATGAATTCTTATGTTTATAAAAACTATAATACTATTGCATTATAAAATTTCTGGTTTGAACCCAACTATATATGCTATCATCTCACTGATATGTTCGTAAATTCGAAATATAAATACCCTGGTGCTTTTTCATTTTGTACATTAACCGTTGCTCTGCAAATAAATAGCGAACGTAACTCTTTTTCGACACCTCATACGTACCCACTGTTGTTACACTTTTTTGTAGCTGAGTAAGCGGAAACTCCATTGAAGAGTTTCGGCAGGCCCACAACTACTGCTGTTCTATCAACCTCTGACCTGGACCATTGCCTTCGTACCATTTTTCATTCTGGATTGTGGAGTTTTTATCTTGTACTTCCTCTTTACGTTGTCGGACTTGGAGAAACTGACGAAAGCCCGCATACGAGAACGGGCAACTCTGAATGCTTAAAAAAAAAATCTTTTGCAGTTGAAAAATGAAACTTCCCATTTGCACTACTACTATTACCAATTGAGAACCTTTGCAAAGAGCAACTATAGCTGGATGATATTTGGGTTCTGTGTGGAAATTTTCTGATGATGATTGTACTTTCTCAGGGACATTCCAAAAATCGATCGAGTGATTTATCAGGGCAGTCGTACGTCACTTACAAGGAAAGGTACTTTGGTGTCCCCCTCCGATTTTGATAATTTTTATATATGTTATAGTCCATCGAAAATTAAGAGACACGTAATTTTTTTTATCGGCTTAAAGTTATTTTTAAGGGGTGAAATCGACCCCCAAAGTTGAGCATGTTTTGCATCTGGTAGAGTGTTTCATATAGAAGCACTTAACCGATCGTAACGAAACCAATTGCAAAACGTTTTTCACGTCAAATAACCTGTATATAATGTTCAACTTCTTATGCACCCCTATTACATGGGGATGATTCACCCCCGAATATCCAGAATTCTTTTGTATAAAAAAAACTTGCAATCCGATTTCAATAAAACAAACGCCATTTTGCAGAGCAAAAAAAATAAAATTGACGTATTTTTGGGTTTTTCTCAGATTAAAAAAATTAAGGGGGTAAAACACCCTTAAAATGTCAAATTTCATTTTGAGCACTGTCCCCTTCCGATTTCAATATTTTTTTTATAAAATGTAGCTTATCGAAAAATAAGACCACCTATTATTTTTATTGGCTCAAAATTATTTTTAAGGCGTGAAATCAACCCCCAAAGTTGGGCATGTTTTGCATCTGGTAGAGTGTTTCATATAGAAGCACTCAACCGATCGTAACGAAACCAATTGCAAAACGTTTTTCACGTCAAATAACCTGTATATAATGTTCAACTTCTTATGCACCCTTACTTACTGCAGGGGGGTGAACCACCCCCTGACATTCATAATTTTTTGTATAAAAGAAAAATTGTCATTCGATTTCAATGGAAAAACCAACATTTTGAAAAGCAAAAAAAAATTATAGTGAATGTGTCTAGATTTTTCCAATAAAAAAAATTAAGCGGGTAAAACACCCCTAAAATCTCAAATTTCATTTTACGCACTTAAATGATAAAATTCAATTCAATTGGTCTCATTATCATTGCGTATCGACTTATATGCTAAATAATATTTATTTCGCATGTACATCGGCTTTTTAATTATATGAAAAATTGAGTACTCCTACATCTTCGGTGGTCGTGAGCTTCACGATTTTTTATTTTTGTATACACATGGTCTGTACACAAATATATATATATAGGTTATACATAGGCGCTAAAATCTTTCATGTAGTAAAAATAGATTCCAATTCAAATTTTCGTTTCAATTATCATTCCTGAACTTAATGATTATATTTTGAACAGTAATGATGTTTTGATATTTGAGTTTTTTTTTTATTTTCGTAAATCGTTCAAAATAGAAACTTATATAAATAGAACGGATACCAACACTTCTTTATAAACGTGAAGCATGTCAGAAGGGCAGCGGATGTACATGCGAAATAAATATTATTTAGCATATAAGTCGATACGCAATGATAATGAGACCAATTGAATTGAATTTTATCATTTAAGTGCGCAAAATGACATTTGAGATTTTAGGGGTGTTTTACCCCCTTAATTTTTTTTATTCGAAAAATCTAGACACATTCACTATAATTTTTTTTTGCTTTTCAAAATGTTGGTTTTTCCATTGAAATCGAATGACAATTTTTCTTTTATACAAAAAATTATGAATGTCAGGGGGTGGTTCAGCCCCCTGCAGTAAGTAAGGGTGCATAAGAAGTTGAACATTATATACAGGTTATTTGACGTGAAAAACGTTTTGCAATTGGTTTCGTTACGATCGGTTGAGTGCTTCTATATGAAACACTCTACCAGATGCAAAACATGCCCAACTTTGGGGGTTGATTTCACGCCTTAAAAATAATTTTGAGCCAATAAAAATAATAGGTGGTCTTATTTTTCGATAAGCTACATTTTATAAAAAAAATATTGAAATCGGAAGGGGACAGTGCTCAAAATGAAATTTGACATTTTAAGGGTGTTTTACCCCCTTAATTTTTTTAATCTGAGAAAAACCCAAAAATACGTCAATTTTATTTTTTTTGCTCTGCAAAATGGCGTTTGTTTTATTGAAATCGGATTGCAAGTTTTTTTTATACAAAAGAATTCTGGATATTCGGGGGTGAATCATCCCCATGTAATAGGGGTGCATAAGAAGTTGAACATTATATACAGGTTATTTGACGTGAAAAACGTTTTGCAATTGGTTTCGTTACGATCGGTTAAGTGCTTCTATATGAAACACTCTACCAGATGCAAAACATGCTCAACTTTGGGGGTCGATTTCACCCCTTAAAAATAACTTTAAGCCGATAAAAAAAATTACGTGTCTCTTAATTTTCGATGGACTATAACATATATAAAAATTATCAAAATCGGAGGGGGACACCAAAGTACCTTTCCTTGTTAGCCATAAAATGGTAGGGAATAAAAATGTTGAGTTGTTCGGGTAGAGCAATTGGAACATCGGTTACATTTGCAAAGTGAATTAGCAACGGTAAAATTAAAAGTCACCGAGTAAGGAACTTAAGAGTTAGGGAAGGGAAGGAGGAAGAACGAAGCTAATTTGATGTAACGATTCTTCGTGGAGTGGCTCCGGTGAGCGTGGACTTAATCCGTTAATTTCTTAATCCGATTGGAGTCTAGTCGGTGGGTCTCGTCGGGGTACGCTAATTCCGTACTCTACTATGCAACGAGACTCGATAAGAGCTCTGGCCAGTACCTACGTTCTTTTTTGTTCCTTCTCTCTTTCCTTTCATTCTCCATTTTTAGTCTTTTTGTTTTCACTCCGTATCTGTAAATCTCTATCGAGAGTAGTTGAACGGCACTGTGATGTCCCAGCAGAGTATCGACCTGGTGCCGTAGTGGCTTTTGCCAGAAAAAGCAAAAGCCAGAACACATCTACATGTATATTTACATTATTTCTAACCCTCTTGTCTCTAGAACGTTTTGTGTTACTGATTTTAGTCCTTGGGTTTGAGTAGAGATGAAGGAGACATTGTGCATTTCTGGCTCCGACAGTTCTTTTTATCTCTTTTTCTTCTTAAAGTCTAATACCGAGTTTATTAGCTCAAAACTTTGATACACAGGTAGTAAAGGCGAATACCAGTCTTTCAAAGTATTTATGTGTGCTTTTGTGAGTAAAGGAGAGAGAAAATGCCATGAGACATTTCCGGTGAATTTATCGTTCTGGAGCTCACCAGCCTCGGCATTCAGCCAAAGTACCTAAGGACTAGCATCTGGAGAAAGCTACTGATCGAAGTAGTTTACCAAATAAAAGCCATTAGTGGCTTGGGACTGTACTTAGAAACGTTAGATGAACCATTATGGCTACGAAAACTTACTGTACACCGATGAAAAAGAGCCTGTAGTACTAAAAACAAAATAATAAGGCAGGTAACAAATGGGCATTGTGAAACCTAAAGCGGAATAGTAAAAAGGCTGAGAGGTTCTAATTTTTAGAAAAGTAGACTAAAGTACTTTTTCAAAGTGGAGAATTCAAGTGATATATTGCCACGCGTCCCGAATTGACATGACCTCGTTCTCATTAACCGAGGGTCAATCTCGGCTTGCTGCTTGTCAGTGTACGTAGAAATTTTACATTCAAATAACCCTACACAATTGTACGTTTCTTTGTGTGGGATATTCCGTAAATGCGCGAGTGTGCATACTTAGGACTTCTGTGCATAAGTATCTCTTGGTTCACCGTGAATAACGCAGATGCGAATGTGCTAATGAAGGGACGGATCTCCGACAGAACCTTTTGTAATGACAGTTGGACAATGGGTTAGGGGGTACTATAGGGTTGTTGGTGACTATTGAGTATTATATACGATATGTACGTAGGGAGATGTGGAGGCTCGAATGATGCAGCTCTAGGATGACGCCAATGCTACTGGAATGCGTATGGTCCCTGACAGTTTACATCTCCGCATCCCCACTGGACCAAACCTCACCCGAAAGATGATGGTGGGAGGCGGCAGAGTTCCAGTTTCCGTGCGTATTGAGGCTCGATTCGTGCTTCGGAGTGCTGACGGTTTCGCAATTCATGACCGTTCACATACCCTCGTCCTTGTATATGTGCCCCAACTATCGAAGAACCATTTCTCCCTTTGGTCGCCTTTATGGACGTATTCAATGTGTATGTACGTCCGTTCTAAATCATACAAGCCAAAATGACGACATGCAGAGAGAGAGAGAGAGAGAGAGAGAGAGAGAGAGGGAGAGAGTCAGCTCTCCATGGGGGATGTGCCAGATCTATCTAAAGCACGAGATAACCCCAAAACTGACGGGTCTGCGCCGACGACCCACAACAGCCCACCGATTCGATCTTCACACTAGACGAGGAAAAGCCCTCTTCCGATCGCCCCTCTACCTCTTGATATATATTTTACCGTCCCTTATTCATTGGCTGAAAATTATCCGGTTGTCTGCTTCAAACAGAATAGTACCTGCCATTCTGCTTAGGACATCCAATTGGAGCCAATTGCGCATAACGAAAAGCTTTATTAATCCGGCGATAGGAGGGATTCTTTTTAGTGAGATTTTCTGTCAGTTCTGTAAACCTTTAGCGAACAGGTTTCCTGTCTTTTTTCATGTGCAAATACACACGCTTCACAATAAATGTGAAACTATTTTGAGTCAAGCCCAAAAGAGGTCTAATGACTACGAATTTTTGATGATACTTCACAGTATTGGATCACCAAATGATCATTGACCAAAAGAAGCTTCCAACTTTTTATAAGCTGAGAAAAAGATCCGGGCAATCCCATAAAAATGTTTGCATTTGCTTTTCGTAGTGCGATGACTCACGAGTATATCTCACCATCGCTGATCCGCATAGGTCTTCATCTATTCGGGTCGAGCCTCGATAAAATTTATGGTAATACATGCATCATGAAAAACCATACTCCGATATGCATTCTGCTGGGATACACACATACAAGACAAAATGTGTATGCCATCGATACGAGAGATTGAAAAAAAAAGATATAAAACCGGTGGCAACAAAAAAAAAATAGGCAGTAAATATAAATCGTGTAGGAATAAATGTTTGCAAGGCGCATCACGTGCGTATCGAATTTTACATTTTTATAGTGCCGTACCGCCAGATTCACTTTTTCAATAACACCAGGAGCATCGTTAATACGTGCTCGCTATATTTTCTCCATCTATCTACCTTATACGATTTTATGTCGCGTACCATCGCAACAAGCAAAGAGACATGATCACTGGCATATTGATACTCGATCGAGTCTCTTATTTGACTTTTCGGACCTCGAAACCACCGGCCTTTTGAATCAAAATCAAATACACCAAAATGTTGCCATGGTTGTTCTCCAGGAATGTGGATTTGCTTTTTCGAATAGCGCAAATATTTCCAAAGCTTTAGAAGTGATGCATCATTAAAAATCAATCTTGTCTCTTATTTAATAAATAACTTAAATCTTTTGAAACTTTCAAAGTGATTTTTTATTGAAAATCCATCTTGTCCTTTATTCAATAATTAGCTTAAATATTTGCAGACTTTCAAAGTGATTTATTATTAAAAATCTATTTATTCTGAATAAAGATAATCAGCCCCAAATGTAAAGTGAGAGATATTTTAATCAAAATCCGACGTCTCGTTAAGAGACACGTTGCCTAGCATCATATGTCCGTGTCACGTTTTCATTATTCTTCAAATAAAAAACGTATAATACTGTGAAAAGTTGCAAAAATTTTATTTCAGCATTGCGAAATCTCGTTTGCTGAATTAAACAAAATAAAAAGCTTAATTACAATACAGTTGTACAAATAAAATACTATTAAAAAATTCGCCTGGTCTCTTTTACGTTTTTGATAAATCGGAACAGCTTCAAACCCACACTCAAAGAAGCCTTAATAAAAGTACGAATACATGACGTGTCGTCAAGAAACCGTTTGCCCAGCCCCTTATTTCCTGTTCTGTCTTCATTATTCTCAATATTCCGCACAGACATGAGAGTTCGTACGTGGGTTCCATGTCGTCTCCTTTCGTAGTGCAACGAACTTTGTTCTCAGGCCTTGAATTACCGGGTAAAAGGGCGAGAGCGGTGGGAAGGAGGGAGGCGAAGGAGGTAAAAGGACGTGGAGCACTTTTGGAACATTCCCGATAACTCAACTTCCTCTTTTGATAGCTTGTGTCTCTCGACGAGCAAGTTCAAGTAGTCTGCACGGTTATGACTGTAACAGCGATATTGCTAGGAGGAGAACAATGAAAAAGCAGGCCCTGAAAACTTTTCTCCTTCGTTCTTTCCGACTAAATTCCGGTCGTTACGCGTTCTCCTTCCACGATATTTTTATTCAGGCTGATCATCAAACGATATCGAATGACGGCAAGAGGATTTTGCGTTCGGCAATAATCCTTTTTGGAATACATTTTACGTGGCCCGGGTTAATATTAGCGGACTTTAGGTATCGCAACTACGACCGAAGGAAAAAAATTGTTGTCGTGACGTACAAATGAAAGCACGCACGTGAGGCAACTATCGGATACGGTTTAAGGGAACTGTGTACTTTTCCACTGTTGAATATATATCCGAGCTCGTGAACTTCATCCAGCAGCACGAATATATAAACGAGAAATGGTTCGAAGCTGCATGTCCCACGGATGTAGCCGTAGGCTTTTATATACAGAAATATATATTTTTTATTTTATTTTTATTCGTTTCTTTTTGTTTATTTTTTCAAATTTATTTTTTATTCGATTCACTCGTGCGCAAGAACGATGCCTGTCGTAGTGGCGAACGTCGACAAGCTTCGGGACTCGAGCCAGCTGCATATACGAGCGGATATATGCCTAGAATGTTCTATGCTCCGGGAGATCTCCCGGTGCAAATAGTAATGCAAACTCTGCGCGCAGGATCGCTCCCGTTATATTTCTGTCTCTTTCCCTCCCTTCCTCTCTCTCTTTCTTGTTACCCTTATGCCACCATGCTCAATCCCCGTAATATAATATTTTTCTCTCCGAAACTTAGGCAGATTATGGGAATTATGAAAGTGATGGGAGAGGGAGAGAGAGAGAGAGAGAGAGAGAGAGAGAGAGAGAGAGAGAGAGAGAGAGAGAGAGAGAGAGACTGTGCCTGGGAAGAAGGAATGGAAGGATTTAATCCGTATGAAACACGATGGTAGCTCAGAGATTAGTCGACGAAATGAGATTTCACTTTACTCGACAAATGTCTCGTGTGCTAAACAGCCTGTTACACAATGCAAAAATGATACCCTTTTACGATCGAATTAATACGAGAATAATATAATAATACAATATATGAAAAACGCGAGCTGGAATTTCTCGAAAATGCTTTTAACACAATAAATACGTGATGTGAACGAAAAGAAAAACTAGAAAAAAATTGAACATCAAATATGCTGATTTGTAGCAATATGCATGGTCTGTGTTTTATCACAGTTGAAAGCTTTTTTTGCTTGTTGAATTATTTTGTCGTCCCACGGCGCATTAACGGATTTAGGAATAACGAAATGCTCGTTATAACGAATATCGAGTACCGTTCCTTCGTGATGTTCGCCCGCAAATTATTTTTAATTTCACATTTTTTTTCAAATCAGTTACACAAGTTGTTTCAACATTTGTACGTGTGTTGCAAAGTGCTCATCAACCTCACTTGTAGGAGAATCGGATAGTCGGTGATTTTATTTGTACACCTCTTTGATCGTGACGACAATACGAGCGATCGCGTTTTTGGAGGAAACAAATACGGTTCGGTAAACAACCGACAATATTCGACATCAAAACACGTACGTTGTCCAGAATTGAAGCACGGTTTAAATACAAATCTAGAGTGACGTTGGACCAAAGTTAAATTGAATTCGTACAGTAAACTCGAACAAAAATACCCCGAGAGAGCTACGGAATAGACGCTGCAGGTAGTGAACTTATTTTAAGTAGAAAGCTCCCCTGTTTGGTCAGCCAAAGTTTTCTGATGCGTTCAACATTTTCTAGACGATAATATTTACACCGAAGATCAATATCAATAATAGAGTAATCTAGAAATTCAGTCTCGGTTTCGATGTTTGTTAAATTAATAATGACGCATAAATTAGTTGCCAAAAATGCTTTTCAATGACTATTTCAGTATTTTGCACTGCTCAATACATCTCACAGAAATTCAGATTCCTTTTAATACATCGCGAATATCAATTCTCAATAATAATAGTATCAAAACGTTATTAACCAAAGTGTGATGAACTTTAATATGAAAGATTATAAATTTCATTTTGTATGAATACTCCCAATGGGACACCCTATATAATTGCGTATTAGCTGGCCTTTTAATGCCAGTAAATCATGACTTTGGCCCATACACAAAGTAGAGGATCAATATCAAAACACGAGATAGAGTTTAGTACAGATTTCTGCAGCATATAATGCAAGAGAGGAATGCAAACGAAGTGATGGAATGGGGTCCGAAATTACTAAGTATTTCAGGTCGTACCCGAGACGGTATAATTTCCTCTCTCAGTTGTCCGCAAGCATATCAAGTACCAACGGATATCCTTCTCTTCAGGACGATATAGGTCCATGTCCTGCCATTCCCTTTGTATCTACAAAACCAGTCTTTATTCCCTTTACCTTCGTTGTAGGTCAAAGGTACATGAAAAGCCAGAAGTTAATTAAAATTTTGGTCATATAACCTTACTTCCCCTTGTGAGTTTCTAGCCGAATTACGAACTCGCCGAATTTACGACAACACAATACTCTGCCAAACTAATTTTATCGCTATTTGCAATGAAGAACTCGGTAAGCTTGTCGATAAACAATTTTCCAGTTTTCTGTCAACGTAATTAAAAATACTGAAACATTCAAAGCGTTTCGAGGATATATTTTTTCCAAACCAGAAAAAAATTATTTCTTATTTAATTCCACTTTTAATTGTACAATATGGCTCTGCGAAATCTTTCCTAAGTATCAATTTACAGTCCCTGAATATGACTAGGGAAAGGGGGTAGAGAATAAAGGAGAAAGAGAGATATGAAGAACTAAAGATACCAGTGAAGGAGGCCATACTAGACGGTAGTCGTGGGTTGGCAATTGTACATTGAGCATTCTAAGTAGTGAATGCCACGTTTCATGAGGTCGGACAGTCCAGCCAATCATTCCGGCATTGTTGAACCATTCGGCTAGCTCTGCGCTGGGATAGGTTTGTGGGCGAGTTCTAGAACTGCAATGGGCTTTACATATAAGCCATTTATAAGGAGTCTATAGATTAGAGCTTATCAAACAATAATTCGGTAAGCCGATTTCCTATTACTGTCCCTTAGCTCAATATCTTCGTATTGTGCTTTCATGATCTATGATCTTGTTACTAAAATTATATTGTTGATCTACATCTCACTGCAGCACAGTCACAGCAATCTTGACTGAGCAAATTTTTTCAATCTTTAGCATTAGTTATGGTTAGTTAAGAACAGTTTACTCATAGATTCCCAGCCAAATATTTTATTCGATAAGAATTTCGGTATTTAATGATTCGACAAATATTTGAAAAAAAATGTAGTCATCTTTGAGATGTAATGAATATTCATTTCTGACAACAATAATGCTTAAAAGTTATGGACAATCTTCTTTTTCTTGTTTACATTCATTAACGTTTAAAACAAAAAATTTAATCATTAAAGAATCCTCTTTGAACTACGTATGTACTATCTAAAGCATTAGATGCCCTGGTAGCAAAAAAAATGAGATTGTTGATAAACTGTGGAATATCCGGTAAGTTGTTCAAGTTACTATGAAGGAATTCCCATCTAGGTAATATGATATTAAGGATAATTTGACCGCTTCAGGTTACGAACAACATGCTCTAAACAGATGATCAACGTTCAGACCCTTGCGGCATAATGTGACCTGTAATGACCTTCAGTAAGGAAACACTGCAAAAGTTGGATGGCCCAGTGAAGGTTTAACGAAGTTGCAGTTCTCCATGTTCAGCACTATCGTAGCCCGCGTCCTATTTCTGACCTCCTACGTAGAGACGAACTGGCAACTAAGTTAGACTGAAAGATAGATGAAGGTCGATAGATCGGGTTCGAAGCCGGTGGCGAAAGGAAAGGAGAGAATGTAAGCAAGTGTAAATTAGGTTGCGAGGTTGAGACGCGATCGCATTATCCTCAAGATCAAATCATCTTTCCATTCCTCATGGCTTATCCATTGGCACAGATCCTGATTTAGAACTTCCACTGGCTCATTTTCCATGCTGCAGCTTTTACATTTATCATCAACTGATCTTTTTCACACGACTGTCTGTCATCCGTATCAATTTCGTTTACTAAGATTGATAGTTTAGGACTACGACAGAATTATGATGGAACTGTAAAGGCTAGAATGAAACTAGTTTCTCTTCTTCAAACAATGGCTTGTTATTACCAAAATCTATGGATTGTTGAGATGATCCATATTAATATTAATGAACTAGAAACCTTACTAATCTATCGTACATTTCAATTCAAACACCCTTGTACGTAAAATTCTCAGATAAAATAGCGGAAGCGATCGATCCTCGACTGCTCGGTGATTCTCCTCGGCATAATTAAGATATTAAATACCTACTTCTGCGTTGAAACTCTTCCTGCCTAGCCTTCCATCCATGATGATTATCCTGGGTAATATACCTCGACTCTCTCTCGTAATTGTCATGCAACGTACAATTACGTTCTTTTATAATTTGCAATCGATACTATCCTCTCGTGCAGATATTGTAAATAATTAGATGACGACAGAAAAACTTATAAGCATTACTCTCCCTCTCTCTCCTTCGATACACTTCACTTATTGATGTATTACAAACTGTTTCCAGGAATCTAACTGCCTTAAAGATAGACCAACCTTCATATATATTTGGATATCACGAATAAAGGGAGTAGAGTTTTTATATAAATAAAATCAAACAGACCGTTACTTTTCAATCTATCTGATACGAATACACATCAAAGTACCGTTCTCATAGGATCAAATTATTAGTTACACATACAGCAGAATTCTCTCTATCATATGGCTTTCTAAATTGCAACATCTAATGGTATATAACCGTACAAAATCGAATTGCATGAGGTTCATTATAGAGATAGCTGGGAGTATATACTATAAATGCCATGGGCAAAAGCATGCGGCTCGTTAAGCCAAAGCTGGTGATACCCGTTTTCGTGCAATTGTCAATTTCTAATACTCACCGAGGCATGTCATTAGCCACTGGGAAAATACAAACCTTGGTTAAGCTGGTATCCCATCTACGTTTTAACCTCTTCCCAACTCTACACATGTGTGCCCCGATTCCACTACCTGGTGTATACGAAATTGCGTCAATGAGATGCAGAGAAAATCTCTGATGAAGCTTGTGGTCCATTTCATATGGATCAAAATTGCATCTCGCCTGGGGCTGAGCGATTTTCATGGTCATGAACTTTGATTACCTTTTTTATAAACGATATTTGTTGGTGGAATTTCAATTATGCGAAATTTGGTCATGAATAAAAAACATTCCTGCCTGGCTGTCTTTTCGTTTGTTAATCTAGCAATTTTTCTCAATCCCATGTTCTACATTATGTCCCTTTGATCATCACCAGAAACGCCACATGTCTGAAAATGGTAATTGTCACCAGTGCTATTATTCGCCCTCTCGACATTCCTCTGGTTTGAGATTCTTGTCATCAACCTGCGGAACCCTAACAATGGGGTCGTAACTTTGTGTTGGCAAGCATCTACGTCAGTTGAGGTGGCACATATCAATTCAATTTCCCCATCAGGTGAACTACAATCGTGGGTTCTCTAATCACGCTCGTTACACACGAAAGTCCGCGTGTGGGATACAAAACGAAACAGCAGATTTCTCCCATCTGATACATGCAAATGACAATGTGTTTCTAGGGGTGAAGTTTTTAAACGAATAAATTTTGCCTTTTGACCGTACGGTAGTCATGTAAGTCTTTGTCAACCTCTGTGACCATCATCATCACTCAATAATAACGTTGAATCTCACCTTAGAACCCCAAACATTTCTACCATCATAATAATCTTGGGAAGCTTCAACGAATGAAACACAGGCAACACTTCTAGCCATCAGACTATTCACATAAATCCAGGGATAATTGGATGCTGTACACGATTGAGCCAGGGATGCAGAAGTCAATGACGAAAGTTGCACAAGCTTTATAACACTTTGCATCGGAGAGGATTTTCAGGTGAATTGAGCAATGTCTCAGGGACACGAAGTACTAGAATCGTTCAAGGAGGATGGGGTGCTGCACTAGCCAAATCTAGCGTAGGTAATATACCGAGTATATGTGAAGAGCTGGAGAGGTAAACGACTTACGAGGACTGGAAACAGAGCGGGAAGGAAGCTTCTCCCGAAGTATTCGCACCGAAGTTGGTCGGAGGGTGTTTAACCGCAGTAAGGTCTGTTGGTACACTCCCCCACGTCGAGAAAACCCATGATTCACGTATTTCTACTCACGAAGCTCAAAAGATATCGACGTTGCGCTATCGCACGTACGTTTTAGTTCGCCTAGGAGGTCGGCTGAGAATAACGGTACTGACAGAACGATCTACGCAGTTCACACAAGGGTCTCCCGCACTGCTACCTCGTAAAATACCAACAAAATGCCCACCCCAATGCCAACTTTCCTCGTACATACAACACAGCTTACGATCTCAACACTCGTATACATACTTACGATCTTATATATACTTCTCCATGCACATTTACGTACCTTAGCACGTGCATACTCACCTAAATCTTTATACAATACCGTGTTTTTGATAGACGGCTCTGCAACGCCCTTTTTGAACTTGCTGAACCGGAGGCGAATTATCCTATGGATTTTATACGGAATTATGTTTATCACTATAGTGATCCGAACTTTTGTGAAATATTGATTTTGAAAAAGTCAAAAAACAATGCAGAAACACTACCGGAACGTTCTTTAAAAATTTAACCACGAAACTGCTGCCTAGTTTGTAGAATATCGTCGACAAGTGCGAACTTAGCTGAATGTTCTTCTCCCAAAGTCTTGATATCGCGTAATTATTTCATCTTTCCGAAGCCTCTGCTGGCAAGCCTCAAAGTCACCAAACGTCTAGTCTTTGATTACTCACATTGATTTCGCTGACCCTCTTATCCTTTAATTCAGCTCTTGATGAAGTTGTGGTCAGTTTACGAAGGTTGATCTGGACCAATCGAGCAGGTCACCTTTGATTTTGATTTGGTTGATTGAGTTGAACTGCACCTTAATATGATTGCTAGTTGGATCCAAGCTATTTTGAAGTCTCGCTATTTATGGCAAGTTCGATTAATGAAAAAAAGACGCCAACACGTTTGAAAGAAAAATGGGATTCGTAGCATCATTCCTTACATTTTCGAAGTATGGGCAACAGCACGAAAGGGATGGACGAAACACAGAAAAGCGAATAACATAAGTGCGCCCAACAAGAATAAGTTTTAACCCATCTCGGAGCCAGTTAAAATTTTCTGGTACGAGGATACACACGCCTGAAGCGGAAATGTGCTAGCGAAACGAGAGCGCGTGTAGATGGGATTCTATCTCCCTCTCTCTTTTTCTCTTTCACTCCCTATTTTGCCACTGGAGTTCTGGTAGCTGGAAAATGCTAAGCCACATTCCTGAAACGCCCGGTATGCCGGCGGTATTGCCCGAAATTGCCGCACTCTGTACGTGTCATTCCCCGGTTACTCTCTCTCCCTCTCACCCTCCTGCTCTTTCTCTTTCTCTTTCGTTGTTTCGCTCTGTTGGCGAGGTTTTCCCGTGCCCGAATCTTCGACCTGGCCCTAGCTTTACCACTGCTTTTCCCCACTACCTTCTTCGGCTCCTACCTTGCTTTGCTGTTTCCTACATCCGTTGAGCTTGCTGGATTTAGCTTGGCCTGATGTGTATTATATAGCAACGAATTCTCATACGTTGTACCAACGTCTGGTATACAAGATGCCGGAGACTCTTGTCTGTCTGCTAGGACAACCATACATTGTAACCCCATTGTACATTATCCACCTTGGTAGATGTTGTCTTCTGAATGTGGCCAAGAAATTATGGGAACGTGTTGTTATTGGCATTTTCGTCGTAATATGTAAAATTAATTGGGCAATTTGAAACAACACTACCGTTTCTAATGAAATGACAGGTATTTGATGTATTTTGACAATATAAAAAATAACAGTGTTCAAGGGACACGCTAACCTGACTTGTCTCGTTCCATCGACTCCTATATTCACTGGAACATATTTCGGATCCCGGAACGTTGGAAAATATGCAAAATATATACGAGTACCTGTATATGATGTGGATAAAGCCCAAGTGTACTCTCCACTTGATGGAGGGGTGCACCTGGATGATAAAAGCTCGGAACGATAGACGAAGTATAGGGGTTGAGCGGTCCCTCGCTTTCCCAGATCCACAAACATCCGATGCCAAATTTACTTTGGTGACTGTAACCATGGCAAGGATGAGATTGATAAACCTGTGGTAGTGAAAGCACCGAGTTTATTTTGGATCAACGCGAGGTCGATCATCCCTTCCCCATTTTACCCTTCTTTCAACCCTTTACGCGCAGTTTATGGTTCATTTGATGGCAAGAGCCTTTTTTCGCAGCCTTTGTTCATAGGTGAAATAGTTGAAAAAGTGGAATATATTTTTAGGTACACACGGTGAGTTTATGAAAGATTCGATGCAGGAAAAGTTAGATGAGAAAGAAACAATGCACATACTCAAAAAAAGTTATTTCTCCAACGGAAATTTACTTAAGGCCTTAACGTTATATTACTTTTTTTGAACCCTGGTCGTTACCAGCGTGGGCCTTTATGGCCTAGGCAACTTTGCGTGTTCGTAACTCTTGAAAGAATCAATATTTTTGAACACATTTTTTTTTTAACAATAAATCAATTTATCAATTAGCGAATGGTAAAGGGCTCATGGTCGAGAAAGGATTTTGCGTGAATGGCGTTTTGCTGCTTTCGAATACACACCGCAGCGTACATTTTCAATAAACTTCCATCCCACGTGATGATATTTTTACTTTAGTGTACTTGCAATTCCTCCGTGTAGGTAGCACATAAAGTTGACCGTGGCAATTTCCATTACATCACGTCAGCTTTGTAAGCTCGTGGTTTCCGATACACGACAAACGAGATCGTTCTCGATTGCAAATCAATAGAGACAGTTAAACGCAATCCAAATACTCTTGCACGCACGTTACGATCGAAATTCAGTTCAAAAACCTTTTCAAACAAATTTTTCTTTTTTTTTTTTTACTAGTTATTATTTCGAAATAGGAAATGAAACGAGAATGCAATGCACGATCGTTTCGGACATTCGATAAACTATCATATACCATCTCAATACGCATCTCAATGAGTTGGCGTACATCACTTCAAATGGTGATTTATTATCTGTACAAAACCTTTCGAAATCCTATCAAAACAAATTGGTAAATACATATTAAAACTCTCAACTGTTTACAGTTAATTTGAATTCCACTATAGCTCTACTAGTTCGTTTAAAGAAGAGAATATTTTGAATATATTCTCTCCATTTGAACTGCTTTCGAGTAGTCCAGTGTATGGTTCTGGATTATTGAAATCGTTTCCAATTTATTCTGAAGATTTGGACCAAGTTGAAACAGGTCAAATTCAAGTTGAATTGACGGTGAATTTTACTGTAAAATATTGCATGAATCAAATTCTTTTTTTAAATGAATTTCATTGTAGAAACAAATTAACCTATAATTTTTGTGCGAAATATCAAAAAGTACGTTTGGATATATCGAAAAACGTTGAAAGTTTAATTCAAGACCAATTACAGTAAATTATACTTTGAAAGCGATTTAAATTATTTTGAAATTGTCGAGTTCCATTGTTCGTTAATTGTACCACATAATTAATTCAAAGAGCGGTTGTTTTTAATATTTTAAAATCATTCAGTGTTTGAATCACGATTGAACCAACACGAAATTGCATTATCAACTTACTCTCGTGTATGGGTGAGTATAAAAAGTTATTTACATTAAAAATAGATGAACTAGGATTGAAATGAAAACGGTTGTGGATTTGGCGTAACAGTGCGGGTTCGGCCATATCAATATTTTCGTTGTACCGGTGTCGAGCGGGTTCGGTGAGTTTTTGAATCCGTCCTATTACAATAACTCATTTCGACGAGACCGCGGCTGTTGCGTGTGCGAGAACGTGGGGTAGAGAAGCAATTTAAATGTCAGTATTCCTCAGGGGCTATGTGATTACGCCAATATCGAATTTGCACAGCCCACGGGAAAAGTTAATCGTTGTTTTTTTGTTTAACTCCCACTCGCAAAATACACCTGGTTTCCTCACGCAGTAGAAATTTATATTCAAAAATATGTTGAATTTTGTTAATATTAGACGAAATTTATCGTTCGATCTGTGGCTTTAATGATTATTAGTTAAACATTGTAGCTATTCGCAATCCTCAAGACTTTTAATGTTTATTGGTCAAATTTGAACGATTTATTCATCAGATATTCACGAGCAAATGCTTGCATCATTGAACATTAAATACACGATCACATAGCGTTGCGATAAATTTTCAATTTTTCTGGAAATAAAAAAAAATTGGGGAAATTATCGTATCTTCCAAAAAATATATACCTGGAATATCGCAGTAATCACACAAAACATGTTGAAAACATAAAACGAGAGAATGTTTTTGGAAGGCGGGAAATTTGAAAGTTGTCACTGATGGTTTGCTCGATTTTTCATGGATCGTAGGATTGTGGCGTGTCTCGTGCTCACATTGTCACGCTATTCGATCCCCGAATTCACACACTGTAGCAGTTTTCGGTATAAGCCGAGAGAAATGCCGGTTTCCGATTCGAAATACACAAGTGAAAGAAGAGGAGGCGAGGACGCGAGAAAGAGTAGAAATGCTCGGAGATATCACTCCATCCGGCAAAATTCAATTTACTGTCACGTATACAAGGACTTAGATATAACCATGGTTCTGCGTACAAGTTTTCATTGTAGATATACACCAACAAACCCGCACTTTCTCTCTCTCTCTCTCTTTCAGAAGCAACTTGTTCATATATCGCTACTTTCTCTTCATACTCTACTCTCGGGGATTGCACAACCAGTTTTTCCACGAAATGGGCGAAGCCAGATTTTTCCTTCCACATACCTATTCCCTTACGTTATATGAGTGCTATTTTTTACGTTCGTGTACTATCAAATAAGTTTGGTGGGAATAGAGAGCGCTGGTTCCCTATAGCTTTTTCAAAAACCATACTCAGTTCCCGAAGTATACTTTCAAATAGTTTAAATTTATATTTCTGTCAACATCTCTTGTATACGATCTACGACTGACAAAAGTAGAAATTACGAATGGGGTGATCGTTCTCCAACTATTGTCCTCGAGATATTTCGTAGTGGTAGAAAAACTTATGGAAGTTCTCGAATCTGTAAATGATGAGAAATGACGGTACACGACGGGAAGGAGTTGGTATGTGGTAGGCAGCTAGTTGAACAAAAATAAAGGCAAGACATAGTGGAAGCTTTAAAGCGCCTGGGAAATAAGTAACTGTCTCGGTTTCCTGTTTCTCTGGTTTTCTCGGATTATCCGATGCCAAAGGGGGATACCGAGTCCCCCGAGGGGGCACACCGGAGACCTGCCTTATTCGCCTAACAAATAATAAACCTTGCTTCAACTACTAGCTCTCTTGGCTTTAGCTTCCTTTCCCCGTCCCTCTCCGCCTCTTCTACTCTTTCCTGCCACTTCTTATTTTTCTTCTACCACGTCTCTGCTCTTCCGACCAACAACGGTTTATATTCTCGTACCCACACCCCGGTTATCCTCCCTGCTACTTTATACCGTCGTACCCAACCTCAAATATCGTCTGTGCCTCCAGCGTGTGCTCCACCACCGGATATAATGTATCTTTATATGTAAATGTTTTTACGAAAAACAAAAAAAAACACGACTAAACGGATAAAGCAAAACTTTTGCATGCATACCTTCGTGTTAACACAGTTATTTCAACCTCTGTAAATACCGCGTATGAAATTGTTCACATTGTGAAACAAGACTCACAGAGTTTTGCTTTACAAGGTCATTCCTCAATCGTAATCTACAATCTCGTGTTATTGGACTTTTTATTTTTGTGCTTTCAGCAACAATTCTGAGTTTTTATGACGAAGACTCTTCCATTTTGAACAGCGTTGGTACATCCGGAAGAACGGAGTTCAACGAAAAAAGCAAACGATCCCCCTATTGAAACATCAATATTTTCAAATTTCGATGGTAAGTTATTTTTTACGATTCGCTGATTTTTCTGTAGCTTCCATAACTCATATTACGATGATTGAAAGGGTTTTACAAATAAAAGTTCGTTCGTGCCTGCGAACGGGCAAGAGTAAATAACCCAGTTGTAGTTTCCTGAATAGCCGCTAGGTGACGTGTGCGCAGAGCGTTTCTTGTACGCGAGGCGTGGAGCTCTATACCTTATAAATGGATTGACAGTTCTAATTTTTTTTCGATCTGTCTCGGCAATGAACACTTTAACGTATTCATTAATTTTATTTTTTTTCATTCAATTATACTTTAATAAGCTAAAAATATGATTAGCAATAGATTAGTTATTAATTTTTGTGTATCAATATTTTTTTTTGTTTACAACAAAAGAAGTTGACACGTTTTGTACGTCGAAATTGAAATCAAGACGTAGAAATCAATGCATTCACTGGTTTTTTTTAAATTCTTTTCTATTAATTAGTTCGACGGACTTAGGAATCGATCAATTTTTAAACGGGATCGTGAAGCAAGATTTTACCATATCCTAAGGGTTCGTACGCGAGCAGCGTGACTGATAAGTGAAATTTTTCCAGCTAGTCTCGACTTCGATATGTTACATATTACAAGTGACGGAATTCCAATTTTATCTCGAAAGAGGAGAGGGCTTGAAGATTAAAAACGTCACGAGGTGGTTATGGATTTCTCGACCTCTGAAACTTCTCTCCTAGAAATATTATATTCAATAAAAATAAATGTTACAAAATTGTTTTATTTCAAAGAATTTCGCTATGTTATTGGATGCTCTGAAAATGTTTAATTTCGAACACGATGAAAAAAAAGAAAAAATAATGTAAATTGATCCGTCTAGCGTTCCAACAAGCATAGTGATCTCGTATTAACAATAATGTATTCTAAAGAGTGCCTACCGTGTGAACACTCTATCTCCATCTCCAGAAGTGTTTATCCCGAAAGCTGAGAACGAGCGAACTATATTTTTCTTTTTCTTTATCAAATTGAAACAAAAGTAGTCTGCGCGTCATTTAGTCGGTCTGAAACGCACTTAACACGTTTCGGTATTATTTTTTCCTCTATCAGATACACTTTTCTCCTCGAGGTAGATTTTTTTGCCTCTCTCTCTCTCTTTACTTTTCGTTCTCGTAACGCGGCAGTGATTCAATACGCTACCACTCTGGATTCCGAAAAGCTTAAGCCGCGATGCATCCGGTTTAGTTGTATAGAGCGCGTAAACGGGAGACTCATTTTGCCAAGGCTCTTTCGCAGCGCCACTGTATATCTTCAGTTTGGTATTTTTGAAAAAAAAAATAATAATAATGATAATAACACGGAAAAATAGAAAAATATAATAACAACAATAATGCGGACTTTGTGCAGCATTCACATGTGTTTGGTGGTCGACAGAAATGTGTGAGGAAGGCCTGAGCACGGCAGTAATCCGTATACCATATGAGGGAGATACTCTCGTGTGTAGACAAGAAGTGGGAAGTCAGGGCGTAACGATAATGGCTTTGGAGTGTCGCGTTCGTTCCGCTAGTCTATCTAGGCTCCCTCGTTGTTTCTCAGCTCTCGTTTCGTACTAGCACATATTATATATATATATAATCTACATAACTATAGTGCCCTGAGACGAGTGGATAAACCGGAAAGTGATATGTATATATATGGAATAGAAGAAGGTTTGTATGTGTGTGCATTTGTACGTATGTGTGTACGTGTTGGTGGATGACTCGCGAGGTGTGCGTTGCTAGTGATAGCACCCTTTACCAAACCTGCTCTCCTCGATTGTGGCATCCATTCCGGCCCTACGATTCGCACGAATAGAGGGAAAGGGACGTGAAGCTTCAGAGAGGAAAGGGAGAGCGATAGCTGTTAGCCAAACAATCAACTGGGAGAGCCTCGGCTAAATGCTTCCAAACGCTATTACTGAGCAAGCGGTGGATATGAATGCCCGTGCTGAAAAGAACTTTTGACTTATGCGGGAGGTAAATAATGAAAGACTCGTGAAAGGTTTCTCGCAACCTAGAGTAAAAGAAATAATCGCTTGATGAAACTGGACGCGCAGCTTAGGTCAACTAAGAAAGCAAAAATCCGAAGAAATCGCTATGACAGCGAGGTTTTGTCTGCTGGTAGAACCGATTGGGTACATACCGAGTGGAAAAAACTAGAATGAATGGTCAATTTAGGAATCTGCTGGTCTCACTGTTTTTATTGAAGCATGTGTGGCTTAGCTTTCATTTAGTTGTCTTCCTTGAGTTAATCCTCTTTCCATATTTTTGTACCTTAGAATACACCACGGGCTATATCCCGAGCAAGTGGAAGGTTGACTCGATTTAATCCTTCGTCTCCAAAAGGCGATTTTATCTTCAAACTCACTGCGTCTACAATTGTAAAGTCAGGCCAATGAGAAAGAAAAAGATAGTAGATGTATGACTGCTTAGTCGAATTATTACACTCAGGTTTTACTTGTATCTCTCTTTTCATATGTATGAGCAAGATTCACATCCATCCGGCGAGGTTTTCTATAATCTGAAGCTTTCCAGTTTCCGCGAACGTTAGCTAGTGCCATGTCAACATTGTATCATCGGAGTTCTGCTTGACGTGTACGAGACATGTCGTCGGATGTCCGGGGAAAGAATGGTGCGACTGGAATAAAGAAGGGCTTATACAAGAGAACCGGAAACTGCAACCGAGTGCGTCTAGCCAAACTGAGCTGGCTTCGGTCAGCTTGATTGACGCTAATTATCCGAAAAGACCGTGCAAGGCGGGGAATCTCTTCCTGGTTTCACGAACTCTCCGATCAAGTCAGTGTGCACATATTACGCGATAGAATCTTTCATAATGACCAAGAAAAAAGAGATCCTGGAATGCGCAGTTTGAACATTCATAGTCATGAGAAACGACAAAAAATGACGCTAAATCGAAGACGTAAATTGACGGAGAAATATCGTCGAAGGATATAATCTTGCGCGTGTATCTTCGTAGAATTTCTTTACAACAGACTCCGGACTAATGAGGGGTATCATATTTTTGCCCTGTAACAATTTTCCATGAAGGGAAGGATGATGATACAATTTTTCCATTAAGTAAGGGTAATGATACAATTTCCCACCCACACTCTGATTTATGCACTTCCGGTACTTCCTGCCAACGATATTAATACTCTAAGCAGTGACTCTCTGGTCCTTTTTGCCTTGGGGACTTTCATCCACGCTATTTGTCTTTGGTTCAATCGAAAAGAGCTTTGCCACCCACTCTTTCTTCCCCCCCGATCCTCCTCCCCAGTCTCTCATCCACCAATGCGCTCTCTTTCGCACCGTCACCATTGCCAGCTTGCTCTTCGATACGAAAAGACGATTATTGCTCCCGGAGTTCTCTTCACTGTGGGACGTGATTTCTTTTCTTTTTTCTTCTTTTTATTTGCTATATATTGAAAAACTCGAGCTACTCTCCTGCTGAACTACCTCCCTGGCACGTTGATTCGTGAGGCTTTTCGCGTAGCTCGGATAAAACGACATTCTTAAATTCCTGAGGGAAAAAATCATATTTTTTCAAGAATAACGCCACGTGTTCCTAAAATTCTACTAAACTGTGGGCGTGTCGGGAAATTATCGTTTCTTCTACGATTTAATAGATCCAAAATGTTTCAAGCAATAACTTTTATTACTTCAAGAAAAAAAAGAATTGACAATCAAAAAATATGCGTTCCCGTTCGAGGATTTGAGAGGAGATGGCTTTCTTCCTTATCTCTAAGAATCCAACAACTTCAATTTCAAAAATTATTTCATTACAACTTCTAGTTTAGTACATAAGAGCTTGTACCACTTGAAGTTGGATACCCTGTATAATGACAGACCGAGAGCCGTAAAGCATTTCTCCAAACTTTGTACCTTAATCCATTGATTCGATGTACTCGAATACTTACATCTCTCGAAGTCTTTGGTCGGTGTTATTCCTCACTCCCATTCGAATTCGAGCGTATTAATTCCCGGTTGTCTAATCCGCTCGACCGAATCTGACGGTAGAGCCGGAGCGTTACACTAGTCTATAGTATAGAAGGAAACCGAGTGAGGGCTCTGCGGGCGCACCTGGGTAAATCGTCTCTCGCTTATCAAACTTTCAGACCGAGCTCGGCAAGGGAAGAGGAAAGAGGAAAGGGAGAAGGCGGAGCGAGGAGTTCAGCGATACGGCCAAGTTGCATCGTTGCATTTGCATTTGAACCTTACTCACTTCCCCGTTCCAAGTGGATAGAGAATGGGTGGTAGGTGTGACCAGCCTCGCGACCAAGTACCAATAAGAGTGGAAACGTACCAGCGAGTCTGTCATAAGCTCGCGTAATTTTATGCTTCCACTGAGGTTAGGTATGAGACTTGGGTAGATGTGCAGTGGTTGCCACGGATGTTCTGTACAGCCACTTAGTCGACAAAAGGACTTTATGTACTTGGTTTGACGGCTAAGATCATAGGAGTCACGTCCTTTTGTCAAGTAGCAGTCAACTGATTCGGGAGTTGATTCCACGGTGTAAAATCTTTATTACGGGCATACAATTATCCTTCGGTGGAAATGCAAGATTACGTTGAACATCAAATCTTTCATTAATCTCCCTAACTGGTTTTTATAAATATTGTTCCAAAATGACTAAATCTCACGTTGCAAAGTGACGAAAGAGATTTTGATGGGATATAATCAGGTTCGTATTATGCATTATTAATATACGAGAATGTGGAAGAAAGTGTATGAAAATGAGACTGAAGCTCTCGAGTTTCTAATTGTCGATGAGGGATGGAGATGCTGAAGGTGGATTATGGGACGCTGAAGGCGGATGAAGAACGACAAGAGTCTGGGCTCCAAAGGAAAAAAGTGGGGAAAGGCGAGGGAGGAGGTGTTAGAAATAGAGAAAAAGAGAGAAAAACATAGTCGTTGAGAAAAGCAATGGATATAGTAGAAAGTGACGGGGTGAGTAAAAGGCGCAAGGGCCAGGAACACCTCGGGCGATGCCTAATGAGCTTCCTGGAGCATAGGACGCGCACTACCACCCGTCGTCATCCCAACAGTGAGGATCTCCTGGTATTCTGGATTGAAGCCACGCAAAACGGGCAACCAAGAAGAGCTACAGACGAGGCTCAGGGACTTCAAAATAGACGAAGAACTCTCTTTTCCTATTTCTCACTCATTCTCTCTTTACCTGAAACTTACAATCGACGCTGTGACCATTGTCTTTTCATGGATAGCACTACGTTGCGCGAATGGCGCGAATGACTGTTTTAATAACGCACACCCCTCCCAGTACGGATGACAATTCAACTTAAAAGGACAAAAACGACGTTGGCGCGAAGACGCGAAACTAGAGAGGGAGGGAGGGAGAGAGAGAGAGAGAGAGAGAGAGAGAGAGAGAGAGAGAGAGAGAGAGAGAGAGAACGGGAGGTGGAATACAAATGGCAAAAACAGATGAGAGCCAGAAAGAGATAATGCGGAAAAAAGAAAATGGCGTCGGGTGGAAAGAGAAAGAGGAATGCATATCTTTCTGTAATGTAGATTGTACCATCTGAAGCTTTCAATACGAAAGAGAGAGGAGAAGACACAAGAAGAGGAAGAAACAAAACGTACATACAGCGCGAAATAATAATTACGAAAATCTTCATCGGCGCATTAATTATTCGTTCGATTGGGTACCAACGCCAAGATAAAATAGGGATGGTTATTATTATTGTTGTTTAACGGGAGGCTCGTCATTGTTATACTTTTTTCTCTGCCAACGATATCTGGGACACATTTTTGTTTTCAAGTTTTCATTTTAATAAAAAATGTAATTCCTTTGTTTGAAGCCGCAAGTTTTTCTCGCATCTCGTGTGTTTACATGACGAATAATTGGGAATAGCATCATTTGTACATTTTTAAAATCAACAAAGGTGATATGTTGAAACACATCGTTAAATAATTGAGGTCACGTTTCTGATGATGGATTTATAAATATTCGAATGGATTAAACTTTTATGAAAAAAAAATATTTAAATAAACGTGAAAGCTGCAGTTGAAGTTGATATTTACTCGGGAAGTAAAAAAAAAAAAAAAAAAAAAAACGGGTGAGTCCGGGAGCGAATTTGGCAACGGGGCTACGTTTCGCAATTTACGAAGCTTTATATGGTTTAATTAATTTAATCCAATTCTCATCACGGTGGACGGTTATGAGTTTCGATCGACGAGAAACGAAGACCCAAAGAATTTTTCGAGATATTCGTAATCCCGTAAATCCGATCTGCAAACGGTGTGAACCAAAATGTCGTAAACCAACTAAACTGGTAGAGAAAGGGGACGAGAAACGATTGTAGTGAACCATACAGATTGAAATAAATAGTTTGGGCTATCCGTGGACAAAAAAATGCGAGAGAATGTACACGATAAAAATTTCAATGATACTCGCGCTCGAATTCGCGGTCTCCAGTACGGAGCAATCAAAGCGAATAGATAAAAGGACGAGCACGATTCAATTTGGGCGAACCAATTAATCGAAGCCAAAAAACCTACATATATATAAATATACGCCAACTATTATCTTTTATTGCAGTCCGGACTTTCATCCATTTTCTCACCGGCGAAAAAACAACAAGTTTAGTAAACTCATGCGAGTGTGCTTAATAACATACAGAGCTACCTGTATCGAGTATTACGAGCTGCTATCTCAAGAAATATGCGCTGCAAAAAAAAATGTTTCAATTAAAAGTTGTTTGGTTTAAACGAGGCCCAAAGATAAAAATCTTTGTTTGACCTTGAATGTAATTGTCAAAGTCGTACGGCCGTCTAGATTAGATTTTGAAATAAGAACCTTCATATTTTATTGTACATATGTGTAGGCTATCTTGAGAACTTTTCAAAACACTATAATTAAGTATCAATCAATGAAATACTTCTTGAATTATGCACCATTATTCCAATGTACATTTTCTCTAGAAATAATTTTCGAACAAGGTTTGTACGGTAATATAACATGGAACATGAACCCTTATAATTACATTTTGTATATTTGTGATTGTTTATACAGAAAAAAAAATTCGCTCGTAACGCTCTATGTTCAAAACTCTTGCATACGAATATTTTATGATTTTTTTTTTTTTGCGAGATGCAAAGATTATTTCGAATTCTTTGGTGCAAAGCTAAATACGAGAGTGAATGCGTGTTCTATCTCTATTTATTAAAAAGAGGGATAATCACAGCTTGTGACCAGCAAACAAAAAGCTCTTTCGTTGCACGGGTATTTTAACGTGCAAGCTGCGCTCATATTTCAAACCCGGAAGAGAGTTTTCGGTAAGTCAGCGGTTTTCCTCGGTCTCGCTCTTTTCTACCGTTAGAGTTCATCTCGTTTGATATCAGCACCTCTCACCTGCACCTCTATCCAGGCTTCGAGTGCCTCAGCGCTTTTTCCAGCCAATTTTCACGATAATTCCAGCCACTGGCTGCTGCCGGGCTATTGGGAATGGCGACGGGTGGGACAGAGCTTTTTTTTAGTATTCTCAAAACAGAGAGCGAGAGAGAAAGAGAGTAAGAACTGCCATAACGTATATTTGAAAAATTGTTTTTTAAAATTTCTTCGATTCAACATTTTTTTCATCGCATGTATTTGTCCAATTAAATCTTTTTCTCTTTTTTTCCATGTCGTGTTATATTTACCAATCAAACCGTTAAGGAGGTTGTATCGTTTCTCATGTAAAAATTATTTTCCAACTTTACACAATAAAATTTTGTAAATAGAAAGCTTAAGACAGTATTAAACTTCTGGCGGAATATGCCGATGATTCATCGTCTCAAAATTGAAATATTTATTGTTGAAGTTCGCAATTTTTTGAAAGCTTCCTTAAGAGCTCATGTTAAACTTGTCATTTTCAACAATGAATATCTCGATTACCAGGCGGTGAAATCTCTCCAAATTTTTCACACATAATTAAATGCTGTTCAAGAAGATTCACGCCAAATTTCAATACATTAACTTGGAATAATCAAATATAATGTATTTTTCGTATGATGTCATATAAATATCGATACAACCTCCTTAAGTCGTACAATTTGTCAAAATACTTGGTGTCAGCGTTCATTTAGCAATCAGAATTTAACTGCACTGAAAAAAAGACATATTGTTGAGAACGGAGGCGTAATTGGCTCAACTACGCCCTGAGATTGGATACGGCGAAACCAATGGCGTAGTTGACACTACCTCCGCGCGTAGTTGAAGGTATTTTGTTGAGCCAACTATACCCGCAATTTGAGGTAAAACTTTAAATATTCTATAGAACCAAAACATTTTTTGAATAAAATTCAATAAATATTTGAAATAGTATCATCGCATTGCTCGGGAAATGCGGAAAAGTATTTCAATCAATCGTATCAATCATGTTTGGATTGAACGAATTGCATTGTGTAATTAAAACGTACAATGATTATACCGAATAATTATAATTTCAAAATTTATATATATATATTGTTTAAATATTTTTTATTTGATATTTTTGATTTTGTATTTTGCGACTTTCAATAGTATAATATGATTGATCGATTCTTTACTCTAGTAAGAGCGCCTATCCTGACATAATTAGGTGGCAAAACCTTTCTATATCAGCGTACTTTAATTGTACGATAAAGGCCTTTTACCTTTTTACCTCGTAAAACAAGGGTTCGGGTTTTCTCGACGACCACCGGTCGGAGTGATCGATATTTAACGATTCAATGTCGGAGCCTTATGGGCACACGGGTGGTGCAGCGCTTACGCGAGAGCGCTCCGTCCGTAGCCCTCTAGCGGATTTCTGCCACACCAAAAATCCAGCCAGGGAATAAAACTGTCCGGTTACAATATATATAATTCATGTTAAACAAAACTTATTGTTTGCGTAACAAGATTTTAGTAGCTTTAGTAAATGGTTTATTTGTTTGAATAGTAACAAAAGATTTCATCCAAATTACGACTAGGTTCTTAGCTTAATCACAAATTATATTCCGTTGATCTATGGTGTCATTGAATTCAATTCTCGCAGAGAAGTTTATTCGATACTATTATTTTATCGAGTCACGGACAAACCGTATACATCTCAACCTCCGTGTGATTATTTCAAATTCAATCGATTCTGTGTGTCTCAAGTTTTATTTATTTTTTTCAATGTAACCATTTATTGCGGTTGTATCACATGAAATACACTCAACTCAAATAAATTAAAATTTAGCGGCAAAATCGTGGTGTACTTGTCTCAACGACATGACTTTCAATGGACCAACCACCGGGTGATTAACTAAAGGTTATTACCTTTATTAATATGACTATTGGCGCAACGAAATTCGTCCAACCTCATCGCGTAGTTGGCGATACTTTAATTTTTTTTTCAGTGTACAAATGTTATTCTTCAAATAGCATCGAAGACAAGAGTGATCCTTGCAATTAAAATGGAAGGCATTTAAAGAGCAAGTGAAGCGACTGAAAGTCCGAAGTTTCAGGTCTCGTTGAAACAAATTCTTCTTGCGACTTTCCCCGATGAACCTAGACAATAAGGAATGGAAGTAAAAGAGGACTCAGCAATCTAATTAAACTTACTTGTACCCCCTACTCTTTTGTCTACCTGATTCACTTTCATGTCGATTTTTCCCTGGCATTGACATTTTTTCTGTTGTTTCTTTTTTCCGTTGCGTAAATTGAAGGTCTTCTAGAAATGTTGTTACGAAAAAGAAAAAAAAAGCAAACGAAAGAATGTATTGAACGTTAACGGTAAAAAGAAGACGCTCAAAGGGAAAAAAAGTGATTGAAAATCAATGTGAAAACATTTAATTTCAAAAGAAACGAAAAGAATCTTTATGAAATATATATAAAGACAGTTTTAGTAATTTTATGACGCCCAGTGAAGGGGAAAAACGTATGTCGGTCCTGTTAATCCTCTGAATCCTCTTCCTGAAATCCGTGGCGAGGTCGAGGGAGGTTTTCCGGAGTTGAAATAGAGAGAAAGGATAAAGACGATTGGAGAACGGAAGTATGAGAGAAAGAGGAAAGTTAGGCTGAAAGTGAGACAGACTATACGGAAAAGAGAATGGATGAGGAATAGTGAGATTGCATCGGGCCACTACACTGAGTCTCGTTCTGACGTTATCTCGCCATATTCAACGTCTGTGCCTCGCGCGATCATTAGACGATCCCGGCACTCTATCCCTCGTAACGTAAAGCGGATTTCGCTGCTAAGCAGATGGAAATGCAGTGCAATGCGAATGCAGTAATACAACTGCCAACTCTTTACTAGCACGGTGAGAATGTGAAAGTACAGGCCAGTGTATAGGGTATTCCAAAAGTCGAGATAAGAATTCACGAAAGGAATAGATCACTAAATTCTGAAAAGAAAAGTTCTCAACCTCTTTTCGCTCCGATGCACCAATAACGAGATATTCATCAGCGAAAGTGATAGCCAATCACGAAATGGGAGTGCACGTGGCGTCACTATGCTCGCCACCGATTGGACATCACTCATTAACTAATATCTTATCAATGATGCATCGTAGAAAAAAAATCTTAAGGATTTTTCTCTTCAGAATTTTACTATCTATTGACCCTGAGCGTTTATTTCGAGACACTCTGTATTCCACGCAGCTTTGAGCCCTTTGTTCTTTATATTCCTACCCTATCCTCGTGCTCTGGATTAATACACGATTTCGCGTGCACACACGTATCTCTCGACACGTTAATGTATTCCCTTTTTGCGTATTTTTTATATACATGTATGGTAGGTTCTTAAGTGTCGACTCTCATACTGGTTACGTGTCATTCTGAAACAGAGAGATCTGAGAAAAGCCCCCGTGGGAGGAGTCTGAGGGGACAGAGCTGCTAGACAAATAATGCAATATCGCTGTGTGAGGATCCAACGAAGTTGTACTTATTCGGATTAAGGTCGTTACCCGATTACTCCGGTGAAAATTCACGGTAAAGTGTATACAAAAGTGTTTCGTGCTCGTGATGATTGCTACCTAAGCGAGTTCGTACAAATCGCAGAAAATATGAACGGAATCTTCATTTCAATGAACAAAAACCGTAGAACTTTACAAAAGTCTACAATTAAAATTTTATCTATGGACAACTCGGCAGAAGTGTCCTTGGACTGATCGTCTATTCTTCATGTAGGATCCATTATGGGCCATCGATCAACAAACGCTTCGAAATTCCCTTGCTCTCAAGCAATCCACAAACGTACTCGAACTTCAACAGTAACAATTGTTAGCCATCTATTTGCTGGAAAGTTTCGGCCGAATTGACGATTGAAGTGAACACATCGAATAAAGACAAAAGGGGAAGAGAATGCTGCAAAATGACGATTGCTATATTGTATCAACATAATCGTCCTTCGAACTAGTTGGGATGCACAACTTTCCTTCGAACAAGATCAAAGACACTTTGAGCTTCGAGGCCGTGTATCTACGATGAATGTGAGATATTTCGTTCTACACAGTACTTTTTTTTCCTATCGAGTCTTTGTTCTTTCCAATATAATATTTTATTCAAACGCTTTTCATGTTTTTCCGTTATGTATTATTGGTCCAACTCATGTTACTGACGATTAAGTTAATAAGAATTGCATATCAAACAATGCTGCGTTATTTCGATAACTTCGAATCCGCCTTTTCATATAAGGTTTTTTTCAGAATTTGTACGATCTGAAATACCCAAAATATGAGCTTTTTTATCCTATATATTTGTTAACAATGAAATAACGAAATTTGAAAAAGATCGGATCATAAAACCTCTTTTTTCTAACTTTTTATCAGAGTAGCAAAAAGCCAATAGAAAAATACGATTTTTGATTTATTTTTGAACAGTTTCCTTTGTCTTTTTGTCTTCCTCTATTTGACAATGGAAAAAGAAATACTTGTGAAGGTACTGTCATTAGAATCCTAATACTGGGACGTACGAACAATCTGGACGATTATGTTTGCATAGAGGAGCGAAGGAGAGGGGGGTATAGACAGACCGAGAGTTCATTCCTACAAGAGGGCGCAGTTGAGCACTCCTTGATCGTCCTTAGACCATACTAGTCGAAGTATACATACAGTCGGGCTTTGGGGATGTGTGCAGAGTTATACAGAATGATTCAAGATGTTAAAGCACGTGGAGGAGTGCAAGTGAGACGGTGAATTCTCGTTGTAATACTTGTACGTTTATCCACTCTGAGGAAACTTGGCTTGCAAACCCACCTCGAACCGCAATCACCCCCCCCCCCCTCCCATCCCCTCGTCAACCTTAAATCAAGCCACATTGGAATTTATGTATCTAGAAGCTACTCAGACTCTGCTGAGAATTTAGAGAAGGAGAAAGCCAACTTCGTAGACAGTTTAGAGAAACTTGAGTATACTACAACCACTTACTTCGATTGATAAAAGGGGGAAAAATGTTTCTTTGTATAGGTTTGTTTGGATTATGGAAAATCAATATTCGTCACGGTCTTGAAATCAATGATTTTTTCTATTTTTTTTTTTTTTTACATCACCAAAGAATGGAAATTTCGTCAAATGAAATTTAAAAAATTTGCAACAACTCGATGAGTGAAAAAATGTTGTCGCATGGGTCTTCGAGGCTCAGTGTACTTCAGTTCGTCTTTTAATTCGGTTTAATTAATCGTTACTTTTAATTATCATTAAAAATTCAACTTTTTTTTGTTTGCTAAGAAAACTCATCGTCAGTTGCCAAGAAAAAAAACCTCAACCTTCTCATACCCGAATTTCTTCACGATTAGTTTCTTTCAACGCAATTTTAAGTAAAATCTGTCGCACACGAGGCTTTGCATGCGAAATAGGAAATGCGTTAGTTGAGAGCGTCGTGCCAGCATAGACTCTCAACGATTGGAAGAGTTTTAGGGTACTGAGGAAAAAAATTCTGGTAGATGGGGATTTCAGTATGACCTTTCCGTTTCGTTGGAGAGCGGCAGGGGTACGAGCACATTGCCATGAGAGTTTTCGTACGTGCAAGGAGCCGATAAACGTGAGAGGCACTCGCGACCAAGTGCACATCCGCAAAAGTGTACCTGCCGTGCCACGCCTTATAATATGCTCTCCGACCAGTGTACAACATACGGATTATTATTCTACACTCGAAAAGAGGATAAAGACTCGAGAAAATAGTACTACGAAAATATATAGGACGGTAACAATGCTCCGATAAAATGTAATCGTTTAACTTTTAGATTTAATCGATTAACACCTTGATTTACTGTGATCAATAAATTTGTACACTAAGGGGTTAGGGGCAGCAGATGATCAAAAAAGGTTTTTTTGTGATTTTTTTATCGTGTATAAAGTTCCCTTTTGTTCAATATTTTGTCAAGCAATTATATAATATAATATATAGGAACACTTGGTGAAAATTTAAGGGGCCAGTCCACTTTGGAGCCACGAAAAAAAGGCTATTTTCGCGATTTTTTTTTGAGGATTTTATAAAAGATATGAATATAAAAGTTTTTGGGCTTGATAAATAAAGTCTTGAAATACATTTAAAAAAAAATTAATTCATTTTTATTCATTTTTAAGTACAAAAACTATAGTTTAACGTAACGCCTCAAAAATAGGTGGACTAGGTAGCTCCATCACAACTCGGCAACGGCTTGTCTGAAACAAAAAAATCAAAGTCCATTAGATTCGGTATGACACCAGCTACAAAATGACCCTCGGATATAAAGTTTTATCAAAAAATAAAAAAATGGCAGATGAAAAACGGTAAAAAAAACGCGTTTTTTTCGCAGTTTTTCACAAAAAAAAGAGTAAAAATCAAAATTTTAAAACCATCGAGGGTCATCTTGTTGCGAATCATGTTTACAATATATGGTTCAAATTTCAAGAGAATCGGTTTATTAATTTTACAGATACGATGAAGCTAGATTTTGAAAACGTTGTTTCGAGAAAAACGCGTTTGAAGTTTATACGCTCAGGTAGACAAAATGAGGTCCTGACGTTCAGGTAAAAAAAAAAAATACTTAGAGAGCTCGGATTTTCATAAAATTTTGACACAATATTTCTGAATATATGTACTTTCGAAAACAGTAAAAAAATCGATTTTTTGAAATTTCCAAAGTGGACTGGCCCCTTAATTTAAAAATATCAATTTTTAATAGAGTTATCCGCAGTGGCGTGGACCATTTTTTCAAAACGGTGTTTTGCGGTGACCACTCTAACTATTGACTGGTTCATCTGAAATCTATGAACCAACAAATGTCGTTAGTTTAATAGTTTATCCGATGCTTAATCGAAGGTTTTGGGAGAAAAAATAATAGACAAAATGGCGGCCTCTGAAAGTCTAACTACGGATTTTTAGTTAAAAAGCTACTCATTTTTGGAATAAAAAGAAATGTATAAGTTGAAAATTAAAATCCTTCGATCAAACACTAGTTTTTTTTATGTGTAGAAGATACTTTATAAATTGTATTTGGATCGGTTGAGTGATTTCCGAGAAATAATGGTCACCGACTTTGAAAACATGCTTTTGAAGAAAAACACATTCAAAGAGATGTGACGTGACTATGTACAAATACAATGTATTAAATTACTCACCTCAGCGGCTGTTCTGATACTACTTTAAAATAGCACGATGGATCAATATGCATGCCTTACAAATATCGAAAAGGCTCAACTTTTATTTAGTACACTGATAAAGACTGGTTGTTATTCGCTATTTTTCGCTATCTCTTTTGAGGACTTCGAAAAACTTATGGTAATCATTGTATATCTCTGAAATTATACGTTGGATCAACTTGAAATTTTTACAGAACGATCTTAAGATATCAAACTTTCAGAAAATGCGAAGAACCAAAAATCGATTTTTCCAAATTTACAAGTGCCCCTTACCCCTTAATAAATATGACTCGTGGCCTGGGCACAAAAAAATAATCCAATTTTTTAATCTTTTAGAACTCAAATTCATAAATCCTCCCGATCAAAGCTTCATCATTGATAAACATCAATTTAACACGACCTGAACTATGATTTTATAATAAATCGAGAAAAATATGTAAATGCAAAAACAAACTCGATCACACGTTTCACCCAAACGAAAGACGTCACTTTTCTCTATCTTTTTCGTGTTGAATTTCCTCTATGCAAATGCAATGTATTTTCACTGTGACCAAAGTCTGCTGGACACTGTCGAAATCCTCTACCGTCAATGTTCACCACTCCATATTCATTAGAATTAGAAAAACCCACTTTGGCTTTGTCCGGCTATTTAAACGAACCTGTTCATTTCTGCCCTAGCACAGTTCCACGATAGAAAAGCTTCAAAATGTTTCGAATTTGGTTTGTAATTTTTTGACATCAATTTTTGTACGTCATTTCAAGCATTAGCAAATTTGTTTTTGTTCACAGGATTCGTTAATAATTTGACAAATTAATTCAAAAATTTATCTGAATTTTTTATCTATGAAAAACCAATTTTGTTTCCTGTTTTATTCTAAATTAGTTGTATTTCCAAAAATGTTGATTTTTCAAAAATTCCCTAGAAAACCAATATTGAAACGAACAGAATGTCACTCGGTGACTCTACGTAGACAAAAAGTGCTTGATTTTTCTCATAGGTTCACTACAAGTGAAGCGATTCGATTTCCACGAGATCGCTTGGAGCCATTGACTTCACTGCACCGAAAAAATCCTATTTGGCACGATTGAGAATCACTTCCGGCCCACAGAGATTCGGTAAACAAAAAGAAAACCACGACATCTCATAATTGTGTGGCGGTCAAGCGCCATGAGATGAAGGACCGTTTAAAAGGTTTTATTGGAAACTGGATGTGAGATCAAGGGTAATAAAACAAATTACTGAACGTTTCCGTTACCTTTTTTGAGAAATTTTGAAAAATGAAGAAATAAGATTATGTTACAATTTAGAAAAATAAATAAAAACTCTCTATTTCAAAATTGTTCCCAATAGATGAATCAGGAATATTTTTTTCAAACATTAGTGCAACGATTTTCGCAAAATTTCGATATGATTTATGGAGCTCATCAGTTTTCCTTGCAAATTCAATTTGTGGAATACGGCCCATCGAATTAAAGAATCTCGTAGGCACTTTTGCGTCATATTGTATATGACGAAATGAAAGCAGGAACAGTGTGCCAATGAATAAAGTGTCGTTAGATGAGAAGAAACTGTACGGCGAGTAGCATATCGAGATGGAATCAACTCACTGATGAATTGATTGGTAACGCCGTCGTGCGCGAAAGCAAAAAGAAGAAAAAACGTGGAACGAGGACTACGCAGGCTCTTACTGATTACGATCGCTTCTTGTGAATTTATCCAAGTCCCGCACCAGTCCGCCTGTTCGCACCGAGACTATCGATGTTTTTTTCCCATGAATGTCCTTTCCAACATTCAGCTCACGTTCCGACAGATATAAAAAAGACAAATCAACACGGTTGAGAAAAAAACTTGGAAATATCCAGTAAAAAAAAAACGTTGTGCCACAATCCAGAAATATTATTCGTGAGAAAAAATATGAACAATTGTTCAATTTTTCGTACTAATTTTAAAATGAATTCGTCATTACTTTGCATTTGCCTGCATCTGCTGGACTAGTTCGCCAACCATATAAATCGAAAATATTCAGTTGAGGACGCCACCGCCAGAGGTCTCAAAGTGCATTAATCTTGGCGCCAAATCAAAAAAGTCAATCTCTTAAAATCCTGAATTACAAAATGGAACTTCGGTATTGCGGCAGCGATCCCTATATTTCGATGAGGGCTCAAAAAAAAAGGTTCGAGCCTTGTAAAAAAAAATGCTATGTTGCGATAAGGTTTGCTGTATCCTTTTAACGATACCTCTGGGAAAAGCGAAGTCCCAGACTACGAAAGCTTACGATTCCACTAGAGGCTTAGTAAGAGGTGGTCGAATATATTCTCCAAGTTATCAAACATTGGCTGGACCGTAAAAAAAGAGACTTTGTTTAACGCCTACTGTACGATTCTGGTATAACTATTTTTAAATTATCATCAAAAATAAATAATCAAAAAATTGCACAAACCGAAATCAATTTTTCTACTATGAAATATTGAGGCAGTGGAAAGCAAACTGTCTTCTAACCTGCATACTCCATTCGATATACAAAGAATCAAATATTCTTCTAACTCTATCATAAAAAAATGTGGATTGGTCTACTTTGTTTTTCGCTGGTTCATATAAACGCAAGAATATTTAGTACAAGTGATGGAGAGAGGCATAAATAATGGTAGTATCGAGCTTAATCTATGTTTTTAGAGGGGCTTTGATGTCGTGAAGGGCATTAAATTTTCGTGGTTCATTTTGCGAGGTACAGGAGAGTGTTTAGGAAGGGAGGCAGAGGGGAGAGGCGAAAGGATTCGAAGCTATGTGTAGACGCGACGATCTTCTGTCCCTCGTAGCATGGTGGTATTTATGGGGGCAGGCATAGGTTCAATAGGTCCGGGGGATATAGGGTAGGACGTAATTCAGCATCACCCCAGGGCAGTCGGGAGCCTCGACATCGTAGAGACCAAGAGAGAGAGCGAGAGAGAGAGGGACGTCCGGTAGGAAACAGCATAGCACACACGAACACATCGAAAGCACCGACAGGACGGGCTCAAACCCTCTCCCACACCTCCATCCTTTCCGTAATCCTAGCCAACACAGGACCTCTACATATATTTACGAACTATGTATATCTCACACGCTTTCTACTTGCCAGTTACTTCGAGCTTGATCCTGTCTCACTGTCTATCCAAGCGAGACGCAATCTTAATCGTTCTAATTCCGTTCCTAGACCTTCCTTTACTATATTATTTACGAAACATGTATTTATATTGCCGATAAAAAACGCTCATTATATTTCAGCACTTCGATATGAATAGTCAGTAATCCTACGATTTATTCTCGACTTTTGATGGCGATTAGTGTCCTCAAACGAAAGTTATCAAAACAGCACCTAAAAGCCCAACTTTGGGGCTAAATTTCGATGCTTAAAAGGCATCGAATCAATATAAATACGTTTTCTTTCTTTTGGCGTGAACTGAAACACATTAAAAATTCATAAAAATCGAAAATGCGACGGAGAAAATGTTCTCTTTCTTAGTCTAACAGTCAGCATAGTGTTATCGCACAAAGCGTTCGTAAGCTACCGGAAGAAAAACAATGCGACGGGGACTGGATATAAAAGTCAATCGAATAATACCATTTGTCCATTGGAGAGTGAAAGGGTGAGTTGGAAAAGGAAGAGAACGCGGAAAAACAATAGAGAGTCTCGTTAGCAACAGCAGCGACGTGTTTTCAGGGTGAACGTGAGAAAAAGAGAAACAAAAAAGACTCTTACGCAGCCTCGTTATTTCCAATTACATTTTCTTACGCTTTTTTTCTACTTTTTATTCTCCACAACGAGTTTCAGAGCAGTACGAGACACGATAAAAGAAAAGCTCACAATATATCCTCCAGCAATTTGCGCAGACTAATTTATGTACTTCGGGCTAGAAGATTGCACTTCATTCGTCGTGATATTGGCCCTAAAGAGGATCCCGCTCCATGGGATATTATTATACGAGTAAAGCTGAATTTTCCTTACCAAACTCTTCTCTTCCTGGCATACCTGGTGTTTCGTAAACTTTTTTTTCTCCTACATTTACATTTTATTAATCTCTCGTTTTTCATTAATGGTGTAATTAAATTTTCATTTTTATTTACCAATACTTACGTTTTATTAATATTTGTTCATTTATGGATAAGTTTTCCTCGGTATTCGACGAGTTTTTTTTTTCAGCATAAAACCATTCTCTCGTACTGATGCACTGAACTTCAACTACGAGGAAATTTCTTTTTTTAACTGCATAAAAAATTGAAAAAAGAGAAGGAAACATTTTAAAACTAGAATTAAAAAAAAAATTTGCTGCCTTTTTATTAAAAGTTTGATCTTCGTAATATAATTCTTCATAATTCATTAAGTAGGTTTAAATTGTTTTAAAAACTCTTGATATTGGAGCTAAACATTGCAAATAAACTTTGCGCAACGAATCCCATTTCGTTAAATATTCTTTTCACTACTCGTGAAGTAATCGACGAGGGCGAAAATATTTTCTTTCTTTTTCAGAAACTGTATTTATTTATTTATTTTTCTCATTTTTTTTTAGTCTCTCATTTTTCTTTTAAATTCTTTACGGACAACGCTTATTGGCTCACCAACGTAAATGTAAGTGAATCACTAAGAGAATAAGTCGGCTTGGGGATCATCTTTATTGAACTTTTCAAGCGTGTATACGGTGCAAGAGAACTTTGAACAAGTTTGACCCCTTTTCGAGCTATGAAACTTTTTCAAATCGCACTTTTCAATTTTTTTTTGCTTTCTGCACGAAGAAAAAATGAAGATGGAAACGAGGGGTAGATGGAAGAAAATGGAACGCTTAAGATATTGTGACTTCTCATTTCATAGACTCGAATTGTTGGAAGGAAAATGAAATTGGAAAAGAAGAAACATCCTGTCTATATTACAGATAATAAATTGGATCTTTTTTTTATTCATGATTCGAAAAAAGCTCTACACCCAATTGGTTCCCAAGACTCGAGACGGAGTAAAATTACTTGTTTAAAAAAATGTTGACGGAACGAAGGAAATAGAAATTCACAAATTGTTATAATTTTTTATTGAATTTTTATAGCCAAATTTGCATCTCGAATGTATGAGTTTCTTTGTTTATTTTATTAATGAAATTGATTGGGATTTCCGGACCCGAGGCAATCCGATAAAATTGATAAAAATCAGGAGTAAACAGTAAAGCTTAATTTCCGGGTTAGTTCACTCTTAAATCAACACGTCATCCTCAAATTCACGTATTTGTAAATGTATCCAGATCTCATATCGTTGCGTTCGAGTTCATAACACGATGGTTATTTTAATCCCAAACAAGTATTTTCTTACCTCACACACTCACGCACACACGATATACGACTCGTGATGTGCAAGCCTCGTATCACTTATATTAACTCAGAGTAGAGGGTGAGGTATACACGAGATAAAATCAGATAAATTTTCGTGCTTCCTCCTTGGAATACGGGAATAGGGATGTCACGCCTTCTAAGGGATGCTCGAGGGCAAAGGTGAACCAAAACACTCGAAAGCAGAGCTTACGAGATTTCAAGAAAATATCTCTCATAAAACGTGCAAATCTCAGAGTTTTCCACCTCACATTGCTATGCTGATCAGTTTTATCGATTTCACATACATGTTCCTTAAATAATTATGAATCCATTGTTTCTCAATATTTTTTCAATCATTTTTCTTGTTTTAAAAATGTCTAAAAAGATATATTTCATGATAATTGTTAATTTTCAAAAATAACGTTCAGTTCATTAATTCACACAAACTTAGAAAAAAACCAGCGGGCAAAAGAAAATAAAAAAAAAAAAGAAGAGATTACTTAGCCTTAATTGTCCAACGTGAAAGTGTTATGTTTGGACGGTCTCAGAAAAGTTTCCGATAATACAGGGACCAACTGGTATTGCAATATAAAATGAAATTGAAAATAAAAAAAATATGAAACGAAACGATCGAATGGCAGAGTTCGAAAGAGTATTTTTAATTCTGTGAATCAAAAGGCTCTTCCACCTTCTCAGTAACGATTGCAATTTCCATCCCTCTTCTAAAAAACGTTAACCCGCATAATTAAACTTTTCACACGCTTTTCACGGGGTCTTGGAGGACAAAGACACGGGTACGATGAATAAAATGAGAGACCACGAAAAAAAAAGAAAGTCTCTCAACGCAATTTACACCGCAGCAAGAGTCGGGCAATGTAAACCCTTTTTGCTCGTAATTTTTCTCTATCACTCTCTCTTTCTCTCCCTCACTCACCCGCAACCAAGCAATTTCGAGAAAATCGTGTGTGATTCTCGTCTCTGTGACCCTTAAACCAAAATAACTCAGTGTTAATCAAATGAAGATTCTCTAAGCCGCGTAGAAGGTTAAATGCATTTGTAGCGAAGCACACATTTGTGCACTGTGTAATTTCTACCAGAAATACTGACATTCGTTTTTTTTTCTTGTAATTATTCACTGAAACGTCAGAGCACATTACAATTTAAAAAAATATAAGAAAAGCATGAAAAATATTAAAAGCTGTTCAAATTAACATCGAAATAGAGTGATCAGTACTATTTAAGTTTTTATCAAAAATTTCATGTTAAATAATCCGTTATTCAACCCATATTTAATTTTAGTCTCAGTGACCTATTTTTCCAACGTTTTCAAAGTCCGGAATGCGGATAAAATTTTCAATTTTCGATGTACACACTATAATGGAGTTTATAAAGTACATATGTACATCAGAGAGAGAGAGAGAGAGAGAGAGAGAGAGAGAGAGAGAGAGAGAGAATGTAACGATATATAAGAGTGCAGGGAAGCACTCTTGGTACACCGCGAAGACGACAGGAGCAGTGGCAGTGGCAGACATTGCCACGAATTAAGTTTTACCCAACCCCGGCTGTAGCCCCAACGCTTCAACCCTCCCACAACCCCGTAAAACCTCCTACTCCAACTACAGACATTTCTGGGGTGGTACTACTGGTACATTCATGGGTACACGCGAATATCCGTGGTGTATAACAATGGTAACTCGCGGGGAAACTTAACTCTGTGCTTTTACGAGTCTGGAGGAAAATAATTAAAACGCCATTGCACTCTCGACGACGATGTGCGTTCTCTCTTCTCTTTTTCACTCTCGCATCAAGCTTCCTGCCCACCGTTATAAAAGCCCTACGCTTGCACACGTTTTAATCGACCATTGTTCTCAGGGTGTCCTGAAATCCTTGTCAGAAGCGTACAGGATTCATAGACCTTGAAATTCTGAAGAGAAAAATCCTTAGCCATTTTTCTATACGATGTATCGTTGCCGAGATATTGATGAATTAGGGATAGCCGGAGTTGTGGGTCGAAAAGTCAGAAATGGGTGGGGAGATTGTGAGTCCTCGAGCCTATCCGCCGCGCGAACTACTGTTCGGGGCCCGCTTCCCCCGCTTTGCCCTCTCATTCAGCACCAAATCTCATTGGCTATTTCCAATTAATTGATATTTCAGCAGCGGCTCACCGGAGAAAAAAAGTGTTATGGACTTTTCTTTTTAGAATTTCGTAATCTATCCACTCATCACTATTTCAGTATGACATTTGGGACACCCTTAATCTTTGTGTACCAAAAAGCACTGGCCTATTTCCCCATTCCTGCTCTCCAAGTGCTTCTGGGGCCGAGAAAGCGAGAATTTTATTGCTCGTTCAATCGCCTTTTACCGCGCGAGAAAATTCTCATCGCAACGATTTTCCTGTGTTTTTCCTTCTCCTTTTCTTCCCCGCGCCTTCTATATCCTACAATCCCTTTCTGCCCCTTCTGGACACTACTATTTTTCTTCTCCTGTTCGCAATTTAGCTGTCCTTTTTTGTGACGGACTTTTCTATATGAACCACCAACGACATCCCGCAGGCAGTTTCTATGAAGAAAGAGCGACGCAATAACGACCTTGACTACGTATGTGGAGGTCATTCAACCACGCATTACCCTCCCTATAATCCTCATAATTAAAAAATGTTACACCCAGGCAGTATGTTACAGGAGTAAACAGAAATGTACTTTACCTCAAATTAAAACTTTGTTTTTTATTCATTCCACCAAAATGGTTCAAAAACACTGACCCCTAGATATAGCGATGATATTTTACATGAATAAGTGTAAGCTAAAGTGTCAATCATTGGCCACATATTAAAAGATAACTAGTTTATGTTTGTGCACAATCAAATTTAATTAACCCGATAATTTTTATTCTCAAACTTTAATTACATCTCATGAAGTCATTTTGATATCGGGCTTCGGATCACCATGTGTGATAATCGGTTAAAAACGAGTCAACATAATTTTATCGAAATCGATCATAAATCAATGTTTTTAAAAACATAAAGTGAAACTATCGCGTTGTAAAGTTGATTGCATTTTCTTCAATATTCAAAATGTTGGTTTTCAGATATCCGTATAAAATTCCGGTACCGGATCATTCATCCGAAGAACACGATACTATTCTTCGACGATGAAAACACGCTGCGAATTGTTGAAGAGTTAAAGTGTATAGAAATGCATAGTATCCGAATTTTCGCATTCAACCTAGTGTGCAGAAGAAAAGCAATCTTTAGTAACCCCGAGCTCTCGTAAACTATCGCTTTTCATGGATAGACACGGTGTATGAACCAGAACCCTCCTACACTCATCTTTTGAATAGGGAATTCAGGAAGACCGTACAGTCTGATATGGCCCATGTTGAAAGGACGTTTCTTTGCAAAACGAGCTCCTTTTTTGCTTTCTTCAAATCTGGTACACAATACATGCATTTATATGCAAAATCTCCTTAAAATCATATTCAATCTTGAAGAATAGATAGTTCGACTAATTCAGAAGAGAAAAGTCTTTAATCTTTTTTTTCTTCGAAGCACCGTTGATGGGATATTGCCTAATTTGAAAACAGCCAATCCAGTGCACCGTGGGACGAAGCGCCGGTAAGTAGGCGTGGCAAGCGTGAAATGGGAGAGCGCGCCCCACCACTTTTCCTATGGGCTATTGGGTTATTTTCAAATTTGTCAATAACTTATTAACGGGGCATCGGAAAGAAAAGTGGATAAAGACTTTTCTCTTCAGAATCGCAAAGCCGTGCTATCTGTAATGATTAGTACGGCTTTTGGAACAACGGACATTATTTAATCATCATTTTTCGTAATGATCATGGTTTTATGTTTTTAATGAACTTGCATGGTTATTTTGGGTCATTTGAAGTTTTTAAAAGCTTCTGTTGACGTTTAATCTGTTGTGTCCACGAGAGACGAGACAGAAGCTCACCCTTGGAGGGTTAGTGGCAAGGACGGATTACACTTTGGTGTTTACTCATGGTTTGTAGTACACGATGCAGTTTGCAGAAGAGAAATGATTCGTGAGGTATTAGGGACGTCCACGACATACATACAGATGGACACAGATGTTTCAATCAAACGTGAATCCTCTGAAGAAGTGACTCTGTACAGGGTGTCAGAATTTTCGGCGCGGTACCTTTAACAATAAATTTTAACGCCTTACATACGTCCAGCAGCGCCTAAAACGCGCTAAAAGAAAAACTGTTTTTAGAAGAGATAGCAATAGAAATTAATAAAAATAATTTTTACACATTGTTTATTAGTATTTAAACTTTATAAAAAAATTTATTTCATTTTTTTTTTCAAAAATTACAACATAAAAAATCACGTTTCCCGAAGCACTATGAAAAAAAAGTTGCTCCACGGTCTGCATCATTTCTTCTTGAAATGCTGATGGATCTGCAAAACGTATAAAAATTCTTGTAAAATAAAGTTGTAGTTATAGTCTGTCGAGCCGGATTTTTGAAATTCAAAAAATTTTGGCAATTTACGGCAGTAAAAAAAAAAGTGTGCATTTTGTGTCATAAATGTCACACTTTAATTATGTTTATAAAATTTTTTAATCACAACATCAAAAATCCGGCCCGACAGACTATAGAGAAAACAATTTCGAATATTTAAAAAAAAAAGCATCAAAAAATATTAAAAACTGTATGAGTTATCATGCAGACCGTGCCAGAAAAAGTAGTTTTGAGAAAAATGCATTTAAAGTTTCAAGTGCGCGCATCAGACTCTCGTTAGGCAGTCACGTTTTCTATAATAACTTTCGATCTATGGGGAATTTGTACAATCGACTTACACAGAAATACGCCTAAAACTATAAAGAATAATAATCTGTAAAAAAAAATCGATTTTTTGAAAATTCTGGACGTATGTAATGCCTTAAGGCTACTTTACATATACTTTATATATACTTATACTTTACTCCTAGCTAAAAATTCCGATCGATCGAAATTTGAGTACTTAGAAAATGGCGAAAAATCTAAAAATATTATAACTTGTTGAAAAACCTGTAGGAAAATTGTTTAAACAAAAAATGCTTGAAAAAACAAGCAAACTATTTTTTTTCATCATTCGAAAGGAATTGAATGATTTTTCTTCAGTTTAATCGTCACGTGATAGCATTTATGGTTCGGGTACCCTGTATACGACATTTATATAGACATACCAAAGCTGTCGGATCGTGTCTCATTACACCTGCTGATCACACGTGCCCGTATCATGAGCACGTACAATGTTCTACGGGCGTAAACATATTATCAAGATCGTATGTGTCAAGATATCGTACGGGAGCTGGATATACCGATGAAAACTGTGCATCGCTGCGTAAGATAAACAAATATTACTCAAAAAAACTTGCAAAAGAAAATAAAAGGAGAAATTCTTCTATAGCACAATAAGAACTGACATATTACAAAATGCACGTATACGTGGTGTTTGCCGTCAGTTATTTATTTCAGTGAGGAAGCTATTGTGTAACGATCTATTTTTCTGAAAAATGGAAGTAATGTGGATCATTGAAAAAAATAATAAAAAATAATAATCTTTATGTTGAGAAAATGTTATAAGTCTCATTTTCACGGAACAATATTTTTCCTTTTGAACCATTTATCCAACTGTGTATAGCTTCACTTATTACGTCACTCTGTTCTCGTTCACCAACCCTCATTGCGATACAAGCTATGGGCTTTTTTTACCGATGGCAAATAAAAGAACAAAAAAATGACCCGTATTATCCACTAAATCTCATTGAATCCGTCTCTCCTGTCTGAGAAAGCAATGCTCGACAATGCGAGATCCGAGATCCAATAAGTTAACCTACAGCCAATCCTCGTATCGGCTGACTGAATAACTGCGATCCACCTGTCACGAGCAGAGGGCTACTTTAACCAACAGAAGGGAGCTATTCGAGGTGTGTATACATGTACGTGCGTTACGTGACTACATGAGAAACTTTCATAGACGGCAACAACCCCCGACATGAAAAGAGAGGAAGGAAATGTGTGTGAGAGAGAGAGAGAAAGAGAGAGAGAGAGAGAGAGAGAGAGAGAGAGAGAGAGAGAGAGAGAGAGAGAGAGGGAGGGAGGGAAAAAGAGAGAAAAGAAAAGAAGAAAAAAGACGACTGTTGAGTACATCTACGCGCAGTTGAGCGAAAATATTGTTTCCTTCGCTTCCATAAAATTTATCAAACGGCTACCTCGTACCCCTGGTCGTCCCGTTCGCGGTTACACAGCCTAGGGGTCTGCTCGTGAAATGGGTAAAGAAAAAGAAAAAAAGGAGGAAGAAAAAAATAGAAAAAAAATCAACAACAACACATGCAACGGAAAACGTTACTCGAACATGAGAGAGAAACCTGAACACACTTCCTGCAAGCAACCCAGAAACGATAACGCCTCAGTTAATCCAATTTCTCTCCCTCCTTTGTCATATCCTGGTGAAATTTCCTCGCCCCCTCCTTCTCTCATGCTGCTCTCGTTTTTCATCGCTAAAAATATTAGAAATTTCGCCATTAAAACGAGATACGATTATCGGAAATACGAGTCGAGGATATACGTTGAATTCAGTGATGATTAATTCATTTTCGTAATTTTGTAATTATTTGTAGTTATTTTATATTGGATTGTGATTTATTTTATTATGTCTCAATTATTCAAGAGCGAAAGCGAAGACTTAAATAAATTAATTACATGGCAGAATACCCCGGCAATCTTGTCCAACATTTGCGAGCGAGAAGTTCGTGAAATTCTGGAAAGTAAAGTTTTTAGCCATTTTTATCTCCGATGCACTGTCAATGTACGATATTAATTATTTACTGACAGCCAATTCGCGTTAATGGAGGAGTGTGTGGAGTGTGGGTTCAAATTAACTAATATCTCATCGACTATACATCGGAGAAAAAAATAGCCAACGAATTTTCTCTTCAAAATTTAGCAATATATCTACACATTAAAACTCAAACAAATTCTCGCACACCCTTAATATAGTTTGCTCGAAAATACTTCTTCCATTTCCGTATAATATGTCCTTTTGCCTTTTGCCTCATTCGATCTTTCTCGCTGAATGAGATCTTCTTTAAAAAGCTTTGCAACACCAGGACCAGAGTGCCAGAAGCTCCACCACAGGCATCCATTAACGGTGGTAAATGTTGTGGAAATTCGGTTATAAAAGTGAAGCAAGGAGGATCCTCGGGGATCTTTCTTGGTGTTTGGACGAAGGAGAGTGAGACGAAGAGCCGATATTTATCTTTCGGTTATGTAGTGCAAGTCCACCACGGTAATCCTCAACTAGTATATCCTCCTTCGATACGTTAACCTCCTTCCCGTAAACCGTATTACCAACCACTATACCAAACCCCAGTATGGAAAATTTTACCTCGTTCCACTGTAAATACACCGTACGTATATACTTTTTCATCGACCTATTCGTCTGGTTAGCACAAAGGGCAATAAATAATAGAAAATATCTGTGTACGAATGACCGGAAACGAATCGATCCTTCATCGAAGCGCCTACACAAATTTCACCCTCACATGCAGGCTCAACTAAAATTCATCGGGTTCACACGAATTATGTGAAATATTACGATTTATTGTGCAATAGCCAAAGTCAAATTCCCAAATCCTTCTCCTCTCCACCGCCCTCGCAACCCTCTCCTCACCCTTCTGTTCGTTATCCTTGTTACACTCAAACGATTCGACGAAGCGTTCTTTGTGGTTACGGACCTAGCTTGACGAATCATCCGCTCCGATGACTGATCTGGACTGATGCAATCGACGCCTGAACCAATTTCCGGAAAATAATATTTCCACCTTTGTCGACGACATTTGTATATGTGTGTGTGTGTATAACTAGCTGTTCTCGCGGCAAGAAAAATCGTTGTTAATGCAAGTATGATATTAAGGGAGTTCTGCTCGAATCTCAAAAAGATGGCAGGTCTTTGAAATTTTAATAGCAGCATATTCCGTGTGTACCTGCAAAATTCAAGCAAGATTGACCACCTACTTTCTTTGATAAAAAATCGTAAAGTTATCTCCAAATTGCACAGAGTCATGCAAGAGAGAGAGAGAGAGAGAGAGAGAGAGAGAATGATGTCGAAATACGAACACCAACACAAGCAAGTCGAAAGATAACGAGACCTAACACCTATTTCTATATACAACTAAATCACTTTCTATACCATAACAGTCTGGAGACCCTAGGGGCAAGAAACCTAAACATGAACATGTAATAAAAATAAGATTAATAATAAATTTAAAAAAAAATTTTTTATTTTTTATTTATTTTTAAGACAGAAAGAAGAAAGAGAGAGAGGTAGATAGAAAAATTAGGTTGGCAGCAGTGCGGCTAGCCTGTGTATAAACATAGGGACCCCCGGCGCTCCGCGCGTCCCTCAAAATACGAGCAGAACTTCCTTAATAACATTTTATTAATTATGTATACTAATCTAACGAAATTTAGTTATTTCTGTACGAAAAATATGAAACTTTTATTTTGTAATGTAGTATAAATAATATTGTGCTATTTACCGACAGCGATGGGTGCGCGGCCGCCGATCACCAAAGTTAAGCAGCCTCAGGCGAGGCCAATACTTGGTTCGGTGACCGCTTAGCCATGCACCGGCTCGCCCATCAATCACTGAACGGGACGCAGTTTTTCTGAGTTACCGATGGTGCTAATCAATTGAAACTCAGTAAAAATATAGTCGCCTTTATCGACCGGGTTTTCCACAGTTTCCCTTGGCCCTCGTGCAAACGCGATACAGTAGTGCATTAGGAAAGAGTGACTGTAGGCAACACTCTTAGGGGGTCTCTCAAGAACATGGAAAATAGGAAATTGGAAATTAGTGAAGTTGGGTTAAAGTGATGGGATGGGCTCGTAAAAACCCACGAGAGTATACGCAGGAACAATAAAAAATAAAAAATAAAAATAATGTTATGCTATTTTCTTCTTATTTTTATCCGTTTTATGTAATATGAGCCAATGAGCCAATGAAACAAGATATCGAGGTGATATGTAACCTAAATGGTTATTTGCCATTCTCTTCCCATTTTAATCGTAATTTTTGGGTTTTTTTTTCTACTAAAATCCTCCAACAAAAGCTGCTCAATAAATTATTGAAAATAAAAAAATTTTCAAATTTGTTATCACTTCACTGTCACTGTCACATTGATGAGACGGTTTTCCGAGTTCCGACCAAAAAAGTTGAAAAAAAATTTCGTGAAAAAATTGTAGCGAATTCAAAATGAAATAGTAAAAAAGTTTCTAAACGTGATGTTTTGTTCTAAACGCCATGCTTCTCGAGTTAAGCAACCCTACTCATTAGAGTTCCGAGCAAAAATGGTCAAAAGAAAAATCTCAAAGAAAAATTCTGAAAAAATTCTAGCCAATCCAGTATAAATCTATGCAACTTTTTTCATTCTTAACATGTTCCCTGAAATCCTATAGTTCTTGAGTTCAGCCGCATTTTCTAAAATTTGCCTTTTTTAGCCAAAAATAAAATAACTTTGCGAAAAAAAATCGCACGAAACTTTCTAAAAAATGAAAATGAAACTTTGGCTACCCCTTTTAAGTTTATCATGGACAAAAATGAGGAAAAGTGTTTCCACAGGCTGTGCGCCCGCTTCTCGACGCTCGAAAAATAGCCGAAAAACTGTCGTGTACAAAAGTGCGTATCGGGTCCAAAAAAAATCGTAAAAAATATTTCAAAAAGGTAAAACGAAGCTGAATTTGTCCTCTTCAAAATGCCATTCGTTAAATTCGATGAACTTTTTTTTTGACGGAGCTATCTAACTCTTAGTGCGGGTAGAAATTTCGACAGGTCTATACAAACTTTTCAGCGGGAGTGTATATATAGAGATTTGCACAGAATTTGAAATGAAACTCGTACGTATATGACTAGCGGATAATCTGCCATTTCAACGTTTACAACATCGGATATTGTCCCATGGCTCCGTTTTACTTCAATGTTTTTCTTGGCTATGAAACGTCAAAAAAGGGGTATGCAATTTGGATGCAACAGACAATCAAATCTGACGTGTAATTTAACACTAAATGTAACACGTAAACTCAATTTACGAAAAATCTATCACATGAGAAAACACATAGTCTCGTTGGAGAATTGCGGAAACTGCAGAATAAATCTAATCGTGATTTAAATTTAAAAAAACAGTCTATTGTAATGTCTATTGGTATATCGGTTGTATCGACTCGAACTGGGTGGGAGTAAGATTTTCGAATGATTAAAACTTCGAACGGCTGGAACTGCGAATTTTTAAATTGAAGAATAGTAGTATATGGACAGATTAATTCCACTATAGCCTTTATGCTGGAAATAAAAAAAATGAGAAATTAAAGAGTTCGAAGTACATTTACGTCAAAAACAAAATATAACGGTAGCCCAAATGACGAAGGCTGGAATAGCGATTTTACAAAAGTTCGACAATTACGCATTCGAGTCGTCAAATACTGAAATAGGCAATATTATGAATATTCACAATTTCAAATATATTTTAACGAAAGACAAGATATTAATGTGGTCAAAATAGCGAAACACCAGAAAGTCGAACGATCGAAATAGCGAGAGCCTCTGGGCTGTAAAGTATTGCTTGTCATATTCTTCGTGCTTCACAACGTTCGCTATTCTGTACTTCTAATTTTTAGTCATTCGAAAAATTCACTTTCAAATAATTGATACTATATATTTTGGTCACTCAATAAAAGAATTGCTCTCCATTTCGAATTTAGAAAATAGAAACTTTTTACATTAGGACAATCTATATTATTTGCATTTGAAGTATAGACAGTCTGAATATATATTTTCGAATAAATGCGCGATCAAAGAAAAAATATTACATCAAATACGCATTCAACTTAATATACTATCGAAAATAAAACTTCGAATTTCTTATTTTTCGTTAATCGAATATTATGAATACTAAAATTTCAAAATATTAGCCGTTCTACAATTTGGTTATTCTATATATTAACCCCCACCCTTTCGAATAAATGCGCGATCAAAGAAAAAATATTACATCAAATACGCATTGAACTTATTATATACTATCGAAAATATAAACTTCGAATTTCTTATTTTTCGTTAATCGAATGTTATGAACACTAAAATTTCGAAATATTGACCGTTCTACAATTTGGTTATTCTACATATTAACCCCCACCCCTCGAACTCCATGAGGTTGTGAAGCAGGGAAACCATGTAAAAGTATAGAACGATAAGAGTCCTGTGGTTGCTGGTTTTTTTCTGTAAAATCGTTCGAGAACGAGGATAGTGCCTTATCAGGTATTTCCCCACCTCTGGCGCCTTATTCTTCGATGCATAAAGCATAAACTTTCTATCTCATGCATACATTCATGTGGCCACTGGAAAGTCATGACTTATGGTGGTCCGCGAGAATTCGTATCGAATGCTTTCGCAGCCCGTGGTTTAAACTATACGTAATAACCATCATGTATATATAAGTATAGTATACTTTTCGTACTGCTATGAGCGAAATCGATGGAGGGTGACTGAAGCACGTATGACGCCCCAACTCCACTTTTCGATCTTTCTTATGTATATTATACAGAGTGTCTCGAAAATTCCATCACATTTTTCGAGGGTTTTAAACAGAGCTCGAAATATTAAAGAAAAAAGTATTTAGCGATTTTTCTCTTCGATTATCCGCCAATGAGTTATCAATCATTTGGTGCGAGAGCCAATCCGATGCATTGATGAGAAGTAGTGGGAGAATAAGGGGGAGTGCGCCCCCCTTGTTCTTCTCTCCGGTGCGTCTCATTGGCTATTATACTCAATAATTATTATCTCCATAACGACAGATTTGAGAAAAAAATGAGTAAGGTCTTTTCTCTTCAGAATTTCATAACCTATTTTCTGTGTTATGTTCCAGGGCGATTTTTAAGACACCCCGAATATATGTAATGCTATATACATGTAACGAATGAAACGATTGCTTCAGCTAGCCATACAGCCCGGAGAGAAGAAGAAGTGAAACAGCCCCATCCCCATACCGGAAAATTCCATTTTCTACTGCTCGGAATTCATTGCCGCTGGCCGTTCATTGAAATATATCGCCGTTGTCGGTGACCTCACATAAGTTACACGTCGATTTAGTTATGTGGTATGAATCCAAAAGTTATACTCTGTACCCTTATATCCTTCTCTTCTCTTTACTCTCAAAACACGTTACAAGTTTTCAATGGAGTATCATAACTATGATTCACTCGTATATATGATATACACTACCGGTACCGGAGCCTGCCCAAATTTAAACCCATCAAAATTGATGGAATGAACAACCGTATATGAATCCAATTGTAATAGAAACGCGATTTTCAATCACATTTATTTCCAGTTGATCGGTTTTCAACAGCCGTTCATCTATGAGAGTGCGAGGCACTCTTTAAAATTATTATTGTTTCGATGTCTATTGCTACGAAACGTTTTTTATCAACTCCCTTTATATAATCGTAAGAGTCGTTTTCAAAGTGGCATTTTTTCAATGAAAAATATTGAACTGACTGAAAATTCACATAAAAATGCAAATATTGACTACTCGATGGCTTTATTACATTTAACGATCGGGTTGATCGATCAAGGACATTGAGTATGGTCCATTACCGTCTGGCAACTTGTTAGTTATTTTGAAGGGATAGACAGGAAGTGCTCTTCAAGTTTCCCTTTAAAATAACGAGCAAAGGCTCTCGATTCTCTTCTTCAATCGATGCTTTTCTCCTCCAATCAAATTGAATTACAAACTAGGCCGTGTTGAAGGTTTAATGTGATAATAAAGATCTAACGATTTTTCTTCGTAATTGTCCTAACGAAATTGTTTTCTCCCATTACGAAAAGTTCACTCTCAATACCGCTAGCATACATGTCGCAACTAAAAATTTTTAAACGTCAATATTTATTGATTAATTTATTTTGAAAAATTTTATTCCTTCACATTTTTCTTTTTTTTTGTCGCAGAGATCGTGTGAGATATAGACCGATCGTCGCTTTAAAAAAACTGCTTCAGGCCCATGGCAGCGCGAACCACGATCGCTGGAATTCTTGCAGCGATACTGCAGATTTGCTCATGTAAGTAGAATGTCATGAACGGATGTGTGATAAATTATTTACAGACTTATCGTAAGCTAGCTGCGTCCTCGACTTCGTCCGATTTTCATTATAAAATTAATTTTAACGATAAAAAAAAATGCACTTACTCTAAAAACTTTGATAAAACTCTCGATCATTCTGGAAGCCTACCGAAATCCTTTTCGAGGCTCATATATTATTAATCGCTACAACTCCGTTTGACACTCAATTCTAACGAGTTAAAATTTGAGGTTTTTTTGGCGTTCCAAAAACATCAAAAAAACTACGAAAAAAATATTACAAATCAAACGATTTTCAACGGTGTGGGCACTTCACAAAAAAGGCCGTAACGTTTTTTTCTGCTTAGATTTGAGACTCTGAATGATGCTCATTCAATTCGTATTCGAATTCCCTCAAAAATGGCATTTGGTTTTTTGAAATAACTTTATTTTTCGATATTTTATGAATTGTTAAATTTTTCGATCCATTTTTGCCAATTTTTCATACACACATTTTTTTCGCTAGATATTAAACGATATATCGCAAGGCTACATGGCCTGAATCCTATCGTGGATTATGAGCTTTCAGTCGGTGAAAGATTTATTGAAATTTATTCAATAGTTCTCGAGTTATAAGTAGGTAAACATACAGATAGACAATCAAACTTTCTTCTCCTAGATATTTATATATAGGGACAAAAAAACAATCATAAATAAATGTATCAGTACTTCAGACATCACTTATTTTCAAGGTGACACTTGGGTTATTTTTTGGATTAAAAAATAGCTAGCATTTGAGCTATTTCATTCGACCTCTTGACAAAAAAAGCCGGAGTTTCCGTTTTGAAGTGAACCGCACACCTACTCTTCCATAGTTAAGTCCCTGTACTATAAAAGCACGCGGTATATAAACTTAGAGCGTAAAAGTAAAGTTGAGCACGTCCGTGATATTCCAAGCTTTTGATCGTGGAAAAACGTAGCTCAACGTGAGTATACAGTCGAGAATACAAACCGGGTGTTTCAAAAGTGATGCCAAAAGCTTGAAGAATGAATACATCGCGAAATTCTGAAGAGAAATGAGGTTATGCAGGTTTTTCTACGACACGCTGTTCGCAAGATATTAATTGAATAACGACAGCCAATCCTATACGCGAATAAGAAAGAGTGGGAGTGGCGAGTGCAGAGCATTAATTTTAATTAAGGGGCCAGTCCCCTTTGGAGCCACGAATAAAGGCTATTTTCGCGATTTTTTTTTTGAGGATTTTATAAAAGATACGAATATAAAAGTTGTTGGGCTTGATAAATAGTCTTGAAATACATAAAAAAAAAATTTTTAATTCATTTTTATTCATTTTTAAGTACAAAAACTATAGTTTAACGTAACGCCTCAAAAATAGGTGGGCTAGGTAGCTCCATCACAACTCGGCAACGGCGTGTCTGAAACAAAAAAATCAAAGTCCATTAGATTGGGTATGACACCAGCTACAAAATGACCCTCGGATCTAAAGTTTTATCAAAAAATAAAAAAATGGCAGATGAAAAACGAAAAAGGTAAAAAAAAAGCGTTTTTTTCGCAGTTTTTCATAAAAAAAAGAGTAAAAAGCAAAATTTTAAAACCATCGAGGGTCATCTTGTTCCGAATCATATTTACAATATATGGTTCAAATTTCAAGAGAATTGGTTTATTAGTTTTAGAGATACGATGGAGCTAGATTTCGAAAACGTTGTTTCGAGAAAAATGCGTTTGAAGTTTATACGCTCAGGTAGACGAAATGAGGTCCTGACGTTCAGGTAAAAAAAAAAATACTTAGAGAGCTCGGATTTTCATAAAATTTTGACACAATATTTCTGAATGTATGTACTTTCGAAAACAGTAAAAACAAATCGATTTTTTGAAATTTTCAATGTGGACTGGCCCCTTAATATCTCACCAACGGTGTGTCGGAGAACAGAACGCCAAGAGACTTTCTTCCATAGAATTTCGCGATTTATTTGTCCTGTAAACTATCAATGCAACTTTCGGTAAAACCTGTACAGGAAAGCCTATTAACTACATTGGAAAACTGTGCTACTCACAAGCTTTTCAAAGCCATACGCCCTTCCAACTTTCCTTCAACACGACCGCCAATCAACTTATCGGTTGGGGACGTAAAAATCGTGCGAGTACTTCGACTCTCTTGGTAAGCCGATCGCTAGCGGATGTGGCAAATTGAAAATCCATGTCCCACCGTCTCTTTCATTGCTACGCGCTGTAGCCTTCTAACGCGCGACTCTTGAGCTGCGGAAGCTTTGCTCTGTTTCTCTGTCAGACCTTCCTCTCTTGCTCTTTCACTATTTTTCTAAGGCTCTCGCGAAGCTGAGACGCTTTCGCGGATGGCGAGAGAAAATGGGCACGATCGCACGGCTGGAGAACTTCCGAGCGAGACTTTCATGAGATTTCCACCGCTGGTTCGCGTGGAATTCCATGCCATACCCTTGATATACTATGACAGAAGGGTAGCAGAGCAGTGCTATGGTGGTTCTGAGTGCAAGCTGGCCCATTTTAGGTCAAGAACACGTATATGTTGTAGTAATAGAAACGATTTTAACATTGTCGGCCCAATCCTTAGCGGTCGACCTTACTGAGTAACCTTAAAAAGTGGCTGGATATGAAAAAGTCATAACAAAGGTTGAAGAGATCGCTGGAACCTTTCTTGACTTCAGGACCTTTTGGCTTCATCCTTTGTCGACCCAATATTTTTCCAAGTCCCTACGACATTGGGTACCATCTTCGATCGCTAAGTGTTGTCAAAGTTTTTGTTCCAACTCCATTGTAAGTTCCTACATGGGGACAAATTGACCCAGGACAAAATCGACTTGTGCCTAGAGTTCTTATCGATTTTAGGGGTTCCCAGTGAGAGGATAATTTAGGTTGAACCCTTTTTGGTCAGTAGACCAAATGGCAATCTTTTATACCCTGTGGTTTTAACGCTACAGGCGTTTAAAAATCGATTTGGGATCAATTTGTCTCCATGTAGGAACGGCGTCAGAAAATTGATTATTTTTTTATTTTTTTTTTTCAACATAAATATGTTTTGCGTGTTCAAAAAGCGCGCGTTTGAGAGATTGTTTTGCGTTTTATTCGATACCTGCTTCGGCTTTGAAATATTAAGAAAGATTAAGATATAAAAATCCGTAACTTCACCCCTTTCAGTTTTGTAAAAAAAATGTTAAAATTGGTTTGCTATCATTGTTTTCTTATAGCTTGATATCTAAACTTTATGGAACAACCGATTTATTTGAAAAAAAAATCAAGAATATATAAAAAATTTCAATTTCAAGCCATACGTGCAATCTCTCAAAAAATGAATTACACTTTTTTTTAAAACGTCAGTTGACGTTTTGAATTCGGAGAAACGAATCTTTTTTTTGCATTGAGCCTTAGATCATTCGATTAATTAAGATTTGTACTATTGTTTTAAAAAAAAAGTCCCTCAAAAATATTGATTCTACATAGAATTATGAGCTCGCAAAGTGGCCAGGGACAAATTGTCCCCATGTAGGAACGATGGGGTAGAAAAAAGTTATGTAGGAACTTAGGGTTAAAGTTATGCTACTTTATATTTTGCATTGTTAAATGAAATTGCTAGATTTTGCTATTTAGAATCAATCCTCAACCCTAACTCATTTCCGAACCATAAAAGCGCTTTACAAAAAGAAAAACATTGTGAAACATCGAGAATGCACTTTAAAGGGATGAGTATAAGAACGCGTGACTAGAAGATTGTACAACGTACAAGAGAAAAGAAGCAAATCCATTTTTCTCCGCTACTCTCTCCTTCTCTCTTTTTCTCTCTGGGTCCATCACAATTTTTTTCTATTCTCTTTCTTTCCACCCTAAATGCACGCAGCTTTAGCCACGCGAGAAGAAACGTATCGCTCCTCGGGCGTGAAATTATGTGACGTGAAATTATTTACGTGCCATTCGACATCGCCGCGCGTCTTTCAACCCTCTTGCGCGAAGGAACGAAATGACGGTACTAGAAAGTACGATGAACAGGGAAGAGCGTAAGGAGGGAACCTCGAATAGTCTTTTGCTGAGAGAGCATGTGTCCGGAAAATCCGACGTCCCATATGGGGGGGATGCAACGCCCCTCGAATAATCCCAGAGTATTTCAGCCTTGCTTACTTTTCGCTGTGCTTCGTAGTAAAACTTTTTGGGCTACTTTTCGAGACTTTCCTTTTATGAGTTTGACAAATATTTCAATCGAGGAAAAAACGCTAACATTTGTCGATCTTAAATCTTTATCTTGACGTTAAATCCAAAATTCGCATGACCGCAAAGTTGCGAGACTTTCACAAAAGCACTCGATTAAAAAAAGCTTAATTGTAGTGTTTTGGAAAGCTCTCGAGTTACGCTACAAGATTGTATACTAAAAAGTGAAGATTATTTCTGAAAGTGAAATCTAAGTTAACCTTCATATAACTTTGGCATTTGCCTTCCAAGACCATGTGAAAATTTCAATTTTTTATTTCTTTCATAACCAAATAACTTTTATTCAGAATGTTTTTATCTACAACGCGTATTTTCGAGATAACAAGCTGTAAAATTTTGAATGGTACACCCTGTACAAAGATACACATTGGTCCGTGCCCCGGCATAATTAAGTGGCGGCTGGCAGCCTGTAGCGGATAGCTTTTTAACGGTTCCTATCACTCTAAAAAGCTGCGCCGTAATTCGTGGGCATGGAGCCCGCGCACCTAGCGCCTTCAACCCATATACAGCCACCCTTCTTGCAAACCCAACTAAATCATGGCGGATTTAAGTGGATTCTGCAAACCCCGTAGGTCCGACGATGCATTACTCCTGTACGGCTATTGCGGAGCAATCCACTGCGACGCCACCACACTTATTGCTCCTTTTCCACCACATTTACCTACCTATAGCATGACTTCGTTTTGCCTAAGAAAATCCGCAACCGCTTCGCTGCCCCGCTTTTCCGTATGCTCTCTCTCTCTCTCTCTCTCTCTCTCTCTCTCTCTCTCTCTCTCTCCTCTCTCTCTCTCATCTCTCTCTCTCTCTCTCTCTCTCTCTCTCTTCTCTCTCTCTCTCTCTCTCTCTCTCTCTCCCCCCCCCCTCTCGCTCTCTCTCTCTCTCTCTCTCTCTCTCTCTCTCTCTCTCTCTCTCTCTCTCTCTCTCTCTCTCTCTCTCTCTCTCTCTCTCTCTCTCCTCTCTCTCTCTCTCTCTCTCTCTCTCTCTCTCTCTCTCTCTCTCTCTCTCTCTCTCTCTCTCTCTCTCTCTCTCTCTCTCTCTCTCTCTCTCTCTCTCTCTCTCTCTCTCTCTCTCTCTCTCTCCTCTCTCTCCTCTCTCTCTCTCTCTCTCTCTCTCTCTCTCTCTCTCTCTCTCTCTCTCTCTCTCTCTCTCTCTCTTTTTCTGTATATACCAACACCTCGCCCCAAGCTCGTTTCAGCTCTATACGACAACGTCCGCCCTCTAAAAAACTCATTCCACCCCTGTTGCGCTTATGGGATTTTCCCTCCCACGCTTTTTCCGCCACAACCATTATGGAGCCATACCAGCAAATACGTTCGCAAACAAAAAAAAAAACAAACATCTTGTATGTGTGCTTGAAACTTTTTTTCCCCGTAATCACTGTTTTTAAGATGCATAATCGTGCAAGTGGGCTAATCGAGGTCACCTTCGTTGAGGGAAACACGACCATTATTGTATTCAGAATTCTGTGGTCTTTCAAAGTTTTTTTTTTTTTTAATAAAGAATGGTAATTTGGATCGTACAATGTCTCATAGAGGTGTACCATTATCTGTTTAAAAAGTGTATGGCTGAGCGAAATTCCCTTTAAGCAAACACGAACAATTCCCTGTGAAAGGTGAAAATTGCCGTTTTTTCTCTTTTTTTTTTTTTGTTAGTGATTTTGTTGTAAACTTATTATCTTGAACAGTTTTGAATTGTAGAAATTTCGTCGGAAGATTCATCTATAAAAAAAATCTCTTTCAGTGTCATTTCCTTTGATCGACTGTCATTTTTTTTTTGTAAACGACTATGCAGTGTATCATTTCTCCAGTACGCACAATAACTTCGGTTGCACTGTACTATATCGCGTAGTTATAACCGCTTGTCCTGACTCGTAGCATTAAGCCTGGGCCTCTCGCCCTCTCTCAGCCCACACAGAAACTTCCGGCTTTTTGTTTGTCTCTCGTTCTTTTGAAAAATCGCAGTACGTCGACGAGACGAGAAAGATAGGAAACGGAGAAAAAAATACGGGGGAAGGGAAAGTGGAGATGCGCACAGCGTGCGTTTGTTTGTTCGGCTAGAAGTCCTCTTCTTCTTCGCTTCATTTTATTTTTTTCCCCCGTTGACATCCTACTCTTTTCATTTATATATCGCATATATATAGCAAGGTTGCAAACAAAGTGTATGTATTCCTCGTACAACGTTCATGCACCACAGCCACGGTGTAGCTTAGTCGGAAACATTTTTCAAGCGGGCGTCATGACGCTTTCCAGCGGCGAAAATCCTCGAAGAAGTCCTTCCGGCGATATTCCACTTCTCCCTCGTACAGTTATATTATCTACCCGGATAAAAACCAAGAACTCACCACTCGCCTCTTCTCCCTCTCCCCCCCCCCCCCTCTCTCTCTCTCTCTCTCTCTCTCTCTCTCGCTCTCGCTCTCGCTCTCTTTCTCTCTCTGTCCACTGCTTGACGCCATTTTTCTTTTTTGTTATTATACATCTATTTTCACCCCATCGTCATATTTTTGGTGGTTAATGCTACAATAACGCCACAATAAATCGTTCTGTCTTGGGACAAGAACGTCAACTATTAAATCAGCTACAATCTGAACTATTGTACTTTAGTTGTTGTTGTTTTTCACTTAATAAACCAACGTCACCAAATATATTGGACAGTTTTTTAATAAATGCCAGAAAGTTGTCAAAAGTCATCGTAGACGTCGCTTATATTATATTTTCCTACGTAACGAGCTTCATAACATGAATAAACTCACGGTGAATCAAATTGAAGAAAAACATATCAGGATTTACTGATTTTTTTTCGAAATATTCATTTTTTTGTGAAATTCAAAATTGCTGATTACATTTTCGACTGTTTTCTTTTTTTTCCCTTTTTTAATAAAAAATTAATGACCTTAAACCTATTCAACGACCGAGAATGAGAGTCTCAATTTCCCAGTCATTAGTCGTGATTCAGAAACGCTACACCGCACCATTAATTTTGTAAAGGACAAAAGAGAAGGCGCCCTTTCTTGGCGAGACTAAGCCAAGTATATAAGAAACGAGTACTGTAAATACGATAGTACAAGAAACGGAAACTCGAGAAGAGTGTCTTGTTTAAGTTGGCAAAGGTACGTTCGCAATTCTGGTTGAATGCGCGAAGAGGCGTTTGTTTGTCTCCGGGTTGGTAAGCTTACGATTGAAAGACTATTGGACGACGAAACTCTCGCTAGACTAACACTGTGTCAAGAGTCATCGAACAAAATTCAATCTGTGTATTTCAAGTTGAGAGAGCAAAAATTCTATGGACCTTATACTCTAAAAAACCCCGAAAGTTTAATAAAAAAAGTTTCATTCAATACGCCATTTGGTTCTTTTATACAGGGTATTTTTTTTTGTATTCAGAGACATATAATTATTTTCAAAAAACTGCATGATTAAAAAAAAAATAAAAAAATTTCCTCCTAAACGTATTTGTAACAGAGAAAAAATACCGTGAATCCTAATCGTAAGCTTGGATGTAAATGTCAAGTTCACACGAAGGTCAAGCTGAATTTCTTGAAAAGAGCCCTTAAATTTACCGTCTATCCTCACAGCTTTTGCCGAGACCATTTAAAAATACTACAGTCAAGTCCTTTCAAGTCAAGATCTCCAAAAATTACGACACTATCAGTGGTAATGCATATCGAGTCTGATAATTTGATAAGTGCTTAATCAAAAGGTACTTAATTCTAATAAAACACTTTCAAAATGAGCTGCAAAAATGAATACTAAAATTGAAACGTTCCTATCTGAAAAATTCGAGTTGACCTTCAAATAACCTTGACATTCAAACCTCTGGTCGAACTAATTTCCTGCCATTTACCGGCCCACAATCGGATTTCTTCTGCTGATTTTTTTCCTTTTTTTTTATGCACCGCAGACTCTGGAAGATAATCACTTCTAAACTAGAAGTCCTGCGTAAGGACTCACGAGCTGTAACGCTTGACACCCTGTAGAAAGGTAGGCACACAAAAGGACACGTTGAGACACACACACAGCCATCGATCGAAATATCATAGCCGAGGTCGTTCAATCCCTTTCTCACCATCCTAACCACACTCTATCTCGGAATCGAGCTCCGATGGATTCTTTCAGTGGGGCGGTAGTACGTAGCGAGAAAACGAGAAGAGATGGAAAGATAGTGTGGAAACAAGAGAAAGAATGAAAGGGGTAGAGGGTATTGGAAAAACACCTCAGTCTGAAAATCCGATACAGAGAACTACGAGATATAGATACATGTTATAATATACATATACACATATTGATACGTGTATATATTTATAAATGTATATCTATATATTTCTATTTCGGCCGGCACTAAGGTGATATAGAGCTACGAGGATGGTTTGAAAGTAAGCGAGAAAGGGGAATGGAAAAGAAAACGAAGTGGATACTGGGACCCATCCGATTCGCAGTCTCTCCAGATTATGCTAACGAGACGATGCCAACGGTGGCCCTAAAGTACAAGTGAAATCGTCCTGCTCGTTTATTTTCCATTGAGGTCTTCACTTCCATCTTCCAACATTCGAGTTCACCCAACAAAGACACCATCCCATCCTCTCGCTGACAGCCTTCTTTCAACCCCCGTTATGCCCAGACAAGTTTATGTACCTACAGTGTAGCGTGAGTGCGGAAGAAAAAGCGTGGAATACTGTGTGAAAGAAATATATGGCGCTCTGCTGGAGTCGTATGTATCAGAAATTTTGTCGCGGGTAAATAAAATTGAAAAGAATATCAAGTGAAAAAATATACTACATTGATTCCAGATATATATACGATAGCTGTAAGAAACAGACGCATATTTGAAATTTCGTACAAAATTTTATTTGTTGATAACACAATGCTGCAAATAAGCTCCTCGAAATCGTAACTTCAATGGCTTGCAGGAACAATCGTAAGAAATGGTATAGAATTAAAAACGACTGCACAACTGTTTTATAGTGAAGCCTCGGGCCAACCCTGAGTCCTAAAATGAAACGTATATTTCACTCTTCATTGCGGATTCATTAATTGCTTTATATACATATTGTTTGCAGAAGTTTTTATACATACATTGTAGTATATACTGTGTTAGTTTGAAAGGTTTCAACGAAGACTTTTTCAAGCCCCACATCCAATTCAACGATGTTATGCGTGTACCACAAATCCGCAAAATTCGTGTAGCCTCGCTTTCCAATCCTATTTCAACGGTAACTCGATCCAAAAGCATTCCTACAGTGCACTGTCTGCCTTAAAACAGAGAAGGTATATCGAATTTAAGGTTCTGTGGCAATCGTAAACTCGGTTACTTGACAAACACGAGTTGGATCTACTCTGAATCTTGGGTGTATGCAGATGTATTGGATACTGAAACGATCGTCAGTAAGGGAATAGAGGCTTTGCCAAAGTTCGTATCCGAGGTTTGCACGGTAAACAGAACTCGAAATTCTGAAGAGAAAAGTTCTTAGCCATTTTTTTCTGCGATGCGTTGTTCACGAAATATGAACAAATTCAAAGCGACCAATCGCTGATGATAAAAAGTAGGAGAGGCGAGCGTAGGGGGCGCTTCCCCCACTCTTCGCGCTGAGTCACGAGCTTATCGCATTGGCTCTTACCGTACTTCGCCAATATTTCATCAACGGTTCGTCCCAAAGAAAAATGGTTAAGGACTTTTCGTTTCGAAATTTTGCGATCTATTCATCTTATAAACGTCGAATTCCAGTTTTGGCTCGCTCTGTATCCCTGTAGGTATATCGGCTTGGTGGTAGGGCAGTGGGATGTTTGCCGGCAAAAGAGACTCGATCTTTTGAAGAAGAGTGTCTTAGCATCTCTCGACTTCTATCCTCTACATTTCCTTTAGTTCACTCGGTCGCGCTCAACACTATACGGTTTGTGCTTTGCTCCTTTTAAGCCAAAATCAATAGGGATGTGCACCGATCTGATAAGTACCAGGAGATCTAGCCTTCGTTCTCACTCCCATTTCCGGAGGAAAGAATGAAAGAATGAAGGAAAGAAAAAAGCGACAGCGTGAACGAAATAAAGACGAAAAGGGAATGAGGGATATAGGGAAAAGAAAAAGATTGAGGCTGAAGAGAAAGAGAGAGAGAGAGAGAGAGAGAGAGAGAGAGAGAGAGAGAGAGAGAGAAGCAGAGAAAAAGATCATGGAAGGGGACGAGAATCTCCGGTCGAAATTTTGTCTGCTTCTTATCCCGATCCGAGAATTCGAAACACCTTGGCGGTTTGCAATTCGTGGAACGAGAAGCTCTATACACTCTTTACTCCAGCTCTTTCGACACAATTCCTCCATACCTCCCAGCCTCTCAGAACCTTTCCTCCCCCTCCTCCTTTCTGTCTCTTTCTCTCGCCACTGTGGCAAAAGATAAAGAAAAGATCCTCCATCCGCAGGCATTAGAATAGTTTTCCAGGATCGTACCCGGAGTATAAGCGAGGAGAATGAGGCAAACGGTAAAAGTGATCTTGGAGCTAGGAAGACGTAAATTTAGCTGGCTTTAGTTCGTCTCTTTTGGTTGGTAAACGTTCCAATCTCCGGGGAATTTCTGGAACTCGCTTTCAAAACCCTTATCCGCCGGGGTACCCTTTTTTCCCTCTCGTACCTTTACTATTTTAAATCCCCCGTGACATTTAACTCGGCACTTTTCTGAAACGGTGCAACCCTTCCGTACCTCCAGCTAATACGCATCAGTGGAAGCTACCAGCTGGTATGCACATGTATCCTTTGGTAGTCGCATCAGCGTTGATGTTCTTGGTCTTACGAGGCTTGGAAAGTGATTTTGATAAAGAATCATACCTGACTATAATATGCAGGTGTTATCTTTCATTCGCATCAACGTTCAACGTTGATCACAGAAATGGAGGCTAAACCCGGAAGATTGGATTTACTCGATTTATGACGTTTGCTTGACGAGATACTTGGCAAGTTTACAGGTAACAAACCTATGCAAATTATGGAGACACCAATTTCGTGGTATAGTCCTTCGTTGACCCCTCGCTTCGCTTCCATCTTGTGCCTGCTCTCGCGCTTTATACTCCTCTCTCTCTCTCTCTCTCTCTCTCTCTCTCTCTCTCTCTTTCTCTCCTTCTCTATCATCATAGGACTACAGCCCGAAGCTATGTTGAATATACGAAGCGAACGGGGATCAAAGCTGTACATCCACTCGTCGTATACAATCCTCTGACCACTTCCGGCCAGTTGAATTGAACTGGTAACTCATCCTCAGTTGCCGTAGCCCATATATACCACGAATCTACGTTTGTGCAACTGCCGGCCTTGTCCTTTCTAAAGGATTACACACATTACCATGGAATAATCGATAAACCGCTATGTGTGATCTTCAAGGGATTTCAAATAAACACCTTTAATTGCTTGCGTTATTCTGACAAACGATCTTCCACTCTACCCTCCGTTCCGCTGGTCCTTCCTCTTGGGATGACGCGTTTTTTTATATTCTGTCTGATCACATATTGACTGATCCACTTTCGCGCCATGTGTGCTCAGCTCTTATGAACACTTTTGCTCATCAATGAATGTCAACCGGGTAAAAACGTTTACGTCACAGGATCATAAAGCCCTTGACATTCAGACCATTTTCGTAAGTGATAAGATGATCGTAAGAATTGATATATCCAAAAATGATAAGAATCGTTAATGAATAAGATTCGCCCTTTGATTAAAGGCATCAATTCGATAAATTTACGATTGATCAGACGATCAGAATGGCTATTCTAGTCTCGTTCTCTCTCTCTCTCTTCTTTCATTGGCCTTATACAGCGTCGATAAACTCAATACGATCATTTTTTTTACCCTCAGAGATACACGAATACCGAAAGTACCGAGAGGGAAATAAAATTTTATTTTAAAGCCCTTCACACGATCGCGACCTGGTGGAACAGTTCTCAGAAGCAGGAAAGTGGAAGAGAACGAGAGAAGAAAAAGAGCTCGTAAATATTTCTGTTACTAGTACGAAGTCAGATGCGATATAAGGTGGATGAAACCTGCCAAATTAGAATTCCTCGCGTGCCTTTGGCCGAAGCTATAAAATCCCGCATGAAAACGACGTTACGAGTATGGGTAGGTAGCCTCATGGTGAGAATCCCCGCTCTCAACATTGACGGCCGTCCTCAGGATTACGATTGCCACGAGGAGTCAAGAATTTTTCCATTTATCGCTTCTTCTTGGATGAACGCGTACAAGAATTTTCGATACGAGAAGAATATGGGTGTTCCCTCCTTCTGGTGACTGTAAGCCCCCTTTATCACCCCTCCTCCTTCCCTTCTACCAGTTCATGCGTTTGTTCTCTTCTCTCTTCCGAGAGAGCTCTCATCCACATCGTTGAATATCTAATCGACCATTGCTCGTTCGTGCATATACGAATATCGTTACTGCGAGTCCACTTGTTCGTAGTTACGTCGTGTACCACGCCATTCAGGCCCTTCTCCGATCTGGCCCTTCCAAAGAACAGTGATTCGAAAGATATTGGTTATTGCACAGAGTTTAATAACTCCTCAGATCATAAATGTGCATTTTATTCCCCGAAAAGGGCGCGGGGTAATCCTCGCTCTTTTCCCGTAATTTTTATATAAATAAAAAACCTAAAAATAACGTCTATCATTGAAATCTCGTGCCATATACAGATTGATCAGGAAATTCTCTGAAAAAAAGTCTTGAGCCATTTTTCTCTCCGACACAGCGTTAACGAGATATTGTACGACATCGAGGTAGCCAATCCGGTGCTCTGATAAAACGATGTGGGCGGTGCCAATCCGTTTTATATTAACGCGCCTGATTCGCTGTAAGTAATTCATTAATATCTCACCAACGGCGCATTGGAGAAAATAATGGTTAAGGGCCGTTTTCTTTAGAATATCTCGATCTACTTGCTCTGCAAGTCTCGAGACAAAATTCGAAATACTCTGCATGTAGAAGACCAGAATATAGTACACTATGATAATTGAAATAAGATGGAAATATCCATTATAAAATATTTTTCTGCAGGTCAAATAACTACAGAAGTTCAGCCCGAATTCCCTTATCCCTTGGAGAATCACACGGTCATACAAGGCCGCGAGGTCGCATTCACATGCACTGTAAATCACCTTCAATCCTACAAGGTTTGTATGTAAAAAAAAAAATAATAATTCAGCCAGCGTAGTCGAATGTACGTTACGTTTGACTCGAACGTAACGTAAACCTTGCTTCAAAAACACGATATTCCATTCTTCTACTTTCAAATAAAAGAAGCAAAAAAAAGGACCAAAAATTTGCGAATTTGATATCTTTTCCTTTTGTTTATTCAGGTTGCCTGGATAAAGGCCGATACCAGGGCCATTCTCGCGATCCATACACACATGGTCGCCCACAATCCAAGATTGTCAGTTACGCACAACGGCCACAATACATGGATGTTGCACGTATCGAACGTACAAAAAAATGACTCTGGCACGTACATGTGTCAAGTAAACACCGATCCGATGTTGAGTCAGGTAAGCAAAAAATGACCTCTTAATCGAACGTCTCGAGAGTATTCCCAATATCTTTTTATTTCATACCGAGGAAAGAAATTTGTTGATTCAACAAAATTTTTGTTGAATCAACAAATCGTGGCGAACAAAATGAAATTCTTTAACTCAACAAAAATTTGGTTAATTCAACCACTCAATTTGCTGGCTCAAATAAATATTGCTCATTACGAAGAAAATATTGTTGAATCAACAAAATTTTCTGTTCAATTAACAAACTTCATTTTGTTCGCCATAATTTGTTGATTCAACAAAGAATTTGTTGAAACAACAAATTTCTTTTCTCAGTGTGAAGTTAATAAACGTCTCAGCAATTCTCTTCTCGTCAAAGCAAAATAAAAGTGAAAGGCAACATTTTAATTTATTTAAGTCCCTTTAACCCGAGGGTTAATACCATTTATTTTGGGCCCGATCATTACTACCATGATTCTTTATGACCCAGGTAGCTTTGCATGGTCATAACTCTCAATTGGTATTTTTTGACACTGTTTTGTAAACAATAGAACAACTTGTGTTGTTTAAAAAAAAAATGCATTTGAATTTAGTCGAAAATGGTGGTTTTGGCCCTGGTCAAAACGAGCCAGTGGTAGTAATCTACGATTAAATGCCAATCAACTGCACTCATTTTGTTCCTGTACAATTGCAATGTCGATGACGATTCATTTATTCTGCCAATCAAAATAAAACCAAAAATGCTACAATAATCGTTACGACTCAGTGGCCACGAATGACAAGACCACCGATTGACCTTCAACAGGTCAACTCTTCGAAAGTCTCCTATATTGCTAGCTGACTGGACTAATCCCACCCTCGTCTGTAATACTATTTCTAAAAAAAAAAAAACGAAAAAAGAGGGAGAGTTGGAACAAATACGTTCAATCATGGCGGATTAGTCGGTATATCTTTATCCCACTTGATTGCGTGATACACCGGATTGTGGCTTCACCCTAGTACTAGTCTTCTCTATATATATTACGCGACCTACGCTCTTCCACGTGACCATATAAACAGTATTATTTACGTTGGTACACTCGAGCTTTGCCACTCATATTCACGTAATGTATAACGAATTCCTCAACCTTGAGAGCCAGTCATCCAAATACATTCACAAACACACACGTGCACATTTTTACGTAGACGAATCAGTTACTTCTGGTGAATCGTTGAGGGTTTATGGTCATCTGGGTTTATCTGACGGAACCCCGAGAATGGTTATTCGAGACATCTTCTGCCCCAACTTGCTGCCAGCTATTTTCCACTGACTAAACCCTTTCTGTCTCTTTTGCTTTTATTATTTATTTTATTTTTATTATTATCTACTTGTTTGTTTATTGATTAACTAATCTTCATATTATTTTTGCTATTATTCATTTATTCTAGTTTCGAGTTTGATTGTTAATTGATTTATCAATTAGTCAACTAATTTTTAGAGCATTTTTATTATTTCATAATTGTTTGTCAATCGATTAATCAATTATTCTTTATTTTATGTTTATTATTATTCATTTCCTTGCGTGTTGGGTTCGTTTGTTATTTTTTATTTTATTTTTTTTGTTTTTCATTTTGTTCACGTCCGGTGGTTTATTTGTCGATTGATTCATTGATTAATCGACTATCGCATCGTTTTATTTTTATAATTACTCAACTGCTCAGGTTTTTTGGAGTTTGATGGGTTTTAATTGTTCCTCAATTGGCTAATTAATTGTTCTCCATTTGATTTTTATTATCCATATAGAATTAATTGTTAATTAATGAATTAATGAATTTAGTGCACTCGTATACATAACGTTTAATTCGGGGTTTAAGATGGGAACGATGAAAGTGGTAGTTCCACCGGACATAATGGACGACGAGTCGTCAGACGGTTTGGTAACACGAGAGGGTGGAAATATCACCCTCCGTTGCGTGGCCACTGGCGTACCAAATCCAACGGTCACCTGGAGACGAGAAGATGGTCGGAACATCGTAATACGCGAGGATGGACAAAAACAATGTAAGAAAATGTGCATGTATAATATACCTAAATGTATATTAATAAAAACTTTATCCTACTCGCCGAAAAGGATAAAATTTCAACTGTATATATTCATGGAATGTATCCAAGATTCTCTTTCATTGCGCTCTACTGTTACAATTGCTTGGGGAAAATATTTATAAAGTTTCGGCTCATTGCCACACACGAAAAAACTTTATGCGCTCGCCTTACTATTTTCGTTTGAATATTTTCGTTATTTCCGACCAGTTTGGCCGAAGGATTCTTTCCCTTTTTCTCTCCGAGCTAACAATCCTACCGGCTAAACTTTCAGAAGCGTAAAGAGTGAAACAGTCGGGGATAAAAGAATTGTTTTCCTTACTTGGCTTACCTAGCATCATTGGGTAGCTTCGAAGTTACGCGGGAAATACATACAGCGCGATAAAAACACCGAGGAGTCTTTCAAATGAGAAAGAGAGAAAGGGCAAGCCCTTGAAATTACCTTGCCTCTCAACGCGTTCGACCGGGCCTTCGACCCATTCCCCAACAAATTTTACTCCGGCATACATCTTGAATTTACTGCCACTGACCCTTTTACCTACCATCACGAAAGGGGTGGCAAGATAAACTCCCTTCTCGTTGCAATAGTTGCCTTCTGGCTCCCGAGATGTCCACCTCGTTCTACAAGGATTTATGCCCTGAACATCAGGCGTACTGCTGACCACGTACTTTGCTTATGATGAAGCATATTCCGGAATACTCGTTCGAAATTTGCAGGACGAGTAAATCGTGAAATTCTGAAGAGAAAAGTCCTTTTACATTTTATTCTCAAACTACCCGTTCCTGAGATATTAATTATTCAGTTACGTAACCAATCCTCGAGCGCGTAAGAGCGGGGAGTGGGGCGAGCGCGCTCCGCCTGCTTTTTCATACGGCGCAACGGATTGGTCGCGCTGCTAAATACTTAATATCTCATGAACGGTGACTCGGAGAAGAAAATAGAAAAGGACTTTTCAGCTCATTCTCGAAGGCTTAAACTCAAATTACCCCCGGTAATTTTGAGTCACTGTTATTATCGATCTAACTATAACTCAAAATCAAATATTACACTGTCCACAGCTCGCAAAACATTGGATGGTGAAACGTTAAATCTGACGGGAGTTCTTAGACACGAAATGGGCTCGTACTTGTGCATTGCGAGCAACGGCATTCCACCAACGGTCAGCAAACGTTATTCTGTTCAAGTTCACTGTAAGTAAATTATAACTTTAACGTACAAAATGTTTATTTTTTCAATAAAGCTAAATTAAAATAATGTTCATTGTCCCATTGTTTATGCAAATCAAAATTAATTTTCTCACTTGTCAAAATTTATGATCGGTTATTGTTACGAATTAAAATGAAGAAAAAAAAGGGGTGCAAATTACCACCTCTTTTATTTCCTCCCAGAAATAACGTCTCGTAAAATGGAGAACACTCCATACACATAATTTTGGGATTGCCTAGTTAACAAACCACTGTAATCAGTAAGTAAAATATTGTACATTATGTAACAGTAATGTATTCGTAGGGTAAGAGATAAATTATTACGTGGAGTTATAGAACTGAGTACCTCCTCGTACTAATAATACGTAGCTGGTAATAACTATGCAACAATCAATTATTCATACCATACATTGCAAATTGATGTACCTGCTTTAGTCTCTCTCTCTCTCTCTCTCTCTCTCTCTCTCTCTCTCTCTCTCTCTCTCTCTCTCTCTCTCTCTCTCTCTCTCTCTCATTCTCCCTCTGCGAGAGACACAATTTCAACTGGAAATAATGGTGCACACTAATCTTACATTGCGACAAACTCAGAAGTTGCTACAATCTCGAAACTTCGATTGAAACTTGAATTTACAGAGAGTTATTATATAAGGTCATTCAAGCTCTGTGAGGAAGTAATATCTCAAAAGAAAATCAATTCACACAAAAATACTTGAGACAATTTTTTTTTTGTTTTTAGAAAGATACTAAATAGTGTTATTTGAATTTTTATTTCTGGACATTTTCAAGGCCATCTTCGGTATTTTTAATTAAAGCTCTTTTCTTATGGTTTTATGTACGCAAAAAAGCAATAAACTTTCCCCTACAATCCTTGGAAAAATTATTTCAATATAAAATTTTCAAACTTTTATGAATTTTCGACCTTAATGATTTTTAATTGTTTTTGTATTGCTTTCTATTTTTAGTTCAACCGCTTATTAAAGTGACGAACCAACTAGTCGCGGCGCCAATAAATAGTGACGTTATTCTTCAATGCTACGTCGAGGCGTCACCGCGCTCGATGAACACGTGGTTCAGGGACAAAGGTCAGTGAACTTCAATTTTATGAGCTTCAACTTCAATTGACACTTTCGACACTTGATTCGGAGGCATTCAAGTGCCTGTAACAAAAAAAGTGCTGCTATAAAAACAAATCAATTGGAGTGTTTTGAAAAGCTCTCGAGCTGGACTACTACCTCATTATTATTTAGGAAAATAAATAATAATAATAAACGTTCATGCGAACAATAGAAAAAAAACGGAAGATATTTTCTTGTTCTTACAAGATTTAAGGGCGGATCCTCCTTTAGAAGGCCGAAAAAAAGCGTTTTTGGGGGAATTTTTTTAGGACAGAAAAAAAGCAGGTCCAGTAAACTTTTCAGATTATTTAATTGCATATTTAAACATTAAAAAAAAATTTTTTTGAGAGAAAAATATTCAAACGCAGCCGATTTTTATGCACATTTGTGCAACACCAGTTTCCAATCGGCGGGAAAGATGAAGCTCGTAATTTCTGCCTGAAACAAAAAAGCCAAAAAAAAAATTTCATTTTCATACATTTTTCGTCTAGGTGAACTAAGAAAAATCCAAAAAATTGTGAAATCTAGTTTTTCTCAGATTTGAAAAAAATGTGCTTTCTGCAAAAAAAAAAATAATTTCAACTTACTAAAAAAGTTGTTTAAAATTTTTTATGAATCTTTTTAGTTCAAATAGAAGAGAATACAAAACTGGAGCTAACAAGCTTTGGTTCGTTTTGATTGGTCGTCCAGTTTTCTTGCAATCACGCCCGCCAGTTTAGAAAAATCATAAAAACGAAAACTCGAGAAAACGCATTTTCCAGCTGCCCGAGCGCTCGTATACCTGCTCGACACCTTACTGCGTTTAGTGCTGTATCTTTGAAAATATTGCGAATTAGCCTCTATAACTTTAGATACATATTCTTAGATATATTTTTTTGAGCTTTCTAAAGGAGGATCCGCCCTTAAATCCCTGCACAGAAAAAAAAAATACAAAAATAATTTATTTATAGTGTTTTGAAAAGCTCTCAAACTGAACTACAACCTCACATTTATTTAGTTAAATAAATAATATAAAATACGTTCGTGAACGATAGAAAAAAAATAGTACAGAAATTTTGTCGTCTCAATTACATTTAAAAAAATTGAACCCTCGCGAGCATCAGAAAAATGATAAAGAAATTTTTCGATTGTTACAGGCGACAGATTATTACCGAGTGACAAATACACCATGACGGAATTCCTATTGAGCGAATACTCGTGGCAAATGAATCTGACGATTCACAATCTCGAGAAAGTCGATTTCGGGGGTTACGCTTGTTCGGCGGTAAATGCCCTTGGGAAGGCCGAAAACGTCGTTCGTTTGCAAGGTGAAGATAAATTAACTCGTACGAGCTCTCTCTCTCTCTCCCTCTCTCTTTCTCTCTCTCTCTCTCTCTCTTTCTTTCTCCCTCCTCTCTTCCGGTACCTTCATCCCTTTGCCCTCACCCTCAATCTCCTTACAACCCCTCGAGCGACACAGTCAACCACCCCACCAATTAGTGCCACCATTATACCCGGGACAGGTGCAACAGGTGAGCGTTCCAGAGGGCGCCGAGAGCGAAAATTCTGCCCCACTGCATCTCTCCTCCCTGGCTGATTCGTGACACTCAACCACTACTCCGTTTCAAGACTATTCACTTTGTTTCTGTCTTTTCGTCACCCTTTTTTTACTCCAGTATTTTTTGTTCACATTTTTTTCACGATTTGTGCTTTTTCCTGTCGTTTTAAAGCAGATTATTTTAACTATTCGATTTGATGAATTTCTGTCAGGTACAAAAAAAAATTGTTGAATAGATTTTTTTTTTTAAATCGTTTTTGACCTTCATAAATCAAGTATAAACGACACAAATAATTATATTTTTCGAAATTTGTCAATTTTTCATCTTCATTCACACTCATTGTACGTTAAATATCGCAAAAAATGGAGTTTCCATAAGATCACTCACAAATTTGAAACTAAAAATCATCAGAATTTATTATTAATTCAATTACCAAATTTTGCAATTTCATCAATTATCAAACGTGTAGACAGAAATTTGTTAAAAAAATTTGTTTTCGAAATTGAAAAAGAAAAATCCGCTAAAAATTGAGTAATTCGACGTTTATCATTTGCAGAATTGGAATTACCTACGAAAACGACGCCGGGAACGTTTTACAAAAATACAGATACGAGGCAACGAAAAAAATATTCAAACAGTCGAAAAAAACCGAACAGAAGACCACACGAGAATTCAGAGGGTGCGGGGGATGGAAATTACCACGGTAACAACGATGAGTTTGGTACGACGCAAATAATGGGCGGAAGTACACAGGAAGGTCACAGGACCGAGAGGCCGTTGACCTTTCCATCATTGTCGCCTCCGTGGGTCATATTAAATGGCGCTAGTCCGAGACGACCTTCGAGAATCTTCGATAACGAAATTTTGCCCCTTTTCATTCTTTCCGCGAGTCTTTTACTATGAAGCAAATCTTTTCAAAGAAATTACCTTGAAAATATGTTATTATATGACGCCGTTGCATGCAACGATCAACGATGGAGCCAAGAAAGTCATTGGAACGAAGAAAATTAATTATTTCGATGACCGAAGCTCGTTTGTCTCCCCTCGTACGTCGAGTAATGATGAATGATTTTATTTTTTTTTAATTTTATTCTCAATTATAGTCGAATTTTTGAGCTTTACAAAATTATAACCAAATGTGACGCCAGAGGATCGAGAACGAAGAGAAAATCCGAGAAAACATCGATTTTGTTGAACAAAATTAATGTTTTTGAGAATTCTTATATTTTAAGCCTAGGAGTACACTCCTGGGTCTGAGAGACCCGGGAACGAGAATTCCTGAAATATAAAAGAAAATTGAAATAGACCAAGTTTTGCACAACATCCACAAGGTGGCCGGGTCTGAAAGACCCAACGTGTACAATTTAGGCAGCAAAAAATATGCAGCTACTCCTAGGGTTACTTTTTTTTTGTTATTTTTTTTGGCACCAATTTTCGACTAATTCAATGGGTTTAAAATTCTCGTGATTTACGTATTTTTTTATATTTATTATAAATGCGATGACTATAATTACAAATTGTTAATTTTTGCGATTTATTTGTTTAAGGGATTATAGAAAATTGAATTTATTTATTGGGCAGGCAAAAATTGGCAAATTGTTGCTGTGTAAATAGGAACAAGTGATATAGCGCAGTATAACCAACTGGGTTGTTAGTTCGAATATATTAGGGATTTAGATTGTACACAAAACGTGAGAAAAACTAAAAACTAAATATTACGCATACAGGCTCATCGAGGAAAAATATATATATTTTTTTCGTTCACACTGAAAGACTCGTCGGTGAAATTTCAGTCTTTGCAACGATTGATTAAACATTGCGATAAATATTGATTAAAATAGAGCAAATTGAAATGAACATTTTTAGCATTTTTTAAAATTCTTTTGAAAAGTGTATATAAATTTTTTTTTCCATTTTCTATTTTCGAGCGTTAATTGCATTGTACTTATTTCAAAAATTTGATCCCAATTGTAATTAACGATAAATTACACGTTTCTCGACCAAAAATTTTATTGTGTCGAAACTTTGAAAATTCAGCTATCTTCGAAACTTTACAAATATTGATTTTCAATCGCGACGATTTAAAATAGTTATTAACATATTCGTTAAAAAAAAACGTCAACAGATAATCATACAATTTTTTTTTCTGAATACATATTAATTTTTTTCGAATATTGCCTTATGTTCAAATTTTTCTACACACTTTAAATAAATGAATAAAAAATCATACATTTAGCGTTTTTTTTTTCAAAGATTTAACATCATATTTAGAAAATTTCTAAGACATTGAACTAAAAATTTCTCAAATATCGCCTCCAGGGACGTGGAAAACCGAACGTTTAAAAAAAAAAATTTGAAAATATTCTGAAAAATCAACAAATCGTTTCATATGACGAAAAAAAAATCGTCTGATTATTTGTTAAACAATTATTTTTTTTTTTTCAAGTTTGTTTTAAAAATTTTGATAATTTTGTTGTGGAATATCGAAGTTCATACGTCTCAGAGATGGTTGAATTTTTTCAAATTTTCTTCGAATCGCAAAGAACGGAAATTGTCATATTGGAATAATTTTGATATAAGTTTCTGGTATTTTCACATTAATTGTTGACAAGTAACTAACAATCATTGCAAAAACGTGATGAAAATCACAAAACAATATGATTTCATTGACTGAGATTTAAAAAAACAATAATATCATTGAATTCTAATTTCGTTGAAGAAATTTTTGAACTGAAATGACGATTTTGTGTAGCGAAAAGAAAAGATTCGATACGAAGAGAAAAATTGCGATTGTCAATGGTGAAAAAAATCAGCAGACAAAATTTTGTTCTAATGAAAAAAAAAAAAACGAAAAAATTGAGAAACCCGTGATTGATTATCCTATAAAAAAAATGAGACTTGAATCAGCTTCGTTCTTGACTGAGCCTGAATCGAATAGATCGATAATCGAAACGTTCGATATGTACATTTTTCCACCTGGACTAATTGAGCTATTAAAAACGCAGATTTAATTTTAAAAATAATAAAATATTGATAAAATAAAATAACGACGGAGATTTTGGGAGTAAAAAGAAGCATAACTAAACGTTTTACGAATAATTAGCTGAAATTCTATAGCCAATAACTGTAACGGGTCAGGGGCGGGAGGGAGGGGGGCAAAGAAGGAGTTATGACAATAAATACTTTATTACAAAAAGAAAGAAAAAAACATATATAGCGTACCGCGATGTCGCCGGAGAATTTATTAAGTCCGAATCAATTGAAATTTTCTCTCTGGCTTGAATGGCAAAAAAATAATAATTATTGTAATAATATTCATAAATACGATAAACATCATTTTCCTTACACACAAACACTTTCGTTAATTATGGCCTATCGAAAAAATTTCACGAGCTGGGCACCATTTGGACGGAAATAAATTTTAAAAAACGTTTATTTCGCAAAAATTTCAACGCCAATCATTCTGAAAAAAATACTCAACAAGCTTCAATGAAAAAATACTCCGAAAACTCAAAAATTTCGTATTACTAATTCATTTCGAATAAAGAAAATTTATATTAAAAACAATTGTTCAATTACCAATGAAAAGTCTTTATTCGATAACCAGTAAAAAATTAATTCGTCAATTATCAATTTCGAAAAATCTTCAAAATCAGCTGATCGCGGTAAAACGCATAACGCCCGTCTTTTTGCCCGCGCGGGCAGTCGGGAGTTAAAAATGAGTTTTTTTCCTTGTTTCTCCCATCATTACAGAACTTAATTTTGCCAAAAATCTCTTTTTTGTTTGATTCGAACGGTTCCTGCCTCGTTTATCGAGTATTTTTATCTGATAGTAAAAAAAAAGCTACGAGAAAAAAATACACTTACCAAACGAACGGAAAAAAAAATTGGGAGAAATTCTTGAAACAAATAAATTTTTAAGGGCGATTCGGGGGAGGGAGTGAATATAAGATACATATACACGGCAACGACACATATGAATCACATAGGACCACGTTTTACGTATGTAAATACACCAGTATTATTACCATTGGAATTATTATTATTTAAATTATAATCTTGCCTTTTATGATTACGAATGAATTATTTATTGTTAATATAAACTATGTAAATATCATAAGTGAAGGTCGAATGAAGTTTAAAAAGCGACTATTGATTAATCGAATTAAATCGATCGAGGGTTAGATTTTATATGTGAAAATAAAAGTTCTGAAATGTAAAATATTTAAACGAGTTTAAAAAAATGTATTTACCAACAAACAAAAACATTATGAAAAATTACACGAAAAAAAAACGAACTTTCAAGCAGATAAAAATTGTATTAGGATATTATTAATAATCGAATAAATGTATTCATTGCTTGCCCGTTTTTGTTTTCATCGATGCAACGAAAAATTCAAATGTACACAGGCTTGTGCAAAAATTTAACCATTTTCATTCGTTCGAGGTCCAGAACTTGGGGGAACGTTTCTTTTTTTATAATTCATGTCATTCTACATTATTTTTTCGTCAAAATTCATAAAAATGAGGTCTGATATTCTGTGCTAAATTCGAATGAAAAAAGAAATCGATCGAGGAACAAAGAGCAGGCATAAATTAGCACTCGAATTCATGAAACTATCTAAATAAATAATTCAAAGGCGGCTTAATGTTCTCATTGCAGTTTCATTAGAGCTGTAATTATTCCGTGAGTTATTTTTAAAAGCTTCTCTCGAATTTAAACTCGCATATTGCCGATAATGCCCAATTTTTTAATAAAAGGCACGTGGAAACGATTTTCGTTCAAAATCGTGCTTAAAATAATTAAAAATTCGTCTACTTAATTTTCAAAAAGGTCCTTTCGTCCACAATGAGGAACAATCACAATGGAAATGTAAAGTGCATGATTTTTATAAAAACATTTTAATATTTTTCGAAAATTCTTATTTTTAATCTTCTTTTGCAAACAAAAAAATATTACGAAACATTTGAATTAAAAAAAAAATAAACTGTACATCAAATTTACAGCCTAAATTCCTATTATTTTACCATTTTTTTCAAGGCAATCAAAACCCTTTTGTTTTATTAATGTAAGCAAAAATTGAATTTTCTTTTTTTTATTTCGAAGAAAACGAACCAGATTTCTTCCCCAAGTTCAAAATCGTCTGTACCCAGAAAACCGAAAGTCTCAAATCGACGATACCAACAAATTTGACAAACGCGCTTGATTTCCAAAAAAAAAGCCAGTACGTTGTTGATTTTTCAAAATACGCTTTTTCGCATAAGAATCGCTTGGAAAATAATGAAATTCATAATAAAAACGAGATAAAATTTGTATGTTTATGCGCGTGCACGAAGGAGCAAACGAGTCGCACGCGCTGCGATAATAGCGATTAAAAAATAAAAAAAAAACGAAAAAAAAAAACAAGAGCAAAAAACAGTGTCTGTGTCATTATCGAATAAAAATAATGTCGTTTATCTTTTATAAATAAATTAAAAAGGACAAAAAAAACATTGTGAATACGCTCGGGCCTTCGTCAAGATAAAGAAATAACGAAATAATTATTGAACAAAGATTAAATGAATAAATAAAGAAAAATGTGAAAAGATTGAAACACAAAATCCGAAACATTGATGCGAGTAACCGATAGAAGTTAAGAACAAAAAATTGAGATATTACGTATGATATTATTACTCCAGACAATAAAATGTTATTATCGATGTTAAATGACCATTTATTAATTTTTCAAACAAACGATTTTGCCTCAAATTGATTTTCATCAAATTTACAGATTTTCATATTATTTTTTCGATCCAAATCTTCGTTTAAGTGTTTTCCCTTTTTCAGCTGATAGTAATTGTTCTTTGGCCAACGTTTCTTTCAATTTTTCAATGTGTTCCTCGTAATTTATTGATTCGGCAATTTCACCCAGTAATTCGAAGCTTTCCAACGTCGGGACTATCTTATTCGCTGAACTCAACATCCTCGTGAATGCTGACGTCTGATTTGATGTTAAAATCGATATTGCTGTTCCTGGAGTTCCAGCCCTCGCTGTTCTACCAGCTCTGTGGATGTAACCCTCAATGTGCTTTGGCAAATCGTAAGCTACCACTAACTTTATACCAGGAATGTCCAAACCACGAGCTAACGCGTCCGAACTGATGAGTCTACGAAAAACCAGGGAACAATTTTGATGTAGATTACACAACGAATAATTGTTAATTAAATTTTACAATAAGAGCTATTTCTGACCCCCCCCCCCCCCCCCCCCCAAAGTGCGAACGAGAATAAAAATTGTAATTATTGCTTAATTATTGATTTAAGGGGGGTTCCTAACTCGATAATCAAAACTGATTTTCAGAAAACTAATATAAAAATAATAAAACAAAGTTTATTAAGAAAAATGTTAAACTCACACGTCAATTTCGCCTTCAGCAAATTTTTTGAGAACATCGGAGCGTTGTTTCGGGACCAACTGAGCGGACAATTCATCAACGTTGATACTCTTGTCATTGACGAGTGAACGAAGAAGAATCGCCAATCGATGAGCTGCTTCACCAGAATTTGTAAAGACGAGAGTTTTCTCGATGGGCTCGTTAGCAACGAGTAATCGTCGTAACGCCAGTGGCTTGTACTCAGCTTCGCATTTTATTGCTCGTTCTTTTAATTCATCGGGACTCGTGTAACGTCCCGTAAAATTGTCGAGTTCCTTGTCTAAATTCACATCGTCGTCTCTGCCTGAGATCGGAACTGACGTAAACAATATCGGCTGTAACAAACCGAGCCTGCTTAATTTTTCCGGATCTTGGGACAACGTAGCGCTGAATAAGAGTTTTTGTGCCGGCGCGTGTTGGCTGTTCGAAATTATAATTTGTGTATTATTTTTGATGGTGAAGATTGAAAATTTATTGGAGAAAATAGAAATATAATTAATTATTGTTTATTTTTATTCGAAAAATTTGGAAGTAGTCTTGATTTTATTCTCATAATTGAAATATATCAAAATGTAATAAAAAAAATAAACAAATATAAATAAATAACGAAAAACAAGAAAAACTGATAATAACAAAAATTTGGAAAATTTGCAATTCTCTTGTTTTTATTTTTCTATTCACCTTGTAATGACGTTGCCCAAAGTGAGAGGTGGTGCTCGCGAATGCGGGGCTGAAATATATTGCAACCAGTCGGTGGATCGATCTGCTTCGTCGATGACTAAATACTGAAGCTCATCCAAGGAAAAACCAGCAGTTTTTTCGATATGATCGATGAGCCGGCCTGGTGTTGCGACGACAATGTCGACCCTGCTGGAAATTTCGCCTCTTTGACCTTGAAATATCGGAGCACAACAATTTATGATCTTTTTTTCGAGAAAAAAAGTATGCATAATTAAAAAAACAATCGAATAAGTGAAAAGAAAAGAATATTCAAAAAATTGAGCGTACTTTTCTTTGTGAGATTGTTTTGTTCAGCCTCGAAGGAAGAAGCGCCCGAAATAAGGCTCACTCGAAGATTCGTATGAGCGCTATACGTGACGAAAACTTTATACACTTGCGCTGCAAGTTCCTGCACAGGTAGAACCACTAAACAACGAATTTTTGGCACTAAACGTGATTGTAAATGCTGTATTACCGGAAGAACGTACGCCAAAGTTTTTCCTAATAAACAAAAAGTGTACTTTTAATATTATTGAGTATTCGATAAATGATATTATTTTTTGCAATTGAAGATTTAGATATTAAATTGTAAAACGACGAAAAAACGTACCACTTCCGGTTGGAGCCGAAACGCACGTATCCCTGGGCCACCAACCCATTTGTCTGTCCCTGTTGCATTTCAAGAGCCACCGCACGATGCTCGCCTGAACTGGGAATAATTTAACTAAACCATTGGACTTGAGAATTTCCACGAGGTTGGGGTCTAAATCTTCCTTCAAATTCTCCAAATCTGGTCCGCTGCTAAGGTCAGCAGAAATGATTTCAGGATGAGCCAGCCAGCGAGGCAAAACTCTGTGTACCGCTCTTGCTTTTTTCTTTGAACCTGAGCCCAAAATCATAAAATCTTGACTCTCTTTCAAGTTTTCTAAATTTTCGTTTTTCGACTGTTCCAAAGTTTTCAAAAATTGTGTGCTTGGAGGCTCAGAGTTTTTAGAAAATTCTTCCGTTTCCATTTTTTCCGCTGTTCCTTCCACATTTTCCATTTTGGATTTTCGCCTCTTTCCTCTTTTGCGAGAAACTCCTGCCACGCTCGACGCATCTTGAATTTTTTCCAAGTCTTTTTTCTTATGCAATTCTGCAAGTTTTTGCTTTTTTCTCTCTTCGATTCTTTTCAACAGATCAGCCAGATGATTTTTGTCAGTTTCTGGTTTAACAGGCTCATCTCCTTCGTATCTGAATTAATTGTAAAATATTAATAATTGAACAATAATCATGATAATAATAAATTATTGTTAAAAGTTAAATTATTATTATTATTATTGTTAAGATTAAAAGTCAATATAAAATATTCCGTGTCTAATTTTTGAAAATTTTGTATAGATTTATATTAACTTCTAAATCAATTTTAACAATGCGTTACGTCCTGGGACTTTTATAACTTGGGGAATTGGATAAATAAATGAATAAATAATGGATAAATAAATAAACAAAACTGGTAATTTCGCTGCCACCAGGTTGTACGGAAGGTACAACGAAATATAACATAAGCAACCAAGTATAAAATAAAAATCATTATTATTATTCTTATTCCACACGCAAAAAAATTCATTAGAATTTTTCAAATTTTGCTTTTTTAATTGAAAAATTTAGTTAACAACAATTTTAATGCGTTCCATAATGCCGTAATTGTTTATATGTAATTATGGAGTAATTTTAAAGCCAATTGAAGCATTCAACAATGTCGAAAAAAATTAAAACATTGCAATTTACCTGTTAACCACAAAAAGTTCCATTATTATTGTTTTTTCTAACAGAAGTCACTTGAAAATACGTTGTATATTAATTTGATTATTTTCTTAATATAATTTAGTTAAATTTCGTATTTAATTATTTAACTGTTTATTTATACATGACGGAACATTTGTTAATAAAGTTTTTTACTTTAGCATATAGGTTAGACACATGGAACTGTACACGTGCGTCTAACGGTCTAGCGTTTATTATTGGTCGGATCAAAAGAAATGCTCGTAAAACATTAGTCGTCTCATGATTCATTATTTATACATTTTATTTGTTGTAACATTAAAATACAATTCAGTTGAAATTTGATAACAGTAAAACTAAGATTGCCGGTTCAATATTTTTTTAAGTTGTTTTCTATTAGTAAATATGATTTTTTAATCGTTTGAATCGAATTTGTAGGCTAGGGATATCCATATTTTGACTTTCGTAGTAACATTCAATTTTTGACAACCTCAACGATTTTATATACAATTATTAATAAATAAAAGTGCAAATAATATTGTATCATTTATATATTTAACTATGTATTCAATCATAAATAAATAATTATCGAATCATTTATAATTCTTATTGACAATAATTATGAATGAAAAAAAAATTTTGTTAGATAAATAATGAAAAAACAGGTATCATTTTGTTTATCATGATTTTTGTTGAGTTTTAAAAAAGATTCAAATTTTTCCGCGCACTTTTTCGATGCCACATTTATCAGTAGCTAATTTGACTCGTATAGTTTCCGATTGCCGCACAACAAGCTAGCGCGCTGCGACCAACTTCCTTTTCACGACGTGCTCGCCAAAATGCAGAAGGTAAGAATTCGACATTTCCACGTTATATTTGATAAATCGACGTATTTTTCAAAACGCACATTTTTATAATTATTAACAGGTACAAAAGCAGAAGGAACCGAACCACTCGGTGCAAGTCTTCGGACGCAAGGTGAGTCTGATATTTTTTATAAATATTTTAATCAGTGACGTTTCGATGCGTGTCTACATAACCTTAAAATGCAACTTTGGCCATATCCGCGTTTTCCTTTGACAAAACTTTTCGCAATATTCGTTATTTACCTACTTAACAAATGCAATTATACTAAATCAAACAACAATAAAAAAAAACAGCCTAAATTCCAAAGATCTTGACGTATTTTATGAACCTGATTTTTTTCGCAGTTGTGTATTTCTTGGAGGAACACGAATTTTTTTGATTTTTTGGTTATTAGTTTTGGACATTCGTAAAATAATAATAAACTTTCAAGCTTATGCACTTTTGAAGATTTAAAAATGTACAGTTTCTATAAATATAAATTAAACCGTCGATTTATGTTGAAAATCCCACATTTTCTGCAAAAATAAAAAAAAAAAACAGCAAAATAAATCTGACAGCGAATTGAATTGAAAATGGGAACATTTTTTTCGAAAATAGAAAAGCGCCACCGCTGTTGCTTACTGCAAGCGCGGACGTGGAATTCTCCGTGTAAACGGACGACCTTTGGAGTTAGTAGAACCTCGTGTGCTCCAATATAAATTGCAGGAGCCCATCCTTCTCCTTGGAAAGGTAAAACAATTTTTATGAACATGAATTACAGAACTCAATTTTTAATAGTTCACTGCAAGATACAAGTTTATTCAATTTTACTATTTATAATTTTTTTTACATTAATAAAATAAAAAGTGGTTAATGCATTTTATATAATACGCAAAAAAAACCCACAATCTATTTTTCCAAACGTAAACCCTACAATGGGGTCGAAAATGACCCCAATCTTGTCTTTAGCATAAAATATTCCCCGCATGCAATAATAAGGTTTAATTGTACACTGTTCTCTTTGTTTTTTAATAACGAAGAGAATAGAATATGATAATGTCTTATTTAGTGAACATTTGATGATAAAAACTCTATAAAACGAAACAAAGTTTTGGAGAAATGGAAAAAAAAGCTTTTCATTAAAAAAATAGGGTAGTTTTTGACCTCCTTGTAGAGGTCTAGGGTTAACTATTGTTTTGAATATTCACCTTGGAATAATATGAATTTTCTATTAAAATTCTTTATAAATATAAATTCCAATCGAGGTTCGGTATTGCAATTGTTTTATTTCCATGTTTCACTGTACTCGAAAATAGTAATAATTGTTTTAATTTTGCAGGAAAAATTCTCCGGTGTTGACATCAGAGTAAGAGTAAACGGTGGTGGTCACGTAGCTCAGATCTACGCCATCAGGCAAGCCATCTCCAAAGCTCTCGTCGCTTACTACCAAAAGTGTAAATATCAATTTTCCCATTTTTCGAATTTACTCAAAAAACAAAAAACAAACTTAAAAATTTGTACACCGAATCATTCACTCAGTAAACTTTAAGTTAGCGTTAATGCTAATTTAATTTTATACTGTTTTTTTTTTCGTATTTTTAAAAATAGGAAAAAAATGGAATTCCACTATTTATTCAAAAGTAATTACAAATTATGGGGACAAAATATTTTCATACTAATTTTTTTCAAATTTTATGATTTTCAGACGTCGATGAAGCGAGCAAGAAAGAAGTCAAGGACATCCTGATCCAATACGATCGTACCCTCCTCGTTGCCGACCCGAGACGCTGCGAACCCAAGAAATTCGGTGGTCCAGGTGCCAGAGCACGTTACCAGAAATCTTACCGTTAATCTTCGACGATTCTTTATATGCTCTATTCACATAATTGAATAAAAAACAAAAAAATTCCATAAACATCATCGTTTTTCTCAATTTTTCAATCCTTCGAGAATATTTAGGGTCTAAAATGCTCCAGGCAAAATTCGAGTCCAAAATTGATCAAATTTCCTAATGAGTTAATATCGTTTTATTTTTTTCGTTAAACAAATTGTTCTGTCTTTTTAAAGATTACACAAAAATGGTACTCAAATTTTGTCAAGCTTTATTCATTCATTACTTTAAAATTAGCAACAGTTTAAAGACGTATTATGAAAAAAAATCGACAATTCTATTGGCATTAACATTCTTTATTTAATTTATGTTAAATACATTAATAAACCACTTTTTTACTATATTGGCTTAATTTGATTTTCGAAAAACGTAAGCCAAAATATTGCGAATTCTATAAATTATGATAATTAAAAATATTTTATAAAAATAAAATTCAAAAAAAAGTTTTGACAGAATATACTGAATTTTTTTTCCACAACAGTACACAAATAATGCGAGAATCAAAAAGGAAATAAAATTTTATTTATGATTCAATTTAAAATTTTTCTTGTTTTAGAAAATAATTTTCTAAAATATTAATTCTAATGATCTTAAATTATAACTACCAAAATATATACAATTCATTACAGCTCTACAAAGTTTATTGCTCAGTTGACAGTATTTAAACTTTAGTCCAATAAAAAATATTCTAAATTGGACTGTTGGTAAATTCGAAATATTTTCTTGAAATTATAACATCAAAACGTTATTTTTGTTCTTTTTGGCAATTCATTTTTCAAGGTCGTAATTTTAGTGCTTTTCAATCACCCAACGACAAATCTTATCCTCGAGGACTGCCGATTTGCCCAATTCGGTTACAGGCTCGTGTTGGTAATCGGTACTCCCATCTGAATCGTTTCCACCTGATTCAGATTCGTATGTTTTGTTGTTATCCAATGGTTTCGTCGGGTCTTCGGCCCAAGATCGACGATTCTAATTAAAAAAAAAAAAAAAAAATCAATAAAAACAATCATTGCAAATAGTTAATGTTATAAATAATAAATAAGTCAATTAAAATAACTGGAATTTCGGAAAATGTCGAAAATTTTGAAAATTACCATGCTCAAAAGTTCGGACCCAGCTTTTCTAACTTTTTTCACGAGATTTGCTCCAAATTTTTTCTTCTTCATCGAACAATTCTCCATCCTTTTGTAATGGTCCATTATTTTTTCCTCAAGTTTTTCCTTCTGTCTATGAAGATGATTGACTTTATCGCTAAAAAAGAATAAGTTTCACGATCACACAATTGTTTTTTCTCAGTGGCAAACAAAAATACTTAAAAAAAAATCCATTTTTAAAAGTTGATTGAAAAATTGACTTACGTGTATAATTTTTCTTCCATGTGATAATGTTCCTTGTCCTCGAACGAGTGGATCAATAATTCATGATACTGATTAAACAATAGACTCAAATGATTCATCAACGATCGTCGATTACTTTCCAGGCCGGAATTCACTTGCAGCAACATTTCGGAACTTCGATTTAATTTGCTTATCTCAAGTTCCAACGTTGTGCATTTATCATTTTTCGAATTTAATTCGCCCTGCATTTCGGTTTCTTTCAAGCTCACACGATTCAGTTCGACTTTGATCTTTTTGTAATTTTCTTGAAGATTTTTGTACTCGATTTTTAATTTTTCCGTCGACGTATATAAATTCGTGAAGTCTTCCTGCAAATTCGAGTTGAAGAAAAATGAATAAAAAAATGTTATCTTCGTTGTTAAATGAATGTTTTCTCATTTTCTTACCTCGAGCTTGGCATGTTCAACACGCAAATTGTTGAGAGATTTTGCATTTGTTATTGCCGACTCTTTAGAAATGTTCACCGAATTGTTTTCCATCTCGAGACTCTGGCACGTTTCCTGAAGTTTTCTCAACGCATTTTTAGCTTCTCGAAGACTTTCCTTTAATGATTCACGTTCTTGGAGAATATTTTCGTATTCGTTGTTCAGTTGCTCGTGCAATGATTGCAGAGTTACTTGATCGTTCACTAGTTGCGTATGAGCTCGTTGTTTAGAAAGGAAGTTTTTCATCAACTGTTAAATAATTTTGTGTTTAACGAGAATTATTATAGCTGGTTCAATGTTTTTTATTAATTTCGCTATTTTTTATGCAGAATATTTCGAATTAATTGTTGAGATTTTTTGAGTGTATAGATCGAGAAATTTTGAAGAGAAAAGTCCTTAGCCATTTTTCTCTCCGACATATCGTTGATGAGATATTAATCCTTTAATGACAGCCAATCCCGTGAAAGGGATTGGCTATCCCCGCCCACTCCGTAGTATTAAAGCTTCGGATTCGCTGCATCGATATCGTCAAATAACTCATGAACGGCGGATCGGAGAGAAAAATGCTTAAGAACTTTTCTCTTCAGAATTTCATTACCTAAATCTTGAGAAGAATTATAAAGCGATTTTAAGCTCGCGTGACATAATAATTGACTTTAATTACCGCTTCCTTCTCTACTGTGAGCTGAGAATTTGTGAGCTGCAGATTTGTGTGCTGACTCGTCTGGGACGTGCTTTGCGACTGAAGAGTCGACAAAGACACTTGAAGTTTCGTGTTTTCTGATTTTAGTTGCTCTGCCGAAGCTTCAGCTGTTTGAATTCTCGTTAGCAAAGTCTCCATTTCCCTCTACACACAAAAAATGTTAACAAAAATCGATTTTTCACGATTTACGTACGTAAATATTACAATTTGAAATTGAGAAAAAAAATACCTTTTGCACATCGATTATTTCTTGCAAATCCTTTCTCGCTGATGCGACGTAAACAATTTCGGATGCGGGCTTTTTTCCCCCGTTCGCAGATTCTTTAATGACCGAGCCCTTGACATAATCAATTACTTCGGGAATTCCTCCGATTCTGATTCGAAAAATAATTAGTAACATAGAGAAATTTGTATTCAATTGTTTCAAAAAAAACATTTGAATAAAATTCGTTTTTGTTTGAATTATTATTATTTTTTAATCATTACCTTTCAAAAATCTTTTCCATCGGAAGATTGAATAATGACTCAACGCTCAAGCCCAATTTCTCAAAAATGCTGGATATTTGTTGACCGTTGAATTTTTCGGTGATGAGATTCGATTCCAAAGTTTTCACTGTCTCGTGGTGGATCGTCGATTTTGAGGCCAATTCTTTGTACAGCTTTTCAACCTCCTGAAGCCTGAATGAGAATACATAAGGATGAATATTGCGAATTATTTGATTTGAAAAATGTTATTCCCCCAAAAAAAATGTTAAATATGAAAAATTATTTGATCATTTTTCAATTACCTCGAAATTTCTGACATGAAATTTTTCATTTTTCCCTCAAGCTGTCCAACTTTTTGTTCCAGTACGATAACATTATTAGTCGATCTGTCAAGAGCCATGTCTTTATTCTGAAACAGAATTTAGCATCAATTACGAACTCCAAAAAAAATTGCTCATAATACAAGAATTTTTTTTTTTTTAATCAGTAAAAATGATAATTTACCTCGATTATTCCGCGCAACTTTCGAATATCATGAAGGGCAACGTCTTTTTCTTTTTCCAAAATCATAAATGTAGTCTCGAGTTCGTAGCATTTTGCTTCGGTTTTTTTTGCCGTTAGTTGAGCAGCTTTCAATTCCTCGAGCTTTTGATTCGACAGTTCCAATGATCGTTCCAAATCGTCAGCTCGTCTTTGTGCACTCTCGAGAAGCAATTGCATTTTTTGCTTATCTTTGAAAACTGTCTCGTAATTATTTTCCAGTTTGATGATTTTGTTACGCTGTGACTGTTGCAAAGAACATAATAGATCGTCATTACTTCCTCATAAATAATAAGAAGAGTAATTAAAATGCAATATTTCTTCATATTTTTAATTGAAATAAATTTTGTAGTAATAATACTCGAAAAAATTAATTATTTGAAACAATTATTGCACAATTTGTAGAATATAATTTTAAGAGATTGTTTTAAATTTAGTTGAATTTTTGAATGAAGACAATTTGATGATTTTTGAGCATCCAGAGTATAAATGGTTTTAATGGTGAAAAATAATAATTGAACTTAATTTAAAAATAATAATAAATCGTTAATCGAAACTTGTTTACTACCTGACAATCCTCTTGTTGTCGTTCAAAAGAATTTCTCTGGTGGTTCAAAATATTCTGCAATTTGTTATTTTCTTCGAGAGCCTCTTTGCAGAGAGCTTCCAAGTCACAATTGTTGTGAGACAAATTTTCTTTGTCATTGCTCAAAGAATTGATTTTCATCGATAATTTATTTTTTTCTCTCTGGAGCTCCATGACTCTTGAGGTCGTTGTGTAGAACCATTTTTCCTCGAACGAATCGATCATCGCCATTAATCGTCGATTTTCGAGCTCGAGCTTGAGCACACGAGCTTGTGCGCTGTTCGTCAATTGCTCTGACAAGCTGTTATCCGCTATAGCTAAAAGTCAATAAAATTTTTATTTTTTATACAAAATTGTAGCATTGCTAAACAAAGAAAATGATGGAAGAAATTTAAAAATCGGTTAAACGGTTCAGGAGTTATTAAGAATTTTGTAGTTTCTCATAGGCGAAGAGAAGCGCCCTGGGGTATAAGGCCGGAGTGAAATTTACACGTGTTGTTTCGCCAAAGTGAATTTTACGTTGTGACATTTTTATAACTAGCAAGCAATATTAATTTATAGCTGTTAACTCTATTTACTAATTTACCCAAATTTCTTCGATTAATTTGTCGAAAAAAATATTTAAGAAATTTACCTGGTTCGTCTTCTTCGTCTACCAATCCAACCAAAGCAGCTTCATCAGCTGCAGCCTTTTTCAATCGATGCAGCTCGCAATTTTCCTCGAACAATTCCTTAAACTTTTCTTTGTCAGCACTTTGTTCCTGCAAATTCCATAATTGTTTAAATTAAAAAATCCGATACAGAAATATTAAATGTGTATATAAAATAACATCACAAATTTACAAAATTCATTATATTCCACTCGCCTGTGAAATTTCGTTGACCAGTTTCTCGTAGTCGATTATTTGGGCTTGGAGTTCCATTACTTTTTCAGCATTTCGTCTCGAGGACCGTAATTGTTCTTCCAACATTTCACGATTTTCGTTCAATACCCTTCAAAAATAAGAACCTCGAATGAAATTTTATACATTTTTCAGAATTGAGATGAAATTTTTTAAAAGTTAAAAATTAGCGAAAATTATAATAAAATATATGAAAAGTGAATGAATTTTTTAAAATAATTATGGTAAAAAATTAAAAATCGCTTTTAATATAGAAATTTTACATTTTCAGTGTCAAAGTTTTTTTTTATTCATCGACTTTTTCCAAATCTTTGAACTAAAAAACTTACCGGTTGTCTTCGCGTAGCTCTTCAATTCGAGTTTTGTAAAACTCCAAATCGGTCAATTTTTGGCGATATCGTTGAACTTCCAATTCGAAACGATCGGCTCGTTCGGCTCTTTCGGTCATGACATCCAACTCGTCCTTATAAGATTGAACGGTACGAGCTGCGCGCGTCAATTCTAAATTCTAAAAATGTAAGAAGAAAAATTTGAATCACTCGAAACTTTATGAGAAAAAAATGAGAGAAAAAATAATTATTTTAAAAAATCAATTTACCTCTTGTTTAACTTTGGCTAGTGACGCTTTTGTGCGTTCGAGTTCTTCTTTGCACTCGAGAAGAGCCTCGGCTTTTTCGTCCCTGCATAATTAATTCTTTAATGTTAATTCCAAACTTTATTTTTTTATAACATAATTTGATATTTAATAAATAATAATATTTTGTATTTAATAATTATTAATATTCAATTTATCAATTGAATATTAAATTTAATTTATATTAATTTTTAATTTATATTTTATTTTTTATTTTTTATTTTTATTTATTTTTATTTATATTATGAATTTAAATTTAATTAATAATAATTGAGAATAAATTCTTCAAACTCACAATCTTTGACGGTGCTTTCTCAGTTTTGATTTCCAATCGGCTAATTCAACAGCAAAATGATGATTTTGTCCGCGCTCCGATTTGCTTGGAGTTTTATTCGGACCCACCGAATTCTTATCCTCGGTTTCGATCATATCGTCTAGCAAAGTTGCCGTCCATTTCTATAAAATAAATTCAAAAATAAAAATAAAACACAAAAAAAAATGAAGGAATAACAACAACAAAAGGAAAATTTTATTTATTGTTCGGAAAATATTAAATTTGTTATTCAATTTTGATTTGTCGATAAATTATTGTTATTTTTTATTTATTCTTAAAAATTTATTTATTTATTTTTATTTGTTTATTTTTAATTTATTATTTTTTATTTTTAATTTATTATTTTTTATTTTTATTTTTTTATTATTATTTTTTTTTTAATTTTTTTATTATTATTTTTAGATTTATTGTTAAAAAAAAGTAAATATATTCACCTCTTTGTAGAGATCGCGTTCTTGGATCAAATTTTTAATTTGTTCGAAAACACCTGTTATGTTTGCGTTCTCCAAAGTGTCTTGAGTGATAACGATGTCAGATTGATCGGTGACTTGCTTTATGCAATCGACTATTTCGAGTTGAATTTCCAAATCAAGATTTTTTATTTGCGTGATGAATTTTTCTTTGGTGGGACATTGAACAGCGCAACCCAACAACAGAAGAAGAATCAATCGAGCTTCTTGGACGTGAGACAGAGGCTCTTGTCCCAAATTCATTGTGTTCGGTTGTTTTATTATCAAATGCCCCAATTCGTCCTCGTAAAATTGCTTCAAATTGTTAACTATTATTTCCAAGTTCTTGACCCTCAGTGTGGCATCTCCGGATGTCGGTAAAATGCCATCGTAAAAAGGCTCGGGATCGCTTAACATATTAATTAATTAATCAATCAATTTAATTTATTTTTCGATGTAAGAACATTTTTTTGCTCAATAATTTTGTACTAATTAGTGTATTATTTTTTTTTTTTATTTTTACTGAAAATCTTTTCAAAAAATATTCAAAAAGTAATAAAAAAAATTCAAAAAATAATTAAACAAATTAGTTGTATTTTTCTCAATTTTTTTTTCATTTTTTTCATTTAGAAAAAGTTTTATGACTGAACTTACATTTGCAGAAATACTTGATACATTAAAACACCATCGACCAAATCGTTGTAATCGACTAATGCTTTAGGATCGTCCAGACAACTCGCGAGCTGAAAACATTCGAAAAATTATGTCAAATATTGACTTCGTCTTTAAAACGTTTGTCATTAAAAACGTCATTAAAAAAAAAAAAAATAAATAAAATTCAAAAAAAAATAACACGAGAATAATCAATAGTCTTTATAAATTCATTTATTAAAAAAATTAATATATTAGTGTTTTTTTGATTAATTAGATATTAATAAATATCAATTATAAATTGTACGGTAAATGCCACGTATAACTTGTACTGTCATTTTGAAAATAATATTCAAAACACTTTCAATTATTGCTTAACAAATTTAAAGAATTTCGCGCTGTTTTTTTCAACTCTAACGATTTTCACGGTCATTTTTCGATAATAATTAATTCACTGCTGAAATTTGTTCACACTCACCCACTGCACAAGTGGCCCGGACATAATTTCCTTCACTTCAGAAGATGAGGCCATTTTACAAATTTTCTGATCGAAAAGATAAGAAATATGAAATTTTTTGATTCCCTAATTTTCGAATTTTCACAAAGCACAACGATTTACCTTCAACGATTGTTAGAAGGTAACTGATCAAAATTGTCAGATAAACTGACTTTTGAATTGTCCTGGCTTCGATAAAAACAACCAATCGCAGCGCTTGGACTCATCAGCGGAACGGAGTTCAATTTGCCAGCTGAAAATAGTGGGGCACCAATCATGTGCAGAGGCATGTAGGAAAGGGTCAATTTTTGTAGGAAAGGGTCAATGTCATGAAATTATCCCTTCTTGGAATAATGGATTTGGAAATAATGTTTTTTTTTTTTTTTCATTTCGTCCTACGTTAGTTGCTGGTCTTTAATTTAGTGATCCATAATATTATCGAAAAACGAATGTAACATTTATTTATTTAATTAATGTGAATTTTTCATTCATTCGAAATTATTTCAGTCCGGAAATTTACCAAAAAATAATAATCATTTTTATTCCGTATTGATTTGTATTGATCCTCCCACATTTTGGATTTTTATGGAATTTTATAAATAAATAAAAAAATTGATGTTTTTTTTTGTATTTCGGAAAAAATAGCAAAAAAATTTGAATTATTTTTGTTTCGTATTGTTTTGTATCAATGCCACCACTTTTTGGATTTTTCTCAAAGTCCTAAAATATTTACGTAACATTTATTTATAGAGAATTTATTCGAAATATGATTTTATCGAAATAATTACAGGAAACGAATATTGATTTTGAAATAAAAACAAAATTTCAGATGACATTAATAAATATTACAAAAATTAATAATCATAATAATAAAAATTCTGTACAAAATTTGACATTTCGGAATTTAAATAAAAAGTTGACAGGATCAAATGGCGTAAGGGTCTCGTCCTGCCATCGTCAGAATTAAGTTTAAGCTTTAAATAATGCACAGACTATGTGTCCTAAGCTGAAATAATGTGGTAAGACATTTATTGACTTTTACGGTCAATAAACGTCTCATAAATGTAAATACAAACGTGGAACAAAGAGCACGTGATTGTTACAGCAATAAAATTAATCTGAAACGGCGACGTGTCTCGTCGGGACGAATAATACGAGCGCCAGGTTTGGCGACGGAACTACCTGCGATGTACGGATTATTTTTGTAAAGGAACTCCCGCTTTTATACCTGTTATGTCTGTCTCGCTCAAAACACCCTTCGCAATGATCTTTTCGATTGATTGAATAAAATGGAATATTGTGATCGTTGGGAAAAACCCATAATCTTCGCATGGAAAAATGTCCCCTCATTGCCGAGTCAAGAATTTTCATATACAGTAAAACGTAGTTTCAAAAATACACAATGTTACATTATTCTCATTGATTCGTATAGCAAATAATTCAATTGAAATTCAAACGTCTTGATGCGCAGTAAATCATTTTTTATGCGCAGCTTAGTTTACGAAAAAAAAATCTTTTAAGAATACATTTTGTATGCAAAAACATGTACTTTGAATGATATTTAAAGGTTAAGTTTAAGTTAGATTGGTTGAAAAGCCCATTTTTTGTCGTGTATTAAAAGTATATTTTTCGAGAAATTGATAAAACTTGAAAAGATAATGCATTTTTCGTTCAACCATTCAAAAAGCCCGCGTTTCTAATCAGCTCGCTGACTTGACAGGTAACGAACGATGTACGACCTAACCTAAAAGTTAATTGATAAAAAAATAAATCTCGTCAATTGTTAAACTTCATTTTTTCCATTTCGTTTTACGCATTTATGCGACAAATAATAAAAAGATGAAAACACGATTCGACACGCTCGATCTCGTGTGCTCCGTCACGGAGCTGCAGAGGTAAATTAAGCTTTTGAATTTTTTAAATAATAGAAATTGCAGCCTAACGTAGATTTTAATTCACAGATAAGAAACATTGAATTTTGAGGTTAACCATGTAATTTTCAGCCTGCAACGTCACAATTTCTTTAACTTGATATTACAGCTGTCACTTCGAGTTCATTATTGTCGTTTTTTTCTGTTTTCCCAACTTTACAATCTTTCAGGCTTATTGGTATGCGAGTTAATCAAATATATGACATCGATCATCGAACTTATCTCATTCGACTGCAACGCAACGAAGAAAAATGTATTTTGCTGCTCGAGTCTGGCAACAGAATTCACACTACGGCTTTTGAATGGCCAAAGAATACTGCACCCTCTGGGTTTTCCATGAAGGTAATTTTTACCCTTCACTATTTTATTGTGCCGTCAATGAAAATATTTACAATCAAACAGAGTTCGTTTTTTCAATTTTATAGTCTTCCGAGTTTTTTGGATGTGAATAATTTAATATCATACATTCCATCGTGATAATTAATAAAAATAAGTAATTATGATTAACCATGGTTCGATAACAGTTTTGTAACTTTGAAGACTTCAACTATTTACCAACAACAAGCGTGTGTACTAATTAACGAAAATAATTAATTATAACTAAGATCAGCTTGTTGAGAGATTTTTTGGTTTCTTATTTTTATTAATATATCGTTAATGAACCAAACAAATTTACTGTATTAATTGAGGATACGCACATTATTTTCCCAGTCAAGCGAACCCCACCAATATTATCTCCTCCGAAAATATCCCTGCCAAAAATGTACCAAATCAGAAATATGCCATGTCAAAAATCAGTCAGTAATCACTCAATCAGTAATAAACTTCGTTTCTGTACAAGTTTGCAGTACAAATTAGAACCCTTCATATTTCATTATATTCCTAATATATTATTATTCTTTATATTTCATGGGATATTATGGCATTGGAATATTATTGCAAGGGGATATTTGAGCTAAGTTATTTTTGGAGGGAAATTTCAGCAGAAGTTATTACAGGCAACAACCATTAATTGATACAATAAATAATTGAAAACATTGATTATAACTAAGAATATTTTGTTAACATGTTTGGTTTTTTTTTCTATTTCTTGGATATTCGAGTTTATTAAAAAACAAAAAAAAATTGAATGAAAAAAGAAAATTTTTTTGTACTCGAAAAACTAAATAAACATATTGAGCAGGAAATTTAAGTTCGAGGCTGAAATCTGAGTCAAAAAGTTCAGTAATATTTCATATTTAGAACAATAAGTTGTTTTGAGTTATTCATAAAATTATAAATAAAAAACTTTATTATTCTGACAGCTGAGAAAACACCTGAAAAACAAGCGTCTCGAGAGTCTCAAGCAAATTGGTACAGACAGAATGATAGACTTACAATTTGGCAGTGGAGAAGCAGCTTATCACGTTATATTGGAAGTATACGACAGAGGAAATATCATTCTCACGGATCACGAAATGACGATAATGAATATTTTGAGACCTCACACCGAAGGCGAAAAAATAAGGTATAATTAAAATAAATTAAAAAAAAAAAATATTTCGTCACCAAAAACAAAAAATCGACTTTGCTTTTTGACTGTAAGAAATACGAAGCTCCTAAAGAAAAAAAAAACTGAAAAAATTCGACTCAATTTCGATCATAAAAAATGCATAGATTTTATTTTAAAAAGAACAAACGATCAACGTTATTTGAAAAATTATAAATTTCTAAGTTCCTGAAGAAACAAAAAATCGAGCTCGTTCTGATAATGAAAAATAGGAATGTCCTAGCTAAATACAAACTAGATCTTATTTTTATGATAAAAAATATCGATTTTGTAATAGAAACGTCGAAAAATTCTTAAAGATTTGCAGTAAAAGAAAAGTATCCTCTGGATCGTGCACATACGAGTCTGATGCCATCGAGAGATGAGATAAAGAGTAAATTAAAGGACGTGAAGGAAGGAGAGAGTTTAAAAAAGGTTTTGAATCCACTGGTGGGGTTTGGTTCGGCGTTGATAGACCACGTGCTTTTGAAATGGAATTTCGTGTTGGGTTGTAAAATAGGAAAAGATTTTAAAGTGGATGAAGACATGGATCGATTGTTGTCGGGATTGGAAGAGGCGGTAAAAATATTGGAGGATATAAAACAAGCTCCTGGCAAGGGTTACATAATTCAGAAGAAAGAAACGAAACCTTTGCAAGATGGAGGGGAAGATTTCATGCTCGTAAATGCGGATTTTCATCCGATATTGTTGGAGCAAAATAAAAATCAACCTTACAAAGAATTCGAGACTTTTGATCAAGCTGTCGACGAATATTACTCCTCGATGGAAAGCCAAAAATTGGATCTTAAAGCTTTGGCTCAAGAACGTGAAGCATTGAAAAAATTGAAAAACGTCCGTATCGATCACGATCGAAGGCTCGTCAGTTTGAAGCAAACCCAAGAAATCAACGAACTGAAGGCTGAATTGATAACGAGAAATCAAAAATTAGTCGAAGATGCTGCATTCGCCCTTCAATGCGCCCTTGCCAGCCAAATGTCTTGGCCCGAAATTCAAGCCATGCTCAAAGAGTCCCAAGCCATTGGCGACCCCGTAGCGTTGGCCATAAAAAAATTAAAACTCGAGACAAATCACGCCTCTATCTATCTGACCGATCCTTATGCCGACGACGACGAAAATTGCATTCAACCCATGATCGTCGATATCGATCTTGCCTGCTCCGCTCATGCCAATGCCAAAAAATATTACAGCCAAAAAAAAATGGCTGCCAAGAAACAACAAAAAACCATCGAGTCCGAAGGCAAAGCTCTCAAATCTGCCGAACGGAAAACTAAACAGACTCTCAAGGAAGTTCAAGCTATTCATAGCATCAATAAAGCCAGAAAAGTTTATTGGTTCGAGAAATTTTATTGGTTCATTACCTCGGAAAATTATTTGGGTCAGTGAATTTTTAATCCATCGGGATTTTTTTTAAGGGATGGAGTCTTAAAGACCAATTGCACATGTTTCTCAGACAAACATTTTGTTGAATTAGAATTCCGACACCGATTTAACATTAAGATAATTTCATTTTTCACTTATATCGCAATTTTCGTAATAAATTATAAATTTTCTAGTTATCGGTGGACGCGATCAACAACAGAACGAATTGATCGTTAAACGTTATCTTCGTCCTGGAGATTTGTACGTCCACGCAGATCTTTCTGGTGCGAGTTCCGTTGTTTTGAAAAATCCAAGTGGCGAGCCTGTCCCACCGAAAAGTTTGGCGGAGGCTGGTACTATGGCTGTTGCATACAGGTACATAAAAAAAATGTATAGAATCGAAAAAATTCGAGTTGAAAAGAAAATACAAAATTCAAAAATTTGTTTTGTTCCGTAACGAACTTTGAAAAAATCGTTCATTCTAATAACTGGTAACTAAACTTTTGTTTTTGAAAAGTTTCGCTTAAAAAAATGTTTATGCGTTTACATCACGATTATGTAAAATCGGTTGCAGCGATTAAAAAACAAATACTCATTCAAACTGACAAACCTTTCTGCATTTTTGTATTTTTTAATCCTCCATCTAGAATGAACCGTTTATATTCATTTTTAACCCTTGTTTTTGCTCAAAAAAGTAAAAAAAAACGTATTATCCACTGTTTTTTGAACTTTTTATTCAATTCGTACCATTTTTTTTTTTTTTTTTTTTTTCATTTTTTTAAATCCAAGGTAGATGAGAGACTAGATTTGTCGGTATCTACTTTAAAAGTACATTCGATTTTTGGTTTTTCGACGCACCAAAGTAAAAAAGTCATTGCAACCGAAATCACGAGACATTTTGGCACTCCATCTTTAGCGCCCTATCAAAAATTATATAAAAAAAATAGATTAAATTAAGAAAAAAATTCGTTCGTGTGGTTAGAGCATGTAATTTTTGTGTAAAAATCTGTATAGCACATCCGAAATACTGGAAAAAAAAAAATTATCAAAATGTGCTGATTTTGAGCCATTTCCATGGGAATTCTCCCCGAAAATAAATTAAAAATAAATCATTAAAAAAGAAACAAATTGTTCAATACAGCGTTGCCTGGGAAGCCAAGGTGATTGCGGGCGCATGGTGGGTAAACCATGACCAAGTGACGAAAACAGCTCCAACCGGAGAATATTTAACAACGGGTTCGTTTATGATTCGAGGGAAAAAAAATTATCTTTCGCCTTGTCAATTGGTGATGGGGCTTGGTTTTTTGTTTCGACTCGAGGAGAGTTCGATCGAGAGGCACAAGGATGAGAGACGGGTGAAAACAATCGAGGAAGACAGTATAACGATGGAAAATTCGATCGAAATTGAGAAGGAAATTGAACTGGAAGACGATCATGAGAATGAGGAAGAAAAAATTGTGGATCAGGGAGAAGAGGAAAAAAACGACGATTTTCAGACAAAAAATGAATTGAACACGATCGAGGAAGAAATTTTACAAAATCCTGATGCAGATTCGTCTGGTAGTGATGATGAAAATATCTTGTTTCCTGATACGCAAATTAAATTGGATCTCTCAGGAACGAGGTACAATTTCACAAGCGAAATAAACAAATACACAAATTATTTAATAACAATTTATTTTCCTCAAATTCATTTTATTTCAAAATTGAATTTGTTTCTTTTTATTTGTACATTATTCTTGAAAAAATAATTCAGATAAATTCAAATTAATTTAGAAAATACGCTTTTTAATTCCCAGTTTTGATGTTACTTTAAAACTGTTTATTTGTTATGCAGAATGAAACTTGTGATAAACAACAGTCAACCGTTGTCGAGTACTGCGGTCGAAAAAAGCGAGGAAGTCGTATATTTGGGCGACGACAGACCGATTACCCTGAAACCTCCTGAAACGTCGTCGAAAAAGGGAAAACAACAAACGAAAGAAAATACGAAAGAGGAAGAACAAAAACCAGATAATAAGGAAGTTAAACAAAAAGAACCGAATGTTATGAAAAGAGGTCAAAAGGGACGACTGAAAAAAATGAAAGAGAAATATAAAGACCAGGACGAAGAGGATCGAAGAATTCTTATGGAAGTTCTTAAGGTATTTTTATTGTTCTTAAATCAACATTTTAATTTTAAAAAAGTTTCTCAAATTGTTGTTGAATTTATATCGGTTTTTTTAACTAAAATAATTTGGTCCTTTTATTAAGCAAATTAAGGGGCCAGTCCACTTTGGAGCCACGAAAAAATGGCTATTTTCGCGATTTTTTTTGAGAATTTTATAAAAGATATGAATATAAAAGTTGTTGGGCTTGATAAATAAAGTCTTGAAATACATAAAAAAAAAAATTTTAATTCATTTTTATTCATTTTTAAGTGTAAAAACTATAGTTTAACGTAACGCCTCAAAAATAGGTGGGCTAGGTAGCTCCATCACAACTCGGCAACGGCTTGCCTGAAACAAAAAAATCAAAGTCCATTAGATTCGGTATGACACCAGCTACAAAATGACTCTCGGATATAAAGTTTTATCAAAAAATAAAAAAAAGGCAGATGAAAAACGAAAAAAGTAAAAAAAACGCGTTTTTTTCGCAGTTTTTCACCAAAAAAAGAGTAAAAATCAAAATTTTAAAACCATCGAGGATCATCTTGTTGCGAATCATGTTTACAATATATGATTCAAATTTCAAGAGAATCGGTTTATTAGTTTTAGAGATACGATGGAGCTAGATTTTGAAAACGTTGTTTCGAGAAAAACGCGTTTGAGCGCGCTATACGCTCAGGTAGACGAAATGAGGTCCTGACGTTCAGGTAAAAAAAAATACTTAGAAAGCTCAGATTTTCATAAAATTTTGACACAATATTTCTAAATGTATGTACTTTCGAAAACAGTAAAAAAAACGATTTTTTGAAATTTTCAAAGTGGACTGGCCCCTTAAATGTGAAAATTGGTAATTTTTTAGTCAGCCGGAGCGGCAAAAGAGGACAAACGAAAAAACAAAAACAAGGATCCATCCGGTCCGAAACAGGGCAAAAAACGAGTAAATCCAAATAAGCCAAATTTGGCTGCGCAACAATACGCAAAAAATATGGAGAATGCTGACGACGATGACGTTGGACCAGCACCGGAAATCGACATGTTAGAGCAATTAACCGGAAAACCCCTTCCGGAAGACGAATTATTGTTCGCTGTGCCTGTTATTGCTCCTTACAATACTGTTCTCAATTACAAGTAAGTTCTCGATTTTTCAACTTTATTAAATTCATGATTTTCAAAAATACAATAACAAATTAAAATAATAAAAAATGAAAATTGAATAAATAACTTGCCTTGTTATTTTATTAATTTATTATTTTTTCAAAGTTTTTACATAAATATAAATAAAACAAGAGAATATTTTTTAAATATTCATATGCGTTTGAAAAATTACTAAACTCATTTCACGTAACGATAAAAAATTCTGATTATACATTGAAGCATGTTTTGTTTAAACAATATGTTAATAACTTTTTAGGATTATTATAATGGAAAATCAAATATCGTAAAGTATTAAAATTTATCCTTAGTTTTCATTTGTGAAATTAAAAAAAAATGAAAAAATAACACAACAAAAAACGAAAGTATGCTTAGTTCCGAATATCTAAAACATTTTTTTTTTTTGAAAATTTAGATTCAAGGTAAAACTAATGCCAGGAACGGGGAAAAGAGGCAAAGCAGCAAAAACTGCAGTAGCAGTATTTTTACGCGACAAAGCGATATCGCCGCGCGAGAAAGATCTTCTGAAGGCGGTCAAGGACGAGACGATCGCGAGAAACATACCCGGAAAAGTGAAAATAAGCGCTCCACAGATACAAAAATTGAAGAAGTAATAATTATTCTAAAATTAATATTCAAACCTCTATTTCCTGTATAAATTTCAAAATAAAACGTGATATCAAGTTAGCAAAAATTCGTCTTTATTGGAGAAAAAAAGTTTTTTTATACAAAACTTGGCAATTTTGACTCGGTTCTTTCGCGTAATTTACTTAAGAAATAAAATAACGCTATTAATTATCGACTAACATTAATTTTAATGATCATAATCGACACCGTTCAACAGTAAATATTAATAAAAATGAGATGCATTTATTTTTTTATCTCAATCGAGGTCTTTACCGAGCGGTTTATTCGTCACGTGGCAGAGAACGTCGAGTTCATTTATTTCATAATAATCGAAAGGATTTTTTCGTCCGTTCGACATACGAAATATTTTTCTGAATCTGTGTTTGTAAAAACACATGAGTCATTCGTCGACTGCATATCAAGTCAGAATCAGGTCGAAAGTGTTCCTGTTAGTCGTCTCCATCGCCAAACATATCAACGTCGGAATTCGAATCGTCGTACGTATTTTTTCGCTGAGCCGCAGTCCTCCCACGATTCGCTATTTTGGACGTTGTTTTAGGCCGCGAATTTGTTCCCTTCGATACAATCTGTAAAAAAAGGGGGGATTATTTTATAGAAGATAGAATCGTATAATTAACGGAATGATTTAAGAAATGATTTCTGCATTAATTAATGATAAACTTCAGTAGAAAATTAAAGAAAAAAATAATAGTCAAATTAGTACAAATGGAAGAGAGAAATGAACGAAGAGCATTCACGGAAAAAAAATTTAATATTGTTTTTAGGTATTAGAAGAGCGGGATATACAAATTGAAAGCATAATTCATAAAAAAATTAAAGGATTCGATCAATTTTTTAGTGATTTTTTGTCAAAAAGTTTCAAAGTTGTTTTTACTTCAGGCTCAGAAGTTGCACTGGAATCCAAAGATTCCATAGGTTTTCTCCGAGCTCTCTTGGCCGAGGTAATTTTTGGCACCTTTTTTGTTTCGGTTTTTTTGACTTTCCGTTTTTTCGTGATACATATATCGTACTCGGCGTCCGAATCGTCGTCCATAGTTTCGATGATTTTTCTCAGGCCCCGAACACCCTCGCGTTTTCTGTCAACGATAACGCCGACAGTGCTCTCGTCCAATGACGAACCAACCGCGAAACATGGACTCGGGCTTCTAGATGCTTTGAAGCGTGGACTTTTTCTCATCGCCGTTATTTCCGTGACTTTTTTATTTTTCTTAGGCGTCACCGTGCGGGGCCTCGTCGACGCTTTAGCGGATTGAGAAAATTCCAATTTTCCTTCGACGCTACAGCCCAACTTTTCCAAACCTTGGACGAGAATTTTACGGAATTTCGCGTAATTTGGAGTCTCGTTGAATTTTAATTCAGCCAATAATTTCATGTATTCACTCATCGGCGAAGGTACGCGCAACCCGAAACATTGCTTCAAAAAATTTCCTACGTCCTCGAACGCTTTCTCTTTTTGCTTTTGAAGCGCTGACGGATCTTTCAAATTTGAATACCACGGTAAGGAATCGCAGAGCCATTGAACCATATTGTAACCGAGAATTTCAAAGTCGCTTCTCATTGTTGGAACTATCAAAGAAAAGTTTAAATATTAGTTTTACACAATATTCAAGCAAATAGCAATTTATTCATAAACATTGAAATGTAGGTATTTTATTGTTGATTTTCATGTTTTCATTATTAACCCTTACAGCACCAACGTGAGTCATTTGTGTCCAGGCCCATTTGACATTCTGCGAGTCCTGTTAAACTTGTCACCCCACCTTAATCGGTACCCCCCGTAAAAAAAGTTTGATTCAAAAGGAAACTTTCCCCGAAATGTCCCGTTCCAGCGTACATTTCCCTCCGAGTACCGAGCGACTGAAATCGCGGAAGGATACGAATGACCCACGTTGGGGTCGTACGTAAGCCTTTTATTGAACGATAATTTGAACAGTTTCAATAATTGTTATGATGATTTTATTAAATGACTAGCGAATATTTCCGTTGGACAACACTTTTTTGGTCCGATAATGAATAAAAAAAATTGGAAAAAAATGTAAAAAATTTAGATTTTCTTGGTAAGCTCAACGTTCGTTGTTTTTTCGTCGAATGATCGACTTCTCTCTCGCATCCTTTAACCAAGGGCCACGCTATAACCTTCGCGGAATTAACTCCACGCTTGGCCAGTGTCCCCCCTCCTCTATGGCCCCGCTTATGTTTTCTTATTTTTCCGCGAATATTGGACGACGATACCGGTGCAATTTTTCTTCATCTCATTCTTATTCGGTATTTCGACTGTGAATGTTCTATATTATCTCGTACAAATTGAACGACTGTTATCGACGTAATATCGATGATATAATATCGGCGATATAGTATTTTTATTTCGTAAAATTCCAATTTTTCATCATCGAAAATAATGTATCCGGTAATATTTGACTGATATGACTTATTTTTTTTGTATTCCTGCATTCTTTAGCTTCAATTACCTTTTTTTTGTTTCTTTTCCGACCTCTGGTTCGGGAGTTATAATTTTTTTCACCGCTGCATGCATCACGCGTATAATTGTTCGTATTTATACATATTAAACATATTTAAACGATTTATTTGGGAAATATCTAAGTGTAACGCTTTAGTATACGGATCGAACTAGCTTCGTGAATTTTTTGAGAATTTTCCTATCATGCTATCTGGCCGAAAAGGGCGCTGGATACGAATGACCCACGTTGGTGCCGTAAGGATGCCAAAAAAAGGTTGGTGCCGTAAGGGTTAATTATCAATTATTTATTTTTATATCAATTGTATTCACAACTTAAAAAGAAAAATTGTACAATTTGTATTTTGTTCGTATTTTTATGTATTTGTTAATTTTCCAAATGTTTGTAGTTTAGTTCATTTGATTAAATTTTTTGTGCTAATAATATTGTTCATCCGTACTAAAAAAATAATAAAACATTTTCATTTGGATTGATATCAGAAAGTCGTGGCCAAGGATTTTCAATAATTCATATTTAAAAAAAAAATCATTTTTACCTCCCATGTGAGCATCCCTGCTCGTGTATTCGATCGTTCCATTATGAGCTTTCTTGGGATCAAGTTTGTACTCCGATTTTGTAGTATAATGCGAGGCTAGACCGAAATCAACCAAATAAACGTAATTCGGTGATTTCAAGTCCATAAGCAGATTTGCACCTTTTATGTCTGCGTGAATGTATGTTTTACTGTGAATGTACTCTAGTACGTCTATCTGAAAAAAAACATTCATCAAATTCGGTGATCAATTTTAATTAGGGAATTCCCATAATTGTAAAAAATTAATACATTTTTTTGAAGTTTGTTTTGTTACAGTTTGCAGCTTTTTACAAACGACAAATTAGTCGTTCATCTATTTTGGATTGTTAAAAAATGAAAACATGACGCGAGTTTGAAAAAAAAGTTGAAAAAACAGGAAATACACTTTTTTTCCACTTTTGGAGCCAACAACAGATTAAAATGAATATTAAGCACTCATTCTGAATCTAACACTGCGAAATATACAAATAAAGAGTATGTAGAAAAATTTCTCAATTCGAATGTGCAGATTTTTTTTTTAAATCGCAGGAATCGATTTTATAAACATGGTTGCGATAAAAAAGTGTCAAATTTTTGTTTTTTTCGTTCAGCTTCCCAAATAGCCAAAAAGTTTAGTTATCAGTTATTAACCCTAGACCCTCACGATCTATATTTCCGAACGTAAACCCTACAACTGGGTCAAAAACGACCCCAGACCCCAATCTTCTCTTTAGCCTAAAATGTTCCCCACATGCAATAACATAAGGCTTAATTATACACGATTCTCTTCGTTTTTTAATAACGAAGATAATAGTGTATGATAAAGTGATATTTGGTGAACATTTGGTGATAAAAACTCTATAAAACGAAACAAAGTTTTGGAAAAATGCAAAAAGTTCTTTATTTAAAAAAATGGGGTCATTATTCGACCCCGTTGTAGGGGTCTAGGGTTAAAACGCTATATTCTAGAGGCACAGAACAGTAATATTATGTGAGAAAAAAATGATCGATTTTCTCAAAGTTTGGTATAAAAATTGCCTCTTAACATAAAAATAATAATTTAGTAGTCACAATTTTAAAAAAATTGAAAAATCCTGAAACATTGTTTTTGGCTATTTTTATTATTGGCCGAGTAATAATAATCTGAAATGCCTATATTATAAATGAAATTTGCCAATTAAAATTTAATAATAATGAATTATAAAAATATTGCCAATTAACGTTTGTAAAAACGTGCAAAAATTTGTTTTTTCAATATTCTTACAATTTGTACAGCGATCTTGTAGACGGTGTGCTCAGGAAATTTTCTACCATTCTCAAGGAACAATTTCCAAAGGTCGGTGCCGTAACGATTCATGATGACAAAACGATATTTTGTGCCGTGACATTCGTGGCTGCCGGACCCAATAAATTTTGGCATTCCTAAGTGTTGTAGCTTCTTTTTTTTCTTCCAAGCCTCGACTGTGAACAAAAATTTGAGTTATCATAAAGAATTCTAAAACTTTTTAAATTTCTGAGTTTGGATTTATTTTGCTTTTTTTTACTCACTGTCATCGGGTTTGGCGTTCCGCATATAAAAATGCATTTCCACAAAAAGTGGTCCATTCCCATGAGGTTCCTAAAAATTCCAAAATTTCGACAATTTTTTATTTTGGAAACAAAAAACAAAAAAGATGAATAAATTTCGAAATACTCACAATTTTTATAACGAAGGGATAATCTTTGGGTGTTTTTCCTGAATACAGAGCAGCTACAAAACAATTGCGTCTTAAATTTCCGAAAAATCATAAATGAGCAGAAAAAAAAAATTTGATCAACATAAATACCGGAATAAATTTCGCCGAAACCGCCAATTCCGATCGATTCTCCAAGGATCCATTGTTTTTTAGAAAGATCAACAATTATTTCGCCCTTTGGTATGGGATCGGGTAATTTGTATCCGTTAGCACCTTTTTTTTTCGGCGCCTTTTTAACGCCTCTACCGGCCATCGTTGGGGGGTTAAAAAATTTCAAGGCAAAAAAGACGCGTTAAGCCCGAGATTTTCCAAACGAATAAAGGTTAAATTCGCACTTATCAATATTTCAAGGTTACAAATACGATCTTTTTATTTTTCCACCACACGACGATAACAAACTATTAATTTAAATCGACAAGCACGTAAACATAAAAAAAGAAAAATAACGAAAGAATAAAAACGCAGAGAAGATAGTTTTTCGCGGTTCTCGAGTGCGCAGCGATTTGTTCAAACGAGTTCTTTTTTCTTATACAAGACTCAATTCAAGACATACTGGAGTAAGTCCCGTTCACACGGAAAACACTGCGACCAAGGAGAGCAAGGAGAATAACGGGCGTTTATTGGTCGCTCGCTTCCAATAAATGGTTGCGGAGGCGGGAGATTGAACGCGATAGAGAACGCGCAGTCAATGAGAGCACAACTGAACTAGTTTTTCAAAATATCCCCCGTTTCTATTGGCTCCACGGCTCGTTGTTAAATGCATTCGTCCTTCAGTGGGTTATTCGAATGGGCACTGAGCGCATTTGCCCTTCAATTGGCTAGTCGTTTAGCCACGAAGTGCATTCGCCCTTTTATTGCGCACGAGGCTTTAATCCGTAAAGTAACCCTTCGGAAATTTAGACACAACACCACACGCTGTGACCCACACAAAAAAAACACACACAATTAACAAAAGGCTGAAACATCATCTGGGTGAATATAAAGTGCATAGGAGCACACGTATCTCCAATGACAATCGTTTTCGTGGTCAACATTGTCAGTGAGTGTCCGTAGTGATGTTGAAAGCCAGGTTAGAAAAAAGCTCGAAGCACTAAAAATCAATTTAAAGAAAAAATTAGTGAAAACGAAGTTGAAAATCGTATGTAAACATGATAAGTTAATTGACGAAAAAAACGGGTAAACTTGGAAAATTCAAATTACTTCGAAAGAACGAAACAACTTGACAAAATCCTAACACGAAAAAATTCGACCAAATGTGAAATAAATAGTGGCAGTCGTTTTTTTTCTCCCTTCTCTCTCTCACACTCGGAAAATACAATTTTTCTCCTGTCGCCAAAGATTTCGCACAAATGCCTCTCGTAGCGAGAAATTGTCCACACATTTGCAATCACGGCGATCTGACTATTATCGAAGCTGTCTTCGCCCAGAAAGAAAAATTCGTCAAATGCAGCGACTGCGACAGTGAGGGTCCCAATCTCTGGCTATGTCTCTTTCCCGATTGCCGGTGGGTCGGCTGCGCCGAAACTCATCAAGATCACAGCACCACTCACAACACTGATTATCCTCTTCATTGTGCTCATATGAATTTATCCACCAATCGCATTTGGTGCTACGCCTGCGAGAAAGAAGTTATCGCTCGTCATATTCCATCTCCGCCGCTCTCTCCTAGTCAATTAGACGCCAAAATCGGAGCCAACAAGTTTTCCGGAGATGCTTCTGTCAATATCGATTTCAAGGCTGACGATGCTGATTACGAGGCAACCAGATTTCTTGGCGATAGGTGAGACGTCTTGAAACAAAATTTTTTATGACAAATCGTATTAGTTTGTTCTTTTTTTAATCAATTTTGAGTTGCGATAAGAATCGTTGATTTTTGTAATTTATTCAAGCGCTAACTAACACTTGGGGCAAATAGTTATAAGCAAATCGTTGCCGTTAATTTTATTTCAATGCTAATGAGCATTTTCTAGTTTTCAGGACTTTTAAATTGTTTTGCTTCCTCTGAGAATTAAATAATATGAAAATTTAGTAATTTATATTTGTTTGAGTAATAAATTGAATTGTTTAACAAAAAAATATCAGAATTTTCTACCACAGCGATGAATTCTTGGTTCGCACAAAAGAATCTTTCATTAGACTTTGAACTGCGTAGGCAATTACGAATCAGAGCGCTTGTATGCAAGACTGGAATTCACTGAAATTCTTATTTAAATGACTATCAGTCAAAATAAGAAAAATTGTGCTTCTTTGTTTCATATGTTTAAAATGTTTGAAAATGTCAAAATATTTACGTAATAAATCAAATTCTTCGAGGATTTGATTGAGATAATTAGCCTGATAATTTCTAAATTGAATTAAATAGGCATTTCATTTTTTGGAAAAAAAATTCCTATATATCGATTTAAAAAAATCCTGAAGAAAAATAAAAAGCAATTATTATATTCCCGTAAAAAGCAGGGTGTACCCGAACCACACGATGAAGTTGGAGAAGGCAATACTGACGCACGAGCGAGGTGGTGATTCGCCGGACAGTACGGATTCGGAGGACATGAAAGATTTCTCAGGAAAGCCTCGTGGTTTGGTGGGATTGCAGAACATCGGCAACACGTGTTACATGAACGCAGCGTTGCAGGCATTATCGAACGTGTTGCCATTGACGCAATTTTTTTTGGACTGTGGTCACATGGTCGGTTATATAGCGCGAGAGAGAAAGCCAGGATTGTGTTTGAGTTACATGAATTTGGTAAAAGACATGTGGAACAGGAAGACACGTGGTTACGTCGTACCGCATGGAATCTTGTCGGGGATCCGAACGGTGCATCCGATGTTTCGTGGTTACCATCAGCACGACACGCAGGAATTTCTCCGTTGTTTTATGGATCAATTGCACGAGGAATTGAAGGAGCAATTGGAGGACGATCGAGAAGTTATTTTAGGGTTGAAAAACCAGGGAGAGCATTCGGAAGAGGAGGGAAAGAACGAAGAGGAAGAAGAGGAGGACGAGGAGACAGAAGTGGAGGCTAACGGTTCGAGTCAATCGGACGGAGAGTACGAGACTTGTGATTCGGGGGTGAGCGAGCAGAGCTCGTTATCCGACGAAGGCGAGCGAGGCACCAAAAGAAGATATTCCAGGGTCTCGCAGTCGGATAAACTACGAAATAAGTTAACGAATCGTGGTCGCAACAAGAGTTCGGGAGACGATAATTTTGGGCAACAAGCAGTACCCCAAGGCCAACAAGGACAACAAAGATCAATGCAAAATTCACCCGCTAAGCATCGATCCAAGAAACAAACTAAAACACGTAGCATAATAAGCGACATATTCGATGGAAAATTACTCAGCAGCGTACAATGTTTAACCTGCGATCGTATCTCCACGAGAATCGAAACTTTTCAAGATCTCTCGTTGCCAATACCCAGCAGAGATCACATCGATATGCTCCATCAGGGATCTTTGACTCCACAAAAAGCTGGACCTTGCTCCGACGTCGTTTACGTCACGAATCAATCTTCCTGGTTGTCGTGGTTCGTACAATGGATGAGATCCTGGTTCTGGGGCCCCGTAGTCAGCCTCCATGATTGCTTAGCCGCTTTCTTCAGCGCTGACGAACTCAAAGGCGACAATATGTACAGTTGCGAGAAATGCAATAAACTTCGTAACGGTATTAAATTTTCAAAAGTTCTCGAACTACCGGAAATACTTTGTATACATTTGAAAAGATTTCGTCACGAATTAATGTTCAGCTCGAAAATAGCCAATTACGTATCGTTCCCACTCGAAGGGCTCGACATGAGACCTTATCTGCACAAAGAGTGCGTTTCCAAGGTCACCACTTACGATCTCGTCTCTGTCATTTGTCATCATGGCACAGCCGGCGGTGGTCATTACACTTGTTACGCTCTCAATCCCATAGTAAATCAATGGTTCGAATTCGACGATCAATGCGTCACTCAAGTCACCCCTGAAACCGTCAAAAATTGCGAAGCTTATGTTCTTTTTTACAAAAAAAAATCAACCGAAATGCTACAACTACGCGACAAAACCGTCGAACTGCTCGAAAAATCTTCCCGCGAACCTTCTGAACTCAATTTCTACGTTTCACGACAATGGATCAATCGCTTCAATACATTCTCCGAACCTGGACCCATCGTCAATTCCGACTTTTTATGCCCCCATGGCGGTGTCAATCCCATTAGAGCTGCCTTCGTCGACAAAATCAGCTTACCACTTTCTCAACCTGTTTGGGAATTTATGTACAATACGTAAGTATGAAATAATGGAAAATAATCGGGAAAATCTCGTATTCGAGTATATCAGAGTGCCACGGTCCTCGAGAATTTTTTTTTCTTTACACGATCGATGGTTTAAAATGTTAACTTCAGGATCAAAATTCGAGTCGAAAAGTCTGAAAATATTTTTGCGACTCGGATTAGGTGCATTCGTACATCCAATTATAAAGATTTCATCCTATTAATACTCGATAAACCGTAAAAATTCAAAAAAATCTAAAAATTTATCAGAATTAACAATTTTGGTTGATTTTTATTTCAGATTCGGTGGTGGCCCAGCATGCACGCATCTCTATGAATGCCCGGTCTGCGAGGAGAAGTACGAGTCGTTGCAGAAACGTAGATTGTACGAAATGGACGTATTCCAACGATACAACTCGGACAATCCATCGGCTATTTATGCTCTGGCTATGGCCTGGCTTCGTCAATGGCAAAGCTTCGTAAAAGGCAAAGAAATACAACCACCAGGTCCCATTGACAACACCTCGATTATTGTTAATAAAAACGGACAGAACGTTTTGAAAGCTGGTGTGTAATGTCCATTTTTTCTAATGTTTCTCAACACCCGTAATCTTCGAGTAAATAATTGATCGCAAAATTTTAAATACTGTGTTTATCATTTTTGTTATACAATTTTTTTGCAATATTTACCGATCGTTTTCTCTGAAACTTACCAACAAAGTATTCTGTGTTTATTTTGCATAATTATTTATGATCGAGCTTGAATTATTATCAATCGAGTTCCAATTTGTACCGACCGAGTTAAAAAAAAATATCCGTCACAATAATTGATATTGAATCCACAAAAACTGGTGGTAAATATTAAAAAATTAATTGCAGGTTCCGACTGTGGCCAAATATCCGAAGAGCTTTGGCAATTTTTCTACAGCACGTACGGTGGTGGTCCCGAATTGATGCTACATTCTGGCCAACGCTCGGCGCAACTCCAGCCAAATATTTCGTTACATTCCTCCTCGACGCCGAACCTCGTTGAGCAGAATCCGAAACCAAATCGCGCGGAAAGCGCAATAACCAAAATAAGTTCAACGAAGAGTACGGAGACGATATCGTTGCAGGATAGCGCTATCGACAGTATAGCATCAGATAGCGACTCGTTGCACACGCAGAGAGACACCATTGGATAAATTTCTTTTCTTTTCTACAAAACTACAAAAATTCCAGATTAAAAGAAAACAAAAAAAATCTTTTAAAATCGCGTTCCTCTCGTTCAACAGACTAAAAATTAACACAAAAGCAACAAATCATTGTAAAGTAAGATTTAAAAAAACCATGAGACACATGCATCGTGATAAAGCCTCGAGATTTAACGAAAATCGAGACGAAATGAAAAAATGAAAACAAGCAAACAAAAGTCGAATTGTCAAACACCACATTAGCTATAATTATTGTTAAAAATTTTTGATCATCGCGTCGCCGTACGATTATAAATCAACAATTATTCAATTATGAAAAACAGTGATCAATTTATTGATATTCAATTGAATAAACGAGAGCAACAAAAATAACGATATCGAAAGAGATGAAAAAAAGGACAAATAACGAAAGTTTCGTTTGTGATATGCGCCCTTGATGGAAAAATGGCTATGCGTCGTTGAAAAAAAAAAAAAAAACAAAAAAAGAAACAACATTTCCGAGTATTGTTAATTCTGTAGGAATTCAGGGTGTTTGTGCATAAAGGCATTTCCTTCATTCCTTTTTGATTCTCAAATAGTTATTATATTTATAATTAAAAATAAAAAACAAAAAGGAATATTAAATCAATTACATGTGTATAATAATTTAATTACATTTAATTAAATTGGAATTTAATAAAAAGAGTGTATAATTAGTCGGGAAAACTTATGGTCTACAATACATTTTCAAGGTCAAAAAAAATGACGAAAAGAGGCAAAAGTCTTTGTGCACAATTATCCTGGCTTTGTTGATTCGTTATAATTTTTTTTCTCTCTTCATATTTTCCTCTCGTCGTAAATCTGCAAAATAGCGAGGTAAAAATGAAAAAAAAAATAAACAAAATTAATGAGGGTGAGAAAAAACGGTAGCGCCGGTGATTGTAAATTTTTTTTAGTTTTTAGAATTTCTAAACATTCGATTGTGAACCGCGTTGAAAGAGGAGAACAAAAAAGAGAAAAATTATCGTGATAATCCGAAGCAAAGAATGGAATTATAAGAAAAAAAAAACAGTACAAAATTTGTCGTTGAGAAATCGTTTCGTCGTTTCGACCAAAAAAAAAAAAACACAACAAATGTAGAAGAAAACGATCGAAAAGGTTCCATTCCGGCGTTTCGTAAATGTTGGATTAAACGTTGATTTTGTTTTTTTTTGTACGATCGTTTTATTAATTGTATGTTTATCATTATTTGTATGTTCACACCTACATGTACAAAGGCATTTCGTAAGGAAAACCCGCGAATCCAGTTACCATAGAATCGCAAAGGTTTTTGTATTAAAAAAAAAAAAATAAATAAAAATTCATTCGATCGAAGTGAAGTGAAGAAAAATTAGCGCGGTTTTGTTTACGAATAAAATGTCACGATCACGTTAATTAAAAACCAATTACACGCGTTAAATACTTTAAAGTTTATCGAAAAAGCAATGATTGCTGTGTAAAGCATTTTTCTTTTTTTCAAATTGTCGTCGACGATGAGAAATCAGTGGTTTCCTTTACACATCGTTTCGTTTGATTAATTTATATATAAAAATAAATAAGTAACAAAAAATTTACGTATATTCGCAGGGGTAGATTTATTATCCGGGACGTTAAGGGATACTGCGTTTTAATGTTTATGTACATAATATATATGGCGCTAATTATTCTTATTGCAATTTATGGTTCTACCGTTGACTGATATAAATATTATTATTGTGTATTTGTATATCTCACTTGTACGTTGTTTCTTTATGTGCACGTCGAGCATCGAAAAAAAAAGAAAAAACAAACAAACAAATAATACAAACACTAGAAGAAAAAAACTATTAAAAAATATACAAAATATTACAAAAATTACATCTAAACTGTAAAGAATCGTTAGATCGTGAAATTCTAAAGAAAAATATTTCTGACTATTTTTCTCTCCGATGCACCGTTGACTAGATATTAATGAGTTTGTAGCAGCCAATCCGCTCAGGCATCGAGACCGCGGTGCTCTCCTCATTCTGCGCGTCGCTTCCCGACGCACCTGATTGGCTAATCGTAATTTGTTCATATCTCCACAACGCTGCATCATTGAAAAAAATGCCTGAGGACTTTTCTCTTCAAAATTTCACGATCTACACAACGTGTAAATCATGGATGTGATTTTTGGGAAAATTTGCATATATACGTATAAATATATATATATATGAATATAAATATATTTGTGAGTTAGTCAAAAGCCTCACACACACTACTTGGCCACAATCGGGGAGAGATTGTAAATTGTAATAATCATTGTGGGTCATTCTTTTGAAAATGTAACATACCTAAGGTTAATAAATAAATTGATTTTCATTATTTATTGAAAAAAATTTATTTATTATTTATTGAAACTACAAGCTTTTCGATAATAATAATTCGAGAAAGTTATCAACATATTGTTTAAACAAAATATTTTTCATCAGATGATCGGACAATTTTTGTTGTTGTCAGATGAGTTTGGTAATTTTTCTAAATGCATATACATTTTTTTATAATAATCCCTTAGTTTTTAGATCCTTCGAAAAGCTTCACAAAAATGAATAAAAAATCACGAATTTCGCACATGTTTTTGTAAAAGTATTCAACACGGTATTTTCGAACGTTGTGAAACATTGAACGAACAGTTTCTCATATACAAACTTCATAAAAACTCGAAAAGAAGACACGAAAAAAAAAGAAAAGAAATACGAAAAAATCGAAAAGTATTTTGGACCATCAACCTATTTATTTCATATGACGAAACAATTTGTCAGTAATCGAGATGTTAATAATCTTTCGATAATTTCACCTCATCGCGTGTTGAAAAAATGTTATTTAACCCTAGAATCTATTTTTTCCAACGTAAACCCTACACTGGACTAAATAATTACTCCAATCTTCTCTTTAGCATAAAATGTTCCTCGTACGCAATAATAAGGTTTAATTATATATCATTCTCTTCAGGAGAGCAGTTGGTCCGGTGGATAAGGGCTCGACTCGCACGCCGCAGGTCCCGAGTTCGAATCCCGGCCAAAACACCAATAAAAATTTGAAATTTTTTTCAAGTATTTCTGCTGCCAATCCCGGGTGGTTCGAATTCCACTTTCATAAATCCATGGCCAAAACCCTCTCTAAGCAGTCGGTGTACGACTTTGGTGGCCTCCGTGGACGGTTCTCATCGTGCGGATGGTGGCTCTCTAGCCGGTGCCCTGACTGGCTCATTGCATCACAGCTGAGGGAAGGGTGCCTGCCTGAGTGCTTCTGATGGCCGTGCTTTTGAGCGTGCTCGCATTGCCACTTACGGAGATTAGTCGGGCACCGACTGTGTCGGCAAGGTTTTCTGCAGTTTCCTTTCGCCCTCGGCCGAATAAAGTCATATTCGGTAAATATTTAATGGTGAAAACTCTATAAAACGAAAGGAATGGTTTTAAAAAATTGGTTCGGGAAGGAAATTTGACATTTTCGTGGAGTAACTAATTACCCCGTTGTGAACTTCCAGGGTTAAGGTAGTTTTCTCAAAAATGCGTTTTTCTACAAAATTATTCAAATTTCTGAGTACAAATTGAGCACACTACAATATGATGACTTGCAGAATGTTCTATAAAGGTAGAATATTTCCTATAAAAGATTCCACAGCTGTACACACATTTCTTAAGGGGGTATTGCAAAATTCCGTATTTCTCGTGTCAATTCAGAAAGTTTTCTAAATATTGTTATAAAAATTGTCAACCAGAGAGAAACAAGTGGATAAGTTTGTCAAATAAATAAAACAAAAACTAGGATTTTGTTCGTTTTGTTTTGAGGAGAAAGCGATAGAAAGTAAAAGTGAGTATTAGATGTGAAAAATTTAATTTTTCGAATTTCAAACGTTTTTTTTTTCATAATTTTATAAGTTTTTACATTCCTAAAAAAAATAACAACTTTATTAGGATATTTCGGGAGTTTTCGAAGTGTTAATTTTTCAAGATGACTGTAGCGCATCGAGCACCTTAAGGAAACTGCATTTTTGTTTGAATTTGTACGAGAGACAAGTTTTCGGATATTTTGAATAGAAAAAAATGTTGAACGTGACTGTACGGTGAGAGGAATCGTAGGGTTGGTGCGCAGGGCCAAAGTGTCGATCTCTCTGTCTCGCATGGACCACATTGATCGAGTCTTGCGCGCAGCGATGATTTTAATGCTCCTGCCATTCTTAGCCAAATCCCCGAAAAAAGGGAGACACTCACCGTAAATGTTGGGATTGAAAATTCGCGATTAAAGCGAACCCGAAAACAACTCGCGGTCGTTTTACGAGTGGTAGTCGAGCCATGCGGTCGTGTAGTTTATTAGAAATTATTTAAATGAATGATAAATCATTTAGAAAAGAAAGATAGAAGAGTAACAACAAATTCATGAAGTATTTTTGCACAAGTGCCTCTAAAACGTTTAGACTAGAAATATTAACGCGGGGATTCCCGAGATTCCTCCTAAATCATCGTTCAAATAAATCGAATTAAATCATTCGTTCCATTTCTCATTTGCTTCACTCACAATCGAAGTGTTTCATCTTTAAAAAAAAAAAGCTCACACATACGGTGAGTCTTCTCTAATTAATCGTTAATTTGACGAATAATCAATTAATTATAATGGAAATAAAAAAAAATTAAGAGTCATTCATTTTTGTCAATTGGGAGTTTAAAAAATCGTAATGATCAATTAATTGACTGTTATAATGAAAAAGAGAGAGACCTGCTGACGATATAGAAGTTAATATTACTGTGCACGGTATCGGTGCTAGTTCAATTTGCATAATCAATTCATTGTGATAACGAAACTTCATTCGGGGATTCATACGCACGAGAAAATTGAAATTCTCGATACGAGCTGATTCTCGTGTTCGAAAACGATGATTTTCATATCTGCTTTCTTTGGATGAAATAGGGGTGGAAAAATAACAGGGCAGCTCAATTATCGATCCATTATTTTTCAGTGGACAGATATTTCTTATCGCTTTTCTTTTTCGATTGAATTTGAAGTGATAAAAAAGTGATTTTTTGGTTTTTTTTTTTTTTAAATATTTTACTTGACATTAGGAAAATTCGAAATGGCGAATTTTCGTGGATACAATCTTCCGTCATTGGGTGCATCTTTGAGCGTCGCTTGGGAAACTATAAAAGCCAAATGGCCGGAAAACAGTCCATGCATGGAATTAATTCGAGGCCCCGGTCCTGGGTATGGACAACAACCTCAGGCTCAACGCGAAGGCGATTTTCAAGCTTTTGGTGAAAATGGCGATAACACCGAAATGAGAACGATGAACGGAGAACAGGACTTTGGGCCTCAAAATAACGTTGCCGTTGCTGAAGATTCCTTCAGCTATCAAAGAAATGGGTAAACATTTTTTTCACTCGATCGTAATAATGCGCAATCGAAGGTAGTTGAGATTTTGGTAAAAAATTCATTTTCAGTTGATTTTTCACCATTAAACAAAAAAATTGAATAAAAATTTTGAAACTTAGCAATTAAACAAATCACTGAGAAAATTCAATCCTTAAAACTTTACAAACATCGATTTTCAATAATAATAATTCTTCAAAGTTATTAACACACTGTTTAAACAAATTATTATTCGACAATTTTTTTTTCGTTGCGTGCAATGAGTTTTGTTGGTTTTCTAAATGCATGTGATTTTTTTCAGAAGATCCCTCGTCTTAAAATTTTTTTTTTTTTAACTTTAAAAAATTTTCAAAAAAAAAGGTAAGAAAATCGACATTATATTTACGAAATTTCTAAGGCATTTCAAGAACAATTTTTCAAATACCGCCTTAAGAATGAAAAATATCGTCTGATTATATGGTGAAGAATTTTTGTATTCAAGCAGTTCGTTGATCATTTTTTTCTAAATGTTATTATTGCAAATCAATGTTCGTGACGTTTTAAAGATGGCAGAATTTATTCAGATTTTTTGTAAACGGCTAAGTACCAAAATTTTGACGAAAGAAAATTTTTGGCATAAAAAACAATGCAACGAATTTTGATTTTTTTTTTTAATTATTAATTTTCGACTGAACGTTTACTAATTATTTTTCTTACAGACTATTTCTTCCTCGAAGATCTGGCAAAATGAGCAGATATGATGTTTTATTAATTGTCAAATAATACAGAATACGAGAGAGAGAGAGAGAGAGAGAGAGAGAGAGAAACGAAATAACTTGAAATCACTAAATCTGATGAATCATTATTTGTAGGGATAAAATAAGAACGGGCAGTATGAGCAGCGGTGGATTCAGCGAGTACGATGAAGGCGGTGGTGAATTTGGTGGCCCTGGTGTGAAGATAAACGAGTGGCAAGCAGCTTGGAACGTTACCAACGCCATACAGGTAGGAATATGACAGCGCATTTTCAAAAAATCAATTTAGGGTATTCTAATTAAAAGAGCTGAGTAAATCTGAAGATTTGGAAGAGAAAAGTCCTCGGCCATTTTTTTCTACGTCGCACCATTGACGAGATATCAATAAATAATAAATAGCCAATCCGGTGCGTCCGTGGGCGACGCGTCAAGTGGGGGGGAGGGGGCTTCGCCCCGCCTTCGGGGCGAAGGCGGGGCGAAGGCCCCCCTCAGCGGATTGGTTGTTGCTAATTGATAAATATCTCATCAACAATGCGTCAGAGAGAAAAACGGCCAAAGACTTTTTTCTCCAGAATTCCACGATCTAACTATCCCTCATCGTTTCAACGGGATTCTCGCAATATTTCATGTATCTTTAACATTTTTTCCAGTTTTTTCCAACATTTTAGTGATTTATCAGCATCGTTGTTGTTTATAGGGAATGTTTATCGTCTCGTTGCCATTCGCGGTCCTTTGCGGAGGTTATTGGGCGATAGCAGCAATGATAGGAGTCGCTCACATCTGTTGTTACACCGGAAAGATATTGGTAGAATGTCTTTACGAGCTGGATACGGTAACAGGGCAAAGAGTAAGAGTACGCGATTCGTACGTGGCTATAGCGAAAGAATGTTTCGGTCCAAGATGGGGTGCTCGAGCGGTAAACATAGCACAGATAATTGAATTGTTGATGACATGCATATTGTACGTTGTTGTTTGCGGTGATCTTATGATCGGAACCTTTCCCGAGGGTGCAATAGACACACGAAGTTGGATGATGCTGATCGGTATATTTTTAATACCACTTGGCTTCTTGAAGTCATTACATCACGTATCGGTGCTAAGCTTTTGGTGTACAATGGCACATTTGTTTATAAACGCAATAATACTTGGCTATTGCATTCTTGAGATTGGGGACTGGGGTTGGTCCAAGGTCAAGTGGACCATTGACATGGAAGCATTTCCGATATCACTCGGAGTCATTGTCTTCAGTTACACATCACAAATATTCCTCCCAACGTTGGAGGGCAATCTAATTGACAGATCGAAATTTGATTGGATGTTGAACTGGAGCCATATTGCTGCAGCCGCTTTCAAATCATTATTCGGCTGGATGTGCTTTTTGACCTTTCAGAGCGACACCCAACAGGTCATAACGAACAACCTCAATTCGTCGAGCTTTAAGGGACTCGTTAATTTTTGTCTGGTTGTTAAAGCGATGCTTTCGTATCCTCTGCCATACTACGCAGCCTGTGAGCTTCTTGAAAGAGCTTTCTTTCGTGGACCACCAAAAACTGTATTCCCAACCATTTGGACCGTTGATCGCGAACTCAAAGTTTGGGGTCTTGCTTGGCGAGTTGGACTTATCACGTTCACCATTCTTATGGCTATTTTCATTCCTCATTTTATTATTCTCATGGGTTTCATTGGTTCTTTTACTGGCACAATGCTCTCATTCATTTGGCCATGTTATTTTCATCTTAAGCTCAAGAGGAACTCCATGGAATGGGGCGAAGTTGCTTATGATTGTTTCGTCATTTCACTTGGCGTTCTTTTTTGCGTCATCGGTGTTTACGATTCTGGCAAAGCTCTCATTAAAGCTTTTCAAATTGGTTTACCCTTCTAAGTTCTTATTCGTAGCGCTCTTGAGCTTGGGATTCAACTGACGAGGTCAAACGAGAGTTTTGTGCTTTATTATTTTTGTTTTTTTTTTTTTTTTTTTTACTTTTTAAGATAGTAACTTTTATCTAGGCTAATTTAAACGTTAGAAACGAACATCGTGTTGTGGTTTATACGGACGTATTGCCTACGAAGTTTATGATTCATTGGAATTTCGTGCCCAACGTCTCAACAAAAACACGCCAAATGACGCCTAATGGCGTCATGGTGCAATCATCATATTTTTTCTTTATTTACCTCAATAATTAACCGCTGTGAAAAGAGCATTTATTGGCCTCAAAATTTAACTTACAACATTTGATCTTCGTTCTTAACTCTAATTACAGGAATCATTTGTTTAAAATCTATGAAAAATACTGCAAGATGCCGGCCTACGTTTCGGTTACAAAATAACTCATTTATTAAACTAAAAAACATTTGAAAAAATATTTACAGCAACGATTGAATGAAAAAAAAAGCTTTTACAGTCTTCCACGTCTTCCAGTTGGCCAAAAATATATTTTGACGAAATTTTTCAACGAATATTAACTCGTCTCCGTAAAGAGTCGAATGAATTATTTATTAACGAGAAAAATGGCTGAGAACAGATTGAAACAATGGATTAAATTCTATTTAATTAAAATGATGTGCGCGAGAATGAAAACTAGCGAGGAGAAAAAATGAAAAATTATTTTTATCTTCAAAAATGTGATTTGAATGACCTTCGGAGGAACGTCATCGATTTTGTCTTCCAAATATACACAAACGGGCTAATAACGAAGGAAAATCCAAGAGGCATAATTAGTTACTAAGTACATGAAAAAAATTCTGATGAAATTTCGTTTTTAGAGTGCTGTAGAGTGCGCGATGATCGTGACAATAATACGATGAGAGCTGCGATAAAAATCAACGTCTTCCAATAAACGAAAAACAAATGCAGAAATAAAAGAAAAAGAAGCTTACAAAAAATGAACAAAGCAAAGAAAAAAAAATGAAAAATATAATGTCCAAGTTATACATACGTACATATATAATTATTATACTGTTGCCTAGATAATCTCTGGATTTTATAAATGTATTACGACAGAAAAATCATTTTTATGTAGTCACATTAACTACGAGACAATATTTACCCATGAGGCATTTCGCGTGAAGCTTTCATTCGAAAAAATTGGTCATTTTTTTTAGTACGAATTTTTATTCTAAAATTATTATTATTTATAATTTTTATTATTGATCCTGGACCCTGGACAACGTGATTGAAAACGATGCCAACTTTTTTAATTAAAAACTTCTTTTTTGCCTTTTTTCGAAACTTTTCTTTCGTTTTATAGAGTTTTCATTGTTAAATGTTTACAAAATACGATTTTATCATACAGGAATCTCTTCGTTATCAAAAAATGAAGAGAATAGTGTATAACTAAACGTTATCAAGAGACGCGGTAGCAGCTGGACGCCAAGTATTAAAAGAAAGCTTTCGCGAGGCCTGCTGCACTCTTATATACTCGAATATGACGATTTTCGGTCTTTTATTATTTTTCAAACCGTTCTCACGGAGGAACGGGCTGGGTAAAAATTCTAAGTGTATGGGCCAATTTTTTTTCGATTTTTCTCTTTCCATTGGTCTTTGTTGCAAGTCGATCCGTCCACCCAATCCCGAGATATGATAATTTTGTGCATTAAATTCGAATGTTTTGGGAATTCTATCGCATACGAAACATTTTATGTTACAGAGAAGGATTGGTCGCGATTTTTTTTCGAAACCCTAACGGATCAGCGAGTTCCTAAAATAAGTCCCAAAAAAGTCCCATTTTGGGCTCGGGCTTCTGTCGACAAAAGTGACCCTAAATCGAGTCCCAAATGGGGCTTTTTTCCCCCTCACTCGGTGTGAACCGGACGCAACGTCATGAGTCCCAAAATTGGGGCTCGGAGTCCCAAATAGGGACTTTTTCGAGCGAGGCAACCGGAATAAACGATTCGCTGTGCGGATACCTATTGGTATTCTGTACGAGACCGTCTTTTCAGACGATCGCAGAGAGTTACGGCTCCGGCAATATATGCCCACCCGGCGGATGATGCGTGCACGCGAAATCGCTTGACTCTGCGCCACGCTGTGGCCGGAGCGAGAAACAAAGAAAGAGTTCCAAATTGGGGCTCGGAGTCCGAAATAGGGACTTTTTTTTGAGATTTCACACTTAAAAAAAGTCCCTATTTGGGACTCATGATGTCACGTCCGATTAACACCGAGCGAGAGGAAAAAAGTCCCATTTGGGACTCCCTTTGGGGTCACTTTTATCGACTTAAGCCCCGAGTCCCAGATCGGACTTTTTTCAGTTTTGTTGAAATGCTCATGGTTTCCGAGTTATCGCAATTTTAATAGGAGACGAGAAAAGTTCAGCTCAGTTTACTGTAAAACGAAAGAAATGGCCAAATCACAAAATGCAAAAAAAAGCTTTTTTTTAACTTATTATTTATCAATAAGAAATGGTCAGGATTTCAGAATAAAAATTGAACGTGAAAATGTCTTGTAAATATCGTGTTTAATTTAATGAATTAATTTATTATTTACACACGCACACACACACACACACATACACACATATATATATATAAATAATTATGAACTTCCTCGATGTTTCCTACAAAAAATGATGTTAACAATAACGCTAAAAGAATATTAGTGAATAATATAATTTTTTTCTGCGTTATATATCAGATTGAAGATGCAAAAAGAAGAAGAAATAAACGAGAAAACTAACAAAATATATCAGGCATATCAGAAGAGATTTCCGAAAGATCGATGCTTCGTATGTCGAAGCCGAAAGAATTGTGCGCTATTTTAGGTAATTTAAAAAAAAAAAAAGAATAATCCAATGTCTTCCATGACTTTCCTGAAGGGAAAAAGAACTATAGGGTTGATAATATCAGAGCAAAGAGAGATTAACGGAGAGTTATACAAATTTAGATTATACAAATATATGCCAAAACGAAACGACCTTGCAGTCACTTTCAACGTTTCTTTAAATCATTTAATTAAACGAGAATATATTTATATTTCTTCGTTGTTTGTCAATTCTTCCATATATATTAAAGAATTATTAACTCGTTACGTTTGCAGAATAAATGAAGCACAAACTTCCATGATCTACGTTCGTAAAACCTAATTTTTGTGCTTCTCGTATTAAAAACAAAAACAAAAAACAAAAAACTAGGGTTATTTAAATAATCATTGTTCAGACGTACATCAAAGTGCACTTGTTCAAAAAAATGAATAATTTCATGATGAAAATGTGAGTTCAAATAATCATCATCGCAGTTTCATCGATGCTTGATCGTGCGAAGAGAACTTGGAGAAATAAATTATGCATTTTGTGGCCATTTTGTTCTCATCGATTCTCACGAAATGGCTACACGAATCGTAAAAAAAGAAAAAGAGTAAAAAGAAAAAACAATTCGTTTATAAATATGTGAAAATTATCTTCGTGATAAAACCTTCAACATAGTCTTCCAACAAAATGTCTTCCAGAACGACGAAATATTACCTATAAATATATAAATATTTCAAACAAAATATATATAAATATATATGTATACAATAATATATATATATATATACACAAAACCCTATACAAAGTGTGAAGGAAATATCGTATTGTCTTCCAAACTCATTTTGGGCGATTTTTCAAAAGAATTTTTCGGACAGAACGATTTAAATTTTGGATTAACACCAAAAACATTATTTAAATATGAAACATCACTTTTTTCTTCGCCGCTGATTTTGTTGAAACTCACATATATCGAAAAGCATTGAAAATTAATAAATACGTTTTTTTTTTCATCATTAAAATGAAAGGCAGAAGTGATGTTCCTCGTAATGTGCCGAAATTTTTCAAAAATTTATTTCAAAAAAACAATCTAAATCGCTCAATTACGAGTACTGGCAATATCATTGATTTAAAATGTGAAAACTTTGCGGTTTTGGCGACACGCCTCGCAGAGGCCAGAAATTTATTGTTAAGAAACAAATAGTTATTCACAAAAACATATAGATATATAAAATATATATAAAAATCTGTATATGTATGTTAAGAAAACTTTGACCTGTTCGAGCGATCTTTTTTCACAGAAATACATTATTCTTATTCCGTATTTTACAAATTGCATTAAAAATTTGTTTATCGAATTACTTTTTTTGTTATTTATGAGGTAAAATTAACGATTCATTATCATTATTTATTGATTTATTGTTCAATATTTTTGTGCCTAAAAAAATTGAATTTGTTAATGGATTCTTTTTTGTTATGACAAAAAAAAAGCTTATAGAAGTAAAAATGTACAATCGTTTGAAATTTCTCAATTTTTTTTTTAATGCCTAAAATGAAGAAATTCAAACAGAAATTTATCGATTAAATATTTTGATATTTATTTCTGAGAAAAAAAAAATTGCTCGAAGGAGTAAAAATGTATAATTTTCTGTGTAATCAATTCGTGTATTATAAGGAGAAATTAAAGCTATACGAGATTTAACAATGAAATAATTATGAGGAACTTTACTCGATTGTGTCAAAACGAGTAAATTTCAAATGAGGAGCAAGTTTTATCTATTTTTTTTTCTCGAAAACTGTAAAGCGAAGAAAAAAAAAGTAGGTGAAGAATAAATGTTTGAGTTTGATTCGTAATTAGCACAAATAAACATTCGTCAATATAATTGTTTATTGAAGTCTTGAAATCGATCTCGTCGAATGTTGTATACAGTTGACAATACATACAGTAGACACGCGTTATCAAAAGAGCCGCGGGCAGCGGCTCGACGCCAAATATATATACGATAAAACAAAACAAAAATATAATTACAAAAAAATGTACGGGCTTCAATTGTAATGAGAAAAAACAATACATTCGTGAAATTTGTCATGGTGTTCATTTAATAATTCATTGTATCTCATTTCCTAATAAAAAAAAAAATTAATTAAGGGGGGAAAGTCATGAAAACGTACGTTTTTTCAAGATTTTTTTATAAAGAAATGGAATAGTTTATTGAATTAACATAAAGCTTATCTCAAAATATACGATATAAGGTATATTGACAAATTTTTTTAGACTAAAATATTTCAAAATGGTGGCGGCACAGTTGCTGGAAGCAGATTTACGTCATGCAGCCTACAGATCTCAAATCTCAACTAAAATCAAAGAATCATTTTTTTATTGTTAAAATACATTAATACGCTTTGGATAACAGAAAGAAAAAAAATACAAATTTAGGACCATTTTGAAAAAAATATACTTATTTTTGTATTTTTGTAAATGGTCCTAAATTTGTAATTTTTTTTCTCTCTGTCATGCAAAGCGTATTAATGTATTTTAACAATTAAGAATTGATTTTTTGATTTTAGTTGAGATTTGAGACCTGTAGGCTGCACGGCGCAAATCTGAAGTGCCGACTTCCAGCAGCTGTGGCGCCGCCATTTTGAAATATTTTAGTATAAAAAAATTAGTCAATATACCTTACATCGTATATTTTGAGATACGCTTTATGTTAATTCAATAAACTATTTCATTTCTTTATAAAAAAATCTTGAAAAAAACGTACGTTTACCCCCCCTTAAATCGATCGCCCCTTAAATTTCCCTCCTTATCCCCCTTAAATTTCTTATTTACCGACAGCGATAGATACGCGGTCGGTGTGGGGCTTCGGCGATCTTCAAAGTTAAGCAGCCTCAGGCGAGGCCAATTCTTGGTTGGGTGACCGCTTAACCATGCACTGGTTCATGCATTAATCGCTGAGCGGGAGACAATTTTTCTGAGTTTCTGATGATGCTAATCAATTGAAACTCATGTCAATAAAAATATAGTCGCCTGTATCGACCGGGTTTTCCACAGTTTCCCTTGGCCCTCGTGAAAATGCGATACAGTCGTGCATTAGGAAAGCGTGGCTGTGGGCAACACTCCTGGGGGGTTTCTCAGGAACATGGAAATTCGGAAATTGAAAATTAGTGAAGTGGGGAAAAAGTGGGGTTAAAGTGATGTGATAGGCTCGTAAAAACCTGCAAGGGTATACGCAGGAACAATTAAAAAAAATAGCCGCTTGTATCGGCCGGGTTTTCCACAGTTTCCCTTGGCCCTCGTGCAAATGCGATACAGTCGTGCATTTAGGAAAGCGTGGCTGTGGACAACACTCTTGGGGGGTTTCTCAGGAACATGGAAATGCGGAAATTGAAAATTAGTGAAGTGGGGAAAAAGTGGGGTTAAAGTGATGTGATAGGCTCGTAAAAACCCGCAAGGGTATACGCAGGAACAATTAAAAAAAAAAAAAAAAAATAGCCGCTTGTATCGGCCGGGTTTTCCACAGTTTCCCTTGGCCCTCGTGCAAATGCGATACAGTCGTGCATTAGGAAAGCGTGGCTGTGAGCAACACTCTTGGGGGGTTTCTCAGGAACATGGAAATTCGGAAATTGAAAATTAGTGAAGTGGGGAAAAAGTGGGGTTAAAGTGATGTGATAGGCTCGTAAAAACCTGTAAGGGTATACGTAGGAACAATTTTAAAAAATTAAAAAAAAAAAAAAAAATTGTCGCTTGTATCGGTCGGGTTTTCCACAGTTTCCCTTGGCCCTCGTGCAAATGCGATACAGTAGTGTATTGGGAAAGAGTAGCTGTTGGCAACACTCTTGGGGGATTTCTCAGGAATATGGAAATTAGGAAATTGGAAATTTAAAAGTGAGGTTAGTGATGGGATGGGCTCGTAAAAACCCGCAAGGATATACGCAGAAACAATTAAAAAAAAAAAAAAAAAGAAAAAAAAATAGCCGCCTGTCTCGGCCGGGTTTTCCACAGTTTCCCTTGGCCCTCGTGCAAATACAATACAGTAGTGCATTAGGAAAGAGTGGCTGTGGGCAACACTCTTGGGGGGTTTCTAAGGAACATGAAAATTAGTGAAGTGGGGTTAAAGTGATGGGATGGGCTCGTAAAAACCCGCAAGGATATACGCAGGAACAATAAAAAAAATTCTCATTATTTAATTATTAAAGATTTTTTATTTATTTTTTTTAGTTTCTTTGTTAATTTTCGAAATTTTTCGAATTTCGTTGATTTTCAATGAAATTCACATATTTACCCAAAGTAAATGTCAAAAATTTCGTGCAATTTTTTAAATTATTTATAAACTCCTACTGTTCGATAATTTCCGTTGAATAATAATATTCGAATTGCGGAGATTCGGGAAGTCCGGCATACCAAGAGAAAATTACTTTCACCAGGAAAAAAAGAACTTTTTATTCTACTGGACAAAAAACAACTTTTTATTCGGTCATGCTCCAAATGGTACTGATCGATGAATTACAGAAATCGGAGACCCGCGATCACTAAATATTCAGTGTATCTTCGATCCTTGCACGATGAAGCTTTCGGTAAATTGACTTATTAGAACCAAATTATTGTCGTTAAATTGTTATTCTTCTGTAAATTTCATGTTCCAAAAGAGTTTTTTGCAATTTTTCGAAAAAATTGTCTAAATTGCAGATTAAAAATGTTGATTCTTCGTATCGAATTGTTTTAAATAATCTGTTTAAGCAGAATTTTGTGAGGGCGATTTTTTTTGAGTTTATAGTTTAATTTCTTCGAGTCAAAATTTTTGTGAAAAGAAATAATTCAAAATCGAAATTTTTCAGTTGGCTTTTTCGCAGTTGTTTTTTTAAATTTCAATATATTTATTTTATTTTTCTATTAAATAAAACAAGATTATATTTTTTATAACGATTTCATATAATTAAAATTTTTAATAATTAAATTAATTTGACAGCATGCATTATTTTGGCGGATCATGTGTGTCCTTTTGACAATAACTATAATCGAAGGGAGGCCAAATCGTTCGGAAAATGACGCCGATTCGAGTCCCGAAAAATATGGTAAGAAAACGAATTTGACAATGCATAATCAGTTTATGAATTAATTATTCATAATTCTGTTTCAATTGTAGGATTCAATTTTTTATAATTAATAGTTTTTAGAATTATTGAAAAAAATAAAAAAGTTCTGCATCCAGCAAAAATTCTATTCTGTGACTTAAGTTTATTCTTTGTTGTTTTTTCAGACGATATTTCGCGCGTGAGTATAAAAGTGTACCGTGGCGCTAATAGAAAAGAAAATGGAAAAAGTTACGTCCCTTGGGGCGTTTGGATAAGGCAGCCAAGCAACTATTAAACGGATTGAAAAATAAACATTAATTAAAAACTGCATTTTTTCAATCAACACTCGTTCGTCACATAAATAATATTTAATCCTTGACGGTTACTTTTATAATTATTTGCATATTTGTAAATAAATGAATAAATAAACAAAGATATCGATAATTTTGTTATTCTTTATTGAAAAACGCCGCCATTTTGGACTCAGCCAATCAGGATTCAGAGTTAAATGACTGATGGCAGAAATGCGAAATTCCGAGCCTGTGATTGGTTGTCCAGTTTAGGCGGTACACGCAACGTGCTACAAGAGGATTTATTGTACTCCGAATTACAAGAAAACAGGGTTATTTATCTATAAATAATATTCAAAAATTAAATAACTTGGTAATTGTTTATTGAGATAATGCAATATTGAAAAGTTCGGTATGGGAATTTCGAAAGAGCGGAACCTCCGGAAACCGGAAGTTCAGCAGACAGATTCATTCGGTAAACTTTGTTCTCGTAGGTACGAGAAATTTTGTTTTATTTTTTTTCGTCCTTATGACTCTTGAACGAAAAGGAGTAACAACGGTATAAAAACAGTTGACAAGGATATATTATTTGAAAGGATGTCCACCAAATCCTCGGTGGATTTGAGGGCCGAACTGGCGGAACTCGTAAAACGCAAAGCAGAAATAGCCGTGAGTTTCAATAATTATCTCGAGAAAATTCACTATTTCATCGAAACTCAAAATATTCCATTATAATTATAATTTTCGTATTCGATCATGTCAAAGCGTCTTTTTTAATCCAATTTCCAAAAATATTAATAGAAACAACCGTTTTGCAAGTTGAAGCACTTAGTTTTGCGCGGGAATAATGCTTTGACGTTGCTACGTTTCGAGGTTATGTTGTCGTTCGTACTAAATAAATTGAGCTTCCGATTTTCACTAATTTTTTATAGTTTTTCGCGTTTTTCATGTTAAACATTATTTTATGATTCTAAAGTTCAGAAATCCACAAAAATTTTCGATAAATATTACGAAATTTTGCAATTTTTTTCGAAATTCGAAACTCGATTATTTTTATGACCAATTTCGAATTAGAAAATAGCGATATAATATAAAACCTCGTGAGTAAACATAATCTCGAAACTTAAAAAAAATAAAATTTAAAAAAAAATTGAAAACAGTTGAAATTTGATGGAATTTCAGGCAAAATATTTTTAATGTAAAAAAAAATATATTACAACCAAAAAGTAACAAGTCGACAAATAGTTTTGATGTTTATGGAGTTTTCTATGTTTCAGGATACCTTAGCCAATTTAGAGCGTCAAATATACGCGTTTGAGGGAAGTTACCTCGAAGACACACAACTTTACGGCAACATAATACGCGGCTGGGATCGTTATTTGGCTAGCAATAAAAATACGAATAGCAAAGCGGATAAGAGAAATAGAAAATTCAAGGAAGCGGAAAGACTTTTTTCCAAATCGTCCATCACATCGATGGCTGTAAGATAATTATTGCAAGTTTTATGCAAAATAATCCCTATTTTACTTACAAAAATTGCAGAGGAAAATATTCAATTTATTTACAAAAAAAAACAGTGAAAAAATATTAAGTCGCAGTAACCACAAATTTGTCGAGCCGACATACCAACCACACTAGTGCGATTTGGAAGTTTGCATAGTCAAACTCCCGCATAAATAATCAAAAATTATTTGATAACCCGCGTTTCTTGGAGTAAAAACCTTGAGGAATTCAATGATTATGGTCGCGAATGCAAAAAATAATATTTAGCGAAAATATGTTACAATGAAAACAAAAATTTTCAAAAATACGATTTTGGGGGTGCAAACTTGCACTAGTGTGGTTATTACGGGTCAAGGAGAACCTCAGTGAAACTTTCAGATCGTCGAGGCTTTCTCCAGTCACGATAATATTTTGTGGAACTGTAGTTATTGCCCGAAGACTGAGAAATAACTGCAACTTCGAGGATTAAAAAAAGAAAAAAAAAGAAAATGTTCATTCTTGTAACAAATGTTAAAATTTTGTGTTGCAGGCTGTTAGCGGCTTGGTGGAAAGTACGCAAGAAAAAAGTAAGGACCTGAATGGATATTAACGAATGTATTTTTCGTTTTTTTTTCTGTTTTTTTTTTCTTGTCTCCTTTTAGCAATGAATTTCATCAATTAAGTTGTAATCTATTCTTTTGTAACTTCTTTTATTGAAATCTTTTGACAATACAATTGTTGTATACTTTTATGCCTGTTTTTCTTAGCACCCAATTATTATCATTGTTATTATAATTATTTATTTGTTTTCTCGTTTCGCATTTATGGTTTGTTTTGCTGCATTAGACAAGATTTTTGGGGTAGATGAGGCTCTTTTCAGGTAGCGCATGTTTTTCTCTACGCACAATTTTTGGTAATGAAATATTTCGTAATTTCGAACCTTCGTTTTTTTCAAACTTGGGAGCGAAAATTGTCTATGGCGAAATAGAGGAATTTATAAGATGATCAAAAATTATTTCCTAATTTAGTGAATGTGATAAAACAGTCAAAAAATGAACTAAATTGTTTTCTTCTTTTTTTTTTTATTGTGGGTACTAGGGTAATTTTTACAATTAAATAAAAAAAATGTATCATTAATGTTATTTTGATCGTTGGTTGTAAGATAAATTTTGCAATTAAATTGATGAAATTTACTGTTTTCATCGAAACATTTCGGTATTCTTTCTCATTATTTCGATTCAGTTGGAATTCATTTTATAGACAGTATAGAAAAAAAGGAAAAAAATATTGACGGTGGTTTACGTAGTTTTTGAATTTTGTTATTGTTTTTTTTATGTTTCCACCGAAAATTTGTGTTTGTAATGGTTGGGGGTGCGTGTTTTCTAGTTGAGCGATACAGTGAATCGGAATCGCAGCTTGGAAACAGCGGGAGCGAGGACAATTGCAATTTCGGCAATTCTAACGTAATATCGTCGGGTAACAGTAAAGAAGCGACAGGCAAGAATCACACATCTATACAAACTGGTTATTCGCAAAACAACGGTAATATTAGTAATTCGGAGGGTAACGTACAATTTACGAACGGACCGATATCGAATGGAAATTTGGAGCACGTCGGAACAACAACGCCTGCCAAGGAGCCTCACACCAATAGCAAAGAATCAAACAAAAATCGTTCGTCAACTAGCGCTAAGAAAAATAGCAGTAATAAGAGATCGAGAAACAGATAGAAATAATCCATTTTATCATCCATTTCTTCCTTCGATTATCCTTGCATAATTCTCTCACTTTCTTTTTTTATTTCTCATCATCGTACGAAACTTACCATTTTTGTGATTTTTTTTTTAAATACTTACGTACACATCACTGTCCATTCGTCACGATAATTCGTTTTTTGTTTTTTTTTTTTTTATTCAAGAATTTCCCAGAAAAATCGTAACAAGGAGGTTTTTTTTTTTAGGATTCCGAAATTTTCCTTATTTAAAATATAGTCATTTTTATTTGATTTTTTTGTTAACGATGAAAGAAAAATCTTGAAATTTTTTTTAACAAATTAGCACACCGGATATTTGTAAAATAATGGAGTTTTCGATGCATTGCAACAAGACAAATTGAAAATTATCAACAAAATGTGATATTTGAAAATTTTTAAGTATTTTCCATTGAAGTCGTATAAAAAATTACAACGGTAAAAGAAATAGCTACAAACTTTCATTTTACATAATGAAAATATCGAAAAGATCAGAAAAAATACAAGTTTGAACTTCTTTCTTTAACAATAAGATTTTTTTCGGAATTTAACCATTTTTATTCTCGACGTTATTTTAAAAACTTGCTGATTGAAAAAAAAAAAGAAAAAAACGCTTCTGTTACGATTTTATCAACGAAAATCTGTATTTTTTTAAGTCATTTCTCGACGAAAGTTTAACGATTTTCGTAAAAAACCGAAGTATTATTAACGATATGACAGATCCGAGAAAATAAGAAAAAATCCTCGGTATTAAAATGAAGTATTTTGATGCATAATATCAAAGTTCGTAGTGAGTATTTCTTTTTTTCACTTGCAAAATGAGTAATAAGAATAGGATTTTTTTACGACGATCAGCTTTCATTTTATTTTTTAAAGAATTATCGTTAATTTGTATTGAAAAAAAGAAAAAAAAATGATAATCCAATTCCTAGACAAGTCCTTCCGTAATTAATAGGAAATATCGAATAGGAACAGAACGAGTTTTTAAAAAATTTCAATCATTTTCATAGACATTTATAACGGATTAAAAAAATAAATAAATAAATAAATAACGTCGAAGATCATAAATCTTGGAACACATTGTATTGATCTGTTGGTACGATTTATATATAGATCAAGTTTGTATAAAACGAGTATTTATTATTATTACAACAATAATAATAATTAATAATAATAATATTAACATTAATAAACGTCGTTCTTCACATCAGGCATATTAAGTACGTTAAAATCACGAAATTCATCTCAAGCTGTTATCGTATTTGAAATATTTGCTAGAATAAAATTAATTATTTCACGAAAAAGAGTCTTTTCAATCCAATTAATCGTGCGATATTCACGTAGATTGAGGAGAGATCCGAATTAGAACACTAAAAAAAGTGTAGTTTTTGTCATTTTTTCTCTCGGCTTTAATACAAAGAATTTTTTCAATAATTTTGAGGTATTTTAATAAATATTTCGAGGATAGAAAACATTTTTTTTTTTTCAAATCCAAAAAAGTCAATTTTGTATACAAAATATTCTGAAATGTTTAAAACGCCCCGACGCATTATCGGCCTATAGTGCAGCGGGAGAAATTTTTGTTTGAAATAAAAATCAAAAAAAAATTCTTCATTTTCACACAATTATATTGCCTTCGATGCAAACTTCAGAGATTTATCCAATAAATTGAATTTTACAACTTCTTCAACTAATTAAATTGAATTTTTTTTCTGCTAGAATCGAAACTTTTTTTTTCAAAGTCTGGCAATTTGTTGAATTTGTGACAACTAAAAAAAGTCAATATTATTGTATGAAAAAAATGGTTTTGCAATGTCGAAGTATCCGATAGAAGACCCCAAAAGTTTCGAAAATATTTGTTTCGTTGGAGTCGAGAAAAAAAATGGCAAAACTATATTTTTTAGAGTTCCGTTTCAGGTTCCTCCCTTAATGGAAAAATTTGGATTCACGAAATTTAGGAACAACGTTAATTGCCCCCAGATATTGTTTGTGAATAAAAAATGTTATAAATATACATATGTCCACAGGAGGAGATGATTTTTTATGATGAAAAGTCTAAGGCCATTTTCAAGAAAAGCCTCACATCTGTAAATTCACCAAAAAAAAAAAAAATGTAATTTACAGTCTTAAACGATGTTTTTCGCCTCTGTATATAGTAGATGGAACAAAAGTTTTAACTGCAGCTTCAGCTGGTGGATGTTTCGGAGGTCCACTTCGTGTAACGACAGCGTTAAAACCACGATGCTCGTCAGCCGTATAAGTTACAGTGCGAATCCATCCGTCAGCTTCCACCACCGAATATTCCCCTTTGACACTATCACCGTCCCGTTCCTCCCACGCCGATTTCGAATCCCCGGTATAGCCATCGATTACACCGTAATTGAATGAATATTTCGGATAAGTCTTTGAGCCCCAGGCAAATTACGTAAAAACAAAAACAAACCAGTATTTTTAGCGAAAAAAGTTCTTTCAAAAAAAAAAAAAACTTAAAATAACTATTTTAAGTTTTTTTTTTTTTTTTTTTTGGTAAAGTGCAGCCATTCAATTAGTTATTTTAAGTTTTTTTTTTGGTAAAGTGGAAAATTGTCTTTCGTTGGAAAATGGAATTTGCCAATTTTAGGCCATCCCTAAAGTTGAAGAACTTCTTTTTGCTTCAATTTAGTTTAAATTGAATTTTCTCAAAACAGCATTTTCCATATTAAATCTTCTCTTTAACATAAAATGTTCCTCCTATGCGATAATAAGATTTAATTATATATCGTTTTCTTCGTTTTTTAATAACGAAGAGAATAGTGTACGATGAAGTCGCATTTAGTGAACATTTAATGATAAAAACTCCATAAAACGAAACAAAGTTTCGAAGAAATGCCAAAAAGAAGTTTTTTATTAAAAAAATTGGGGTCGTTTTCGAGCCCATTGTAGGGGTTTAGGGTTAACATTTTTATACGGGATTTTTATGGCAAAAAAGATTGTTTTATAAAAATAGCAACCGTTTTGAAAAAAAAACTGTTATTTTAAAAAATCTCTACGCATTGCCATAGTCTTTGATATCAGAAAGCTGATTGTGTTTTTATTCTGCTTTAGGATAAATCGTGCGGCTGAAATGCTGCACACCGTTTTGCCCTTACAAAAAAAAAATGATTTGGCATTTAGACCAAGACGTTGCCATTTTGCACATGAAAAAAAAAAAATAAATAAAAAATAGTTTTGTGCTCTACGATATATGCGTAACAAAGTTCTGCAAACATATTTCTCACAAAGCAATTTATTTACCCGCAATAAATAGTCAAATTTAAGTTCCATTTTAGGGCCTCAGCGATTGCTCAAGGTTTTAAGTACTTTTATAATTACAAAACTTAAAATTCACGAACACCCTTAACGCAGCTTTCACGAAACTAAAAAAATGTTTGATTTATAAATAAAAAGTAATTAACCCTAGGTTACTACCATTGGGTCACTTTGACCCAAAACCTAATGCATTTTTTAAATTTTAATCGCAGTGGAAAAAATCTTTTCACGAAATATCAATTCCGTCGAGAGTCGTAAGCAGTAATATTACCTGGGTCTTAAAGACCCAAGGTAGTAACGACCGGGGCTCAAAAAAATGGTAGTTTTTTCAGGGTTTAAACAAATTTTGAAAAAAAAAAAATCCAAATTTAAAAATAAATAAATTAATTTAAGGGGGAAAAGTCATGAAAACGTACGTTTTTTCAAGATTTTTTTATAACGAAGTGGAACAGTTTATAGAATTAATATAAGGCATATCTCAAAATATACGATGTAAGGTATATTGACAAATTTTTTTAGACTAAAATATTTCAAAATGGCGGTGCCACAGCTGGTGGAAGCAGATTTGCGCCGTGCAGCCTACAGGTCTCAAATCTCAACTAAAACCTAAAAATCAAATTTTTGTTGTTAAAATACATTAATACGCTTTGCATGACGGAGAGAAAAAAAAATAAATAAAAATTTAGGAGCATTTACAAAAATACAAAAATAAGTGATTTTTTTTCGAAATGGTCCTAAATTTTTATTTATTTTTTTTCTCTCCGTCATGCAAAGCGTATTGATGTATTTTAACAACAAAAATTTGATTTTTGTATTTTAGTTGAAATTTGAGACCTGTAGGCTGCACGGCGCAAATCTGCTTCCAGCAGCTGTGACGCCGCCATTTTGAAATATTTTAGTCTAAAAAAATTTGTCAATGTACCTTACATCGTATATTTTGAGATATGCTTTATGTTAATTCAATAAACTATTCCATTTATTTATAAAAAAATCTTGAAAAAACGTACGTTTACATGAGTTTCCCCCGTTAATTTTGTAAACGTTTTCACACCGTGTAATTGACGTCTTCTTCGATCGATGGTTTCGGGGTTGCGACAACCGCAGCGGAAGTCCTGATGATCGGGGGTGCAATGAAAACCAGAGACTCAGTTTTTGGCAGTGGCACGTAAGACGCTGCTGAAGATAATTTTACGTACTCGACAGGAGCTTCTTGACTTTCCAAATTTTTTTCTATACCAAATTTTAGCGCACAAGCTATTGGCGCTCCGAATTCTCCCACGCGGGCTGAATTAATTTGGGAACATGGCAAATTGTACCTGAAATCTCTTCGTCCTGTGCCGTCGTATCTGCAATTCAAAAATCGTTAATTTTCGTCATAATTTTTTTCAAAAAACTTTTCAAATATATTTGAAATTCAAAATGATAAAAAAAAAAATCTCACCGCTGTTGCAGAGCTTGGATCGTGCTTAGGAAAAAAAGTAACGAAAAAATCTGCAATTTTAGAAAATTGTACACTTATAATTACTTTTGAATTGAATCAAATTCAACTAAATTCGAATTCACGAAATTCAAATAAAATCGATATTTATTAAATACAATTACTGCCCGAAATTTTCAAAAAAGTCATTTTTTTTTGTTATTTCGAACAAATATGTTTTCGTCCCTTTTTCCTCTTTTTCATTTATTTATTTATTTATTTGTACAAAAACGAGCAAAGCCCAATTACAAGCACGATGAGGGACTCGTCGACCGATAGAATGGAGACAGAGAGACGTCAGAAAAAAAGTGAAAAAAGTTCATTACGTTTATACAAAATTATAAATTTCTTAAATTCAGTAGGGGAAAATAACAAAACAAGAAACAAGTACGAGAATCATGATTTTCTTGACTTTAATTTTAGGGTCCAATCTTATGAATAAATTTGAATCCTCACGTAAATCAAGCCCTTAATAGCCATTTTTTGTTTTCATACATAATGTATTATAATAATAATAATTATTATTATTAATAGTAATAATAATAATAATATTCTACGATCTGCAGCAATCTCAGCGTCGATAGAAAAATCTTAATTGCATAATACATGCAATCAGTTGGTACTTTTAAGGAGCGGCCATAACCCGCACCTCTGCTAATACATTTAACCATTATCGCCTGATAATATGCTTGAAACGTAACTTATTACATGAATAAAAAAATTGAAACGGACAAAAGTTTAATTTTTGTAATAAATTAATTTTTACATAAATGGGGAAAAAAATGTTAATATAAAATTAAAAAAATTGCTTTTGTTTGTGATAAACAATTGCGATATTTTAAATTTGAGGACTTACGTATGTAAGCCCTCAAATTTAGAGGCCAAAAATAGGCTCAATTTCAATCATTTTTTTCATGCTGAAAAAATGTATCTCTTGAAATAATTTTTTGTATATTTAAAAAGACGTATTGTTGTGAATGAAAGCCGAAAATTTCATTTAAAAAAATAAATTAGATGAGCTGTGGTTGTAGTTTTTGTAAAACAGTTTTTTGCTATTTGCGGTAACCACGATTTCGACTGTACGCTTTAACCCAAAAATAAAACAATTTTTTTTCTTAAAGTCGACCAAAAAGAACCGTCTTTGTCGAGGCCGAATTTTCTTTAATGCATTTTTCGCAAAATGCCAGAGGTTTGAATCGTAAAGTCGAGATTTTGTCAAAATGTTTTTGTCTTTTTTTACTTGTGAAACAAAAAGTATGACGTTTAAAAGAAAAATCGCTCGATAGAGATCAGAGGATTGTGTAAAGGTCCTCTGTACCAAATTTCATCCAAATCGGACGTTTATTTTTCGAGATAGAATCGTTACACTTTTCAAAAACACCATTTTGAACAAAAGCATTTTGGTGTTTAAGCATTTGTCAAATAGAGATAAAAATTTTTTCTCATAGCTGCAATACGTCATCGATTCCCAGGAAATTTTTAGAAATGACGTATAAAGTGTGACACCATCGAAAAATAATATTTAAAATAAAATCGAGTTTTTTTTACCTTTCTAAGTGTACGTAAGCCCTTAATTCAGTATTTTTTTACAATTCCGTATTAACGAGAAGAAACTTGAAAAGATTCGAACATTTTTAGAATAATTTTACTTTGTTTATAATTTATTTATTTTCAATTTATTAATTTACCAAATTGATTAAAAATTTGGAGGCTGTAAATGGAAACCCGAAACCACCAATTGAGATCGATTTTTTCAATGACAATTTTTTCAACTCATCTATTTTATCTTTTAATCATTGATTGACTGAAATTCATTATTATTCAATTTTATTATATAATTATTAATACCTGTAGCAGTTCCATTGTAATAATAGAGAGGCTTAAGAAGGCGAGTGGATCTTTTCACAATTTCACCGACCTCGGTACGAAGATTTCTCACTGAGTATTGCAGCATCCCTGCTGCTTCTCTTCTTTATATACCGCGAACATTCACTCACATTTTTCGTGTCCTCTTCCTCGGATACCGTGTAAAGACTTTTGCTTTACTTCGAGCCAATGTGCAATATTCCATCCATATACATCTGCCTAATCCATAGTTTTATACATATATATGAAAATGTATGGGGCATTCTACGCCAAATCAGCCACTTGAAATTCGCATTTTTTATTGTTTTGATTTTTTTCTCTAATAGAGCTCATTGAAAGGAACTCGTCTGATTTTTTTCACATTTTTATCTCAACACGTTCCCGGAAACGAATTTTTGAAAAATTTTCCAATTTTTTTTTTTCAAATATCAATAACTCTCTCAAAAATGCAGCAAACCGAATGGATGAGGGGTCAAAATTTTAGTTCTAAAACGTACTTTCGTTTGAAAATATGCAGAAAATTATCAAAACATTACATGAATCAATTTTTCAATTCTAAGCATGAAATGTTTTTTCCCACATAGTTAGCCCCCTTCGATTTCGCTGTTAATTTTTTATAAAAAACTGCTATTTTTTTTGAGGAATTTTAAGCCTAGCGTGATCATGGGGAAATCGTCCGTTGTATATTTTTATAATCAAAATATAGATTTTTTTACACTCAATTACTCCCTGAAAAATCGAACAAAGTGAATCGTTTAGGGGGTTAAAATTTTTTTTCTGAAATGTACTTTTGTTTAAAAATATGTGAAAAACTATTCCAAGTTTAGATCACGTAGTTTTTCCAATTCTAAGATGAAATAACCTTTTTTCATAGCGTTTGTACCAATTAAATTGTTTCTTCAATGTTTGTATGGAAGCATGATTTATTTAATGAATTTTGAGCTAAGCACGAACGTGAGAAAATAGCTAGTTCTATTTTTCAAATTGTTAATGTTATTAAAGATTTTTGTTGTTGATTAGACTAATATTTCCCCACAATCACACTAGTCTTAAAATGTATTAAATGAATAATAGTTTCCTATACAAATTTAACAGCAAAAAGCAAGTAAAAACATTTCTTGCTTATAATTAAAAAATTTATTTATGTAATCTTTAAATAATTGTTGACACATTTTTAAACGAAAGCACCTGTCAAAACGAAAAATTTGACCTCCTTATCCATTCGGTTTGTATGATTTTTCAGGGATTTGTGCATGATTAATAGTAAAAAAAAATCCACAATTTAATTATAAAAAATACAACGAACGATTTCCCCATCATTAAACAAGGCTTAAAAGTCATTAAAAAAGTGATGGTTTTTGATAAAAATTCAAGAGATAAATCGAAGGGGCCTGACACTGTGGAAAAAAACATTTCTCGTTTAGAATTTGAAAAATTGTTGTATATAATATTTTGATAAATTTCTACATATTCTCATACGAAAGTACGTTTGAAAACTAAAATTTTGACCCCTCATCCCTTCCGTTTACTACATTTTTGAGAGAGTTATTTATATTCGAAGAAAAAAATCGGAAAGTTTTTCAAAAAATCGTTTTCGATGAACGTGTTGAGATAAAAATTTTGAAAAAATTCGACGAGTTCCTTTCGACAAGCTCTATTAGGGAAAAAATTCAAGACAATAAAAAATGCGAATTTCAAAAGTGGCCGATCTGGCGTGAAATGCCCTATATGTATATGGTTATTGTGCATCTCATTGCATCTCTTCATACCTCTATTCGTATTTCTGAGACGATATATAGATTATTCAGGAAAAAAACGAAACACTCTGATTGCGAAATCCCATGATATTAAATTGGAGCAATATTCTTAGAGAAGATTTGTACTGGGATTTTAATTAGTTCCTTTTTTTATACGCATTCAATTTTATTATTTTATTTCGTATTTTATTATTTTCAAATTCCCATGAGGAACTTCAGAAAAATCAATCGATTTTTTCTCTCAATATTTTATGTCTCGAGAATATTCCATTTTAATAACTGGTAACTAAATTTTTTTGCTATTTGGAAAATTTAATTTTAATTTTTTAAATTGTAATTTTTATTTTTTTAACTCAATTTAAATAAGTTACTCATCCGATTCGAAAAACCTTTCTGCATAGTGTTTTTTATTATATTTTCCAGTCCTTCATCTGTAACGAGTCCTTTATTTTTATTTTTAACATTTTTTTTTGCTTCAAATGTAATTCTTTACATTTGAAGCAAAAAACGTGTTTTTCGGATTTTTTTTTTTTACTTTTTCTTAAAGTAACGCCATTTTTTTTTCTTTTGAATCCAAAATAGGTGAACAACTAGTGTCGTGTATCTATTTTAAGAATACGTTCGATCTTTTTTGTCGCACTAGAGTAAAGTTATGCCTGGAACCAAAATCGTGAGACATTTTGAAACGTCATTTTTAGCGCCCTATAGAAAATGATGAAAAAACAATAAAAAGAAGGAAAAATTTGTTCACGTAGTTGAAGCATGCAATTATCATATATAAAAAGAAAAAAAAATATCAAAAAATGCTGATTTTTTGCTGTTGTCATGAGAATTCTCTGTTAAGTTCAATTTTTTTCGTATCTAACATTTTATTTTTCCATTCGTTTGGATTAAATATAAAATTAATAAAAAAAATAATTCTGGGTTTAAAGAACAAATTGTGTTTGGTTTCAAGTTTTCCTGTCAATGGTTCAAGCGTTAATAAATTAATATTGACACATTTTTCCAACCAAATAATTCGATCAAGAATGAGGTCGAAAGATCGTACAATTGACCTTAAGAGATGGATCGTCAAAATTGACTTGATTTACGATATAATTATAACCATGAATGACGGTATCAAATTCCCTCTTGATAAACGTCAATCCTCTCGTGAATCGATCGTACAACAAAAATTTTATCGTATAATCGATTATACGCCATTTTTTATCGTTAACAATATTTTATGCGCGTCAATTTTCATCTTCGTAATTTTTTCAAACATTCTCACGTGAAAATCATGAAATAAAACAATTCTTTGTTCTTTTAAAAAGTCAACAAAAAGTAATAAAAAGAAAATTATTTTATTATTGATCGATTAATTATTATACGATCATTTATGCTTGTACCATTTACAAAATATATTTTTCTCAATGGTCCTACATTGTTTGCATAAATACCAACAGCTTAAAATCGATGATTAATAAATTTTGAAATTATCAGAAAATTGGTTGACGAGAATAGCAATATGGAAAAAATATTTACTCGATGCACGATCTTTCCATTTTTTTCCTATCGATCTATAAGTCTAGGAGTTTGGCCCGATGCTCCCGGATTCTCGCGAGAAATTGTTATGTCTTAAATAAATAGTGTTTACGAAGGGAATTCCTGTCAAAGTGACTGGATTATTTTTGTATTGTTTACCGGAAGTGTCCTTCATAAAATCAAGTCCATTTTTTCGTTAAAATTTGTCAAAGTTTACCATAATTTTTTTTTTTATATAAAAAAAAAACATTTAAATAACTGTTTTCGCGAAAAGTTGCCCGATAGATTTTTAGGACAACGTCAGAAAATCTGAAAGTTGCAAAAAGTGATTTTATTCCAGGCAGTATCTCAGTAATCCGCAGCTTGGTCCACTGAGTCGTAGAACAAATTCGTTGTTTGTAGAGTCGAAGTGAGAACGAATCGTTCGAATCGCAAGTTGAGCACGTAGGTAATTGTTTTCGTATTGAAATTTGTATTCAAATCTTTTATTCAATGCAAGTTGTGTGCTTCAGCAATTTTTTTATCTTTTTCGTTTAGTGAAAGTTGCATTAAGGGTGATCCCGTGAACATTCAAGCCTCGTAACTCCAAAAGAGCTTAAAGCCTTGAGCCACCCTTGAGACTCTAAAATGGAACGTAACTTTGACTATTTATTGCGGAAGAATAAATTGCATTATGAAAAATATACAAAACGATTTTTTACATATTTTTCATTTTTTACATATTTCAATCGTCAAATCATTTTTTTTTTTTGGAAGTGCAAAACGATGTGGAGCATTTCAGCCACACGGTTTTTTTTTGGGTAAAACGTAAAAAAAACTCAGTATTTTGACATAAAAGACTGGCAGTACGTAGAGATTTTTTAAAATATTCATTTTTGTCAAAATGCTCACGATTTTTATAAAACTTTGCATTTTTGGCTTCAAATTTGCGTATAAAAACTTGTATTGCAAAAAGAATTTTCAAGAGTTTGAAAAAACCCTACGTACCTCTTAGCAGAACGTATTGAACGATAATGTCTTAAAATTTCAAATTAATCGTAGAAAAACTATGAGAATTATCATGTACACAGAGAGAGAATTAAAAGTGAAAAATTACTGTTACAGCAACAAAAACGGGGGACAACCTTGAATGTTTGGAATTTTTACACTTTGCGCTGTAAAAATTCCAAACATTCAAGGTTGTCCCCCGTTTCTATTGATATAACGGTAATTTTTTACGTTTAATTCTCTCCGTGCACCGATTTAAAAACGCTGCTTAAAAAAAATTGCTTTTGACGTTGTCAAGTGTCTAGATTTTGCTTTAAAACGACTTCTGCTATATTTTCATGACTAGAAACTCAATTAAAGCGAGCCCTAAACGGTTTTTTCATACCTCTCGCGATCTAAGGCCTTAAGAATTAAAAATGAGTGACATTTTCAAGAGGACACCCTGTATGTATCGAAGCTGTCACGATTCTTGACATATGTATATATTGTGTGGCTATCAGTGACCATTTGACACTTGACCCACGATGTCTAAGTGTTCTCCGGTGTTCAATGGACCGTTCCGAGATGCTGAGCGCAGTAGTTCGATCGGTGGTTGAGCAGCGACGTATAATCCCGCGTTTTACGGCCTCGCCGAGATCTATCTCGTCCGGTCTCCCCTGAAACGTTTGCATAATAAATCGAGCCCTCGGAAGTGTCGAAAGAAGAAGCATCGTTAACAGCGATACACCAGAGTGCTACTGTCAAGATTATTTGTCAAAAAAAACTGTTTATGATATTTACCATAAACAGTTTATGGGAAAATAATCATAAAAACACAATAATAGAGTAGATTTTTTGTATATTTATAAACCTTTAAAGCGATAAGTGTTTTTTCGAACTATTCTAATCGTCAAAAGTTGTAAAACGATATCCAAAAATGTTTGCTATACTTCACGTCACAACGATCGATCGAGCCTTTTTAAAAAAAGAGATGAAAAAAGAAATCGCGTTTATCAAGTTGTTTAGTCTCTCATAGTTTGTATTATCAGACGAATAATACATCGTGACAAAACAACAACTCGGCGAGAGTCTCTGATTCATTAAAAGCACACTGCCATTATCGCGTCTGTCTTTTAATTCATTTGTAAATCATAAAGCAAACGACGAGAAGCCCGATCTCGTTGAAGTGTTTTTTACTCGATTAAAGAAGCTATGAGTCATCACTCGCGAAGTCTATCGAAGTGACAACGACATGACATTTGACATTGACACTTGTTATTTTTCTTGTTTACTCGAGTCGTTCGGGGCCTTGTTAAACGTCGATGTAAACAAAAGTCCGGGCTGACTTGCGAGTGTTGAATTGTCGAAGAATTTCTTTCCTGTTTTGTCTATGACCTTGAGGATCAGGATTTTCGACTTCTTCAAGAGCAATCGAACTTTTTCGTTTTCAGAACGAATTGAACGAGTTTCTATCGCCAGAACGGACATTGCACCAACGAGATTAGTGGTACACAAAGATTTCGTAATCTTCACTCACGAGAGAAGACTTGTGAGTAACAAAAGCAACTGCGGGAGGTGTTGAGGTCAAACAATTATTATGCTCAGGCGATATTGTTGTCGAGCACCAATGCTTTCGAATTTTCATCATGCGTTTACATGAACATAATTCTGTTACGATTGTTGGAGGCCAGAACGAAGTCAGACGATCAGGAAAACTTTTGTTTTGCCATTCAGAAGACACGAAGAACTTAATTACTCGGATTTTTTAATATATTTTACTGGGCATCATGTTTTTTTAATTAACCCTTCGTCCTAATACTTCGTAAAGGTTCTGAGCTGGTCACACAGAATTTTAACAAACTCAGTCCTTTTTTAAATGATTGCTGCACCAACACTATTGGACCAATTGGCTCGAAAAAAATTTTAATTATCCATCGAACATTTCAAAACATAAAATTACCGTATTAAAGTAGGTACAAATCCTAAAATAGTAAACAAAAAAGAAAACTTGAAAATGTAAATCTGGAGAACTTTGGACTTTAAGCGAAAAAATATCGGAGTCGTTTGGACCCCATGTGACCCTAATAGGCTAAAAACGTTTTTCATTCCTAGCCAAAAAGCTTTTTTGATCAGAAATTCTACGAAGATTTGAAAAAACTCTGCCAATTTTGACACTTTATTAGAACTGATTTTCAATAATAATAACGCCTTTATAACGAATTTACAAAGACGCGAATATAATGAAAAATTAACTTTATTGGTTTTTTCTTATTGTGATCTATTTTTCTTATTGTGATCATTTCTGAATAAATCTTCATGATGGGGAAAAAGTTCGAAAATGGGCTTAATAAATATTTTGTTAAGGTAAAATAGCTGATGCAGACTAGTCATGAATTGATGAACTGCACGTAACCAATATTAAATTTCCATTGACGATGACCAATAACCTATTTTTTCATCGAATAAAACGTGTTTCAAAAACAAAATATTTGTCTTTTTCATTTTTTTCACATATCAATGTGAAAAAAAAAATGAAAAAGAAAAATATTTTGTTTTTGAAACACGTTTTATTCGATTTATCAAAATTACAATTGTATTTTTATTAATTCCCGAATTGCGTATAAAATCGTAAATTGACCCACGTATTATCGGTTCTGCCAATGTGTAAAGTTTGAATTTCACGAGCACTAATTTATATTAACCCTAGAATCGCACAACGGGGTAATTACTTACCCCACAAAAATGTCAAATTACCTTCTCGAACCAATTTTTAAAATCATTCCCGTCGTTTTATAGTGTTTTTACCATTAAATATTCACCGAATGCGACTTTATCATGTACCATTCTCTTCGTTATAAAAAAACGAAGAGAATGGTATATAATTAATCCTTATTATCGCATACGAGGAACATTTTATGCTAAAGAGAATATTGGGGTAATTATTTACCCAAGTGTGGAGTTTACGTTAGAAAAAATAGATTGTAGGGTTAAGAACTGATCAAATGTATGCAATTCAATTTTTCATGATAAATCATTATAATAATTAAATACGTAGATCTACAAAAATATTTTTCTTTTAATTATAAAAATTATTTTTTCCCAATGTTCAATTCGTGCAATACACTTGGCAACGTCGCAGATTGGTCTGTTTTGGTCGTAGTGATTGTACTGATCAACATATGTCTGCGCGACGGCTCATGGGTGTCATAACCTAACTTTTCAGTGATCTTTTAGTGTCAATTTCGTATTTACAAGTTTCGAGTGAATGTTTTCGCGCGAAATATGTCACCAAAGATTGAAAAAATTCGAAACAAAGGACATTTTGTTAAAAAAAAAATTTCAAACTGGAAGGAGAATGTTTCAAAACCTCTAATTACTCGTGCAGCATATATGCGCAACTATCATTTAATTGTGTATATGATGCATATAACTTTTTTTCTTCAAATGGTAATATGGGAATATAAAAGTCGGTAAAGTAGAACTCATTGAGATCGACGGACCACGATGGAACGTTGTCAAGTCTTTTGACTCCAAAACTTAAATTTCCTTCAAGGTTACGATATGCTTGCAATAAAGTTCGAATATTTTTCAAAATACATGGTCAATCTTGTAATTTTTACGGAATTTCATTCAGTAGACTCGACTTTATTAGTTAGAATGAATTTCAAACTTGAAAGTTATCGGGAACATCAATTTTTCATCAATATTTGGAAGGCTATAATATCACGGACATAAGAATAACGCGTGTTAAATCCTCGAAAATAAAACATTTTTTATCTCAGAAACTACGCGGTAAATCTTCATGAAATTTTAACCCCCAAACCGTACACTGGTGCTTATTCGCCCTAGAAAAAATTTACAATCGGCTCAACATTGGCCAACACTGGGTCACACTTGGCCTATGGTTAGCCGATTGTAAATTTTTTCTAGGGCGCACCAATAAAATTTTCAAAACGCCGACATTCGACGGGAAAGTTGTTTGAGGGCATACCCCTTTTTCGAAAAATATGTGTGACCCCTCTAGTGTCTAACCCCATCGAGAGAACTTTCATTGTTTCTATAACCGCTGCGAAAGCGGCATCGAAAAATCTAGTTGGTGCAAATTCGCACCGGTATACGTTTTAAAGGGATGGGTCAGTCACCTAACCTCACCTCGAATTTTCGAAGTTGAAATTCTTCGATACGGTTTGACCGATTACAAGAAAGCTCTGTCAGCCCACGCAGGACGATGGCAAAAATGGGCTGACGGGCCTTTTTGTAATTGGTCAAACCGTGTCGAAGAATTTCACTTTCGAAATTTGCAGCTATCTCTCTCGCACTCATGGCGGCTCCGTCGGTATGCCTCCTAGCCTTAAGGTCAAAGAATCGTGATCTGTGAAAATAAAAAAAAAAAACAGTGTGTTTCACAATCAAGGACCATTTTTGTGTTCAAAGTAAGTAAATTCATCATTATTTATACGATTTACTAAAAAAAATGAAGTCATTTGATGTAGAGACAATAAAAAACCCTTTCGCATTTTACGCTGTATGAGCGATAAAATAGTCAATATCTATGACTTCTTATACACGGAGAAAAATAAATCGTCGATTCAATAGCACTTGATGTTATTGAAAGATTTCATTGATCCAACCGCGGTGTTCTCAGTCAGAATACATGTGCGATTTGATAAAAAACTAACGTATTGGCTTAATACTTTATAATATTGTTATGATTATATAATATCATTGGCACCCCGTAATGAGATATATGGTTGAAACAACGATTTTTTCTCTACGTGTACATTCTTGTGTGATTTTAATAAAAATATTAATTTCAATTTGTAAATGTTTCATAATGAGTTCTGAAAATCTTCGTGTGCGACGACCATCAGTCAGCAGTCTGTAGCGAATGCGAGCGTTTTTTGGAATTATATAATTTATAATCCAGTCTTCATCAACTATTTTTGTATTTTTAATGAAAAATAAAAGTTTGTGTAAGTAAAATAATTTTTTTTTCTTCCCTGTATAGCGTAAAATGTAAAATTTCATTATCAAAATTAGTGCATGTGTGCGAGATCATGGAAAAAATACTTAATTCAATAAAATTACTTTTGCGTATTTTTTTCCTCCAAAAGCAACTGTTCAACTAAAAAAGCGCGTAGGTTTTATTACATTTTGATTACATTAAAAAAATCTACGATTTTTTTTGAAAAAAGTAAAATATTTGAAATCACTTTTTTTTATTTCAATTTTTCTCGCAAGTTTATGATTTAAGCTCAATTCAAGTGGCACCAAGTGATTTGGCAGGAAATTTTACCCCAAAATCATATACTTATGTCTGTATTTTGGATTCCATTTTCACCTCCAAATCATGAGTTGTAATCATGAAATCCCTATTCGCACCTGTGTACGGTTTAAAAGTTCTGGGAACCACTATACGGTTCGGAGGTTAACACCGTTTTTATAACAATGGAGACTATGTTATAATTTTTTTCAGGTTTCAGAGTTATAAATTTTACCATGATAAAATTACCTTAAAAGTGCTAAACCACCGACACAATCCGTGATAACTATCAGCCCTCCAAAATTTCCCTACTAGCCTCATAAACAAGACCTTGCGGAAACTTTGAAAACACGCGGTGTTTTATCGATGACCAAATGACGCTATTTCATCTATAAATCATTTAAGATTGAAGAGGAGTGAGAAAAAGCGTCAAAATGAAATCAATTACGGTGCCCGGAGATCGTACGCATTCTTTATCTTACTTTCACACCCTCCTTCTCTATTTGTTTGCTTTTCGCAGGGAGAATTCATGGGACGAAATTCTGGTGCTTAGTCCCTTGTTTTGCTGGCTTACCGATATACAAGTTGTCCTGAAAGTCATGCTCACGTTTCGCAAGGTGAACAGATCATGGAATTCCGAAGAGGAAAGCCTTCGGCTATTTTTTCTGCGATGAATCGTTATTGAAATATTTAAGGGGGAAAACTGAGTAAGAAGGCTAAAAAAGTGTGATTTTTGCCATTTTTTTTCAGCTCTAATAAAATAAATCGTTTCCAAAGTGTCAGGCCGTCCTTGTGTTCATTAATAATTAGCTCACGAACTCTGCGTCGGAGAAACAATGAGCTAGAGACTTTTCTCTTCGAAATTCCATGCTTTTCCCAGCTTACAAATTTCAAGCACGACTCGTGGCCCACTCTGTATACCAAAAAATGTATAAAAAAAGAAAATTAAGAAGAATATAGCCGTTCCGTGCGAAGAATCGTACTGGGATGAGACAAGGTCATTGCTTTAACAAGGATCAAGATTAGAGTTCAATCATTTCGTATGGGGAACTGGTGTTGTGCTATTTGCAAAAAAACGCAATTTCCACTTTTATTACGATCGTATCTTGCAAATTACGTCCGTAAAAAAGTATGTAGACTTTCGGGATTAAAACGTAGTAATAATTAGAAACGATTCGAACAAAACTCTTCAACTAAGTATTAATTTTATTTAATTATGATTTTTTTATGACTCGTATTTTTATTAACAAGCAAAATTTTAAAAAACCTTTAAAATAAGCATCATACGTGATTATTCAACTTTCGTAATTTCGTATTCAAAAAATATAATAAAAAAAAAGCAAAAAATTTTACAAACGAGCTTTTACGAGTGTTTCGTTACAAAAACCATTTACGATGGGGGCAAATGTCCTAGACGGACATTTATTAAGCTTATTGGTCCCCTAGTGCGACGCGAAGTGAATTATGCGTCACTCTCTCAAGTCTCAGGACATATGCGTCAAAAACAAAGTCAGAACGAAAGGAAACTTTCGTAGGAATGCAACAACCTTCTCAAATATGTTTAACAAGAAACATTATTTTTTGCAAAAATACAATACAGTGATAAAACTAGTGACACCAATAATAAAAAGAAAAAAATAATTTGAAACAAAAAAAAACATTTAAATTAAGAAATTGAGAAACTATCAAATGTAAAAATGAAAAATAATAGAAAATATAAATTCAAGAACGTATTACATATAAAATTTATGACTAAACAAACGGATTTACGAATTACGACGTTTTGACACGGACTTTTGGTCCAGCGCTTGACCTCTCGGCCTTTTGGGCCACCGATCACTGATAATGAACTTCTCGAGTGATTAGTGAATTAATAAATTATCGACACGGTGTGCGATATGTCACAAATTTCCTATTCGACTGAACTGGCTTGAAAAAAAATAAATAAAACCTTGTGGACAATAAAAAATTAATTGCATTCGATTTTTAAAGTAATTATATTATACAACAGCGGAAAAGTTGTTTTTTTTTTTTTAATTCGCCAACCGTGCGTCGTAGAAAAAAATGGATAAGGACTTTTCACCTCAGCATTCAACGATCAATATATTTCGACAAATTTCGATTGCCACTTTTGGGACACCCTGTAAATGCACATAGAAACATTTATTATTTACTCATCATAGAGCAAACACTCGCGATGCACGTGTTCGATCTCGTGCTGCTATCATGTTTCGATAATACAAATCAAATATGTGCATTATTTATTTGTGATGTAAAAGTTTAATTTGATAACAGATTCGTCCGTTGTGCAACGCGGGGGTTACCGATTTTTATTCAATTAAAACAAAAAAAACGTCCGATGCAATTATTGTTAAATTATTTCCTTACGTTTCGCAATTCCCCAATTAAATATTATGATTGAACGCATGGGAAGCAATAATTTCATGAGGATGTGCCGACAGCGATCGGGCCAGGTCAATACTTGGTTGGGTGACCGCTTAACCATGCATCGGCTTGCGCATCAATCGATCAGCGGGAGGCAGTTTTTCTGAGATTCTGATGGTTCTAATCAACTGAAACTCACAATAAAAATATAGCTGCCTGTATCGACAGGGTTTTCCACAGTTTCCCTTGGCCCTCGTGCAAATACGATACAGAAGTGCATTAAGAAAGAGTCGCCGTGGGCAACACTCTCTTGGGAGGTTTCTCAGGAACATTGAAATTAGGAAATTGGAAATTAGTGAAGTGGGGAAAAAGTGGGGCTCGTAAAAACTCGCAGGAACAATAAAAAATAAAAAAAAAATAAAAAAAATTCATGAGGAAATTAATATTTCGCGTTATTATATTTTTAACTAGCTGTGTCCTCGGCTTTACTCGAGATTCATCATGGAAATAATTCTAACAATGGTAAAATGAACTGCAATTGCAATCGAAACTTCGTTAATCTTGATCGAAGTGTCAAAATAAAGACAACATTAATCTTAAAGTCTACTAAAATCCTTTTCTCTTCTACTCAGTTATCAGTAAATACTGCAAATTTGGGGATTTTTTGCTTTTCGAAAATCAGGCCCGAAGGGGTCCTGAAAGAGCGCGATCTTTCTTTCGACATTCAAAGGATTGCCATTTTCTCAAACATTATTTTATCAGGATAAATAAAAAAACAATACTCTTCATTTTTGATAAGCTTTTTAGCGATTTTTTTCGAAAGTTAAATTTCTCTACTGATCATCAAAAAAAAGTCAAAAAAGTTTCCAAAAACGTAGTATTTGGAGTTTTTTCACGAAAAATCGAGTTTCAAAAAAAGTGAGCGATAATATCGATGTTTACGAATCAAAATACATCAAAGTAAGATATAAAAGGAACTTGCAAGAATTAGAAAAAAAATGTTTTTCCACTCAATAAAGATTGTTTATTAAAAGTTCAAAAAAAAATATTAAAACAATTTGTCGAGATTGTTTTTTTTTTCTAAAATGTAAAGTTCTCGAGCGTGTTGGTTTTGTAAAAAACTAATGTTTTTTCATCAATTCGTTCAATCATTCGAGTATCGTTCACTGAAACTTTTGACGTCTTTTTCTGGGCAAAGTTTCTAAGAGCTGAAACTCTTCTGCTTCGACACGTTTCGATCATCCAATATTTTCTCAATTGTTGGCAAAAGTTCAGCCCGGGAGTGTGAAAACAAAATGCATCGAATTAACCTTCTTACGTGAAATTGTATTGATTATTGTTAGAAAAAAAATGTTTGTGCTCTGAGATTTAATAAGGTTTCATTTTATTATTATCACTATTTTATTTTCATAATTTTTTCGATTATTACAAATCTATTACTTTGTTTGTCACAATGTTTAAATAATTATCTCGAATATTGAATATAATAAAAAATGTCCGAAGAAAAATGAATTTAGAAAAGTGTTTGTTTTTTTTTTTTTTTTTTTTCAAAATTGCATCGCAAGTTTTATTTGTTAATATTTTTTGTCATGGAAACTCTTGAAATGCGTTTAGTAATTAAGATTTTTTATGGATTTTCATTTTATATGAAATCTTCTTATTTGCTCAATGAGCAACGGTGGTTTGTTACCGATGACCTGCGCGGATGTCGGATATCCTCGGACGGAAAAGATTTCCCGCTGTAATAGCACTTCAGTGTCGTTTCGCACCCCAATCCGTGAGGGTATGAAAGTAAAAACCGCGATTCTCGCTATTTACGATTGATTTTTTTTTCTTGCATTTTTCGATAATATAAATTAATAGTTTAAATATATTTTGTTATGTTATTACTTATTTGTTTTCTAAATTATTGCGTATGTGACTGATTTGATTGAAAAGTGATTTTTGTTCCCTTACAATTGGATTTTCCTGAGTGGAAAATTATTTACGAAAGTTTAACGCAGCTACGGTAACGAGAAATTAACTTGATTAAACAGTCATAAAAACTTTATATCATTTTCAATATAAACTTCGCGAATGTTGCGGGATCTTAATAGAAAAAAACATTCAGTGAAATTATGAACAATTCTTATTGAAAAAAATGTTATTTATTTTGCAAAAAGCATCGTTTTTTATTTATTTTTTAATATTTTTTAGTATTGATTAAAACAGAGATAAAAAGTTGATAATTTAATTACTGCAAATGAATTTATCAATCAAATTTTTCTTAATTGAATTATTGTTAATTTAATTTAATTTGAATTTTTTTTAATGAGCCAATTTTTATGTAATAAATTGAGAGGTTTAGCGATAGGTTCGATCCAATGAAAAATACGTATTTCAAATTAAACAGAAAGCACACGCGTGATCGATGCCTCGTTCGTTATCAACGAGCTTATTTAAATCGTGCCGATATTTCCGGATTTTCCGAGTACACGATTCACGAATTCGTGTGTCCGAATAGTGCACAGTAAACGCATACACATATGAACACGCTCATGGGACGACTTTGGAGTCCTTAAATAAACGTGGGAGAACGTGTAAATATTTATCGCGGAAATGGCATTCACGTATCGCCATTCAACTTCACTATTTGTCCGTTGATTCACTTTTGTCGATTTGGCCAGCTAGAAAATTCGTTAATAAAAAAAAACTGAACTAAAATTTTTAATTACCAAAACTTCGAATATCAAGATTAAATTGTTTTTTTTTTTTTAATATTCGGTTTCCCGCCGTTTTTGTCTCGTGCGTTTCGCCAACTTTTTAAATAATTTCACGATACGAAACGAATATTTTCTGCATTAAAAATTCTTGAATAAATTTAAGGAAATTAATTTTTTTTCATATCGAATTGAAATTTATTTTTTTTAGCACGATGTCCAACGAAACGATTAATATCACAGCTCAAGCTGTCAATGATACGAACAGTTTTGAGCCTCCGATTGACATGCGTTTCAACGAGGGCCATTTGGTCAGTATCGTCACATACAGCGTTCTCATGGTAATATCCATCGCTGGGAATACCACGGTTTTAGTCCTCATATGTAAAAAAAGGCGGACCAATCGATCGAGGATCAACACGATGTTGATTCATCTTGCAATAGCAGATTTAATGGTAATTCAGTTCGTGGGCAATTTAACCCTTGACACTTTGACCTTCGATAGGTACATTGTTCCAAGCAAATTCTCAGGATGATTGTGGCGCTCCCAATTATCACGAATCAAAGTTTTTGTTTCAAATTATAGCTCCAGCTCTTTAGTTTTCAAAACACTACTTTTGTATCAAATTATATGATTTTCTGCCGGCGATTTCTCGATTCAAACGCGGATAAAGTTCCGTGGATTTTAATCGTCTCGAAAATTGTGCCAGTGTACCTCTCAAGAGTTAAAATACCATCCAATCGTGTTATTCATTGAAAATTTCTACAGGTAACATTGCTAACGATGCCCCTAGAAATAGGGTGGGCTGTGACAGTATCGTGGCGAGCTGGCGATGCCATGTGCCGAATAATGGCATTTTTTCGAATATTTGGAATATTTTTGTCCTCATTTATCCTCGTTTGTATAAGCGTAGACAGGTAAGAATCTCTAAAGTTACAATTTTTAATCGTATTTCTGTGAAATAGAAAAAATAACTAATTTTTTTCGGGATTTGTAAAATATTCGACGATTTTTTACTCTATCGAGATATTATGCTGTACTTCGACCACTCCATCTAATGGACATTGATCGAAGAGGTAAAGTGATGCTCATTGGAGCTTGGTCCGCTGCTGTACTCTGTTCGGTTCCTCAAGTAAGTTTCTCTCATTTTCAAGTTTTATATTTTAAACAAATACGAAACTGTTTTGGTTGTTATTGGATAGGTTATGCAATTCTAAGGAGAAAAGTTCTCTTCTATTTTTCGCTACGATGCACCGTTGATGAGAAATTGATGACAGACAATTTGGAGCGCGAGCCACGCCGCCTCCACTCCAATCTGGAGTGGCAGGGGCGTATCGCTCCTCCACTCCACGCTCTCACCCCTTCGCCCACTAGATTGGTTAAAACTAAATAAATAATATCTCATCGAGGGTACATCGGAGAAAAAAATGACAAAGGACTTTTCGATACAGAATTTCGCGATCTATTCAACCCCGGTATTTTAACTGCAGCTTTTGCAATATTTCTGATCGAAAAACTTCTTTTTGTCGCAGATGGTAGTTTTCCACGTCGAGGTACATCCAAAAGTACCAACGTATGAACAATGCATTACTTACAACGCAATTGCTAGTGACGGCCACGAGCTGATATACTTCCTTTTCGGGATGGTCATGATGTATTGCTTTCCTCTGATAGTCATCATATACACGTATTCGAGCATTCTCTTGGAGATTTACAGGCGCTCCAGGGAATCAGTTACTGGTAAAGTGAACAGAAAATTAGTTTGCAACAATTGATATTTTATAAATTTGTTACTTCAGTTTTTATTTTTATTTTTTTTGTCATTAATCTCTTTTATTATCTTTTTATGTTTTTAACAATCACACAAATTTGTTTAAAGAGCATTTGTCCCGATTGCAGATAGAATACGTCGTTCCTCACTCGGATTTCTCGGTCGGGCGAAAATACGAACGCTGAAAATGACCATCATTATTGTTGTTGTTTTCTTCGTTTGTTGGACACCTTATTACACTATGAGTGTTTGGTGAGTCATTTAATTTTATCATAATAATGCAACAATTAATCGGAATGTTATCGGACACTGCGGACGTGCCGCATTACTGTTCAGCCTTGAGAAGTTGATCTTTAACGTTGACGTCGTATTGGTTTTGAATTTAATGGGGTCATTTCGGTCCCATTATTAAAAAATGATGAGACCAAAATGGCCGCATTAAATTAGTTATTAAAAATAAAATTTAAACCAAAATAAAAATACAGTTTTTAATTGAAATTAAAACTAAATTATTATTAAATTTTTATTTAGATTAAAAATTAATTTTTAAAAAATAATAGCAAAATCAACAAACCCGTTTCTTATGATAGAAAAAAATGTGTAATTATTCGAGAAAGAATTTTTTACACTAACAATCTGTCAAAAAAAATTTATTTCGAATTATTCTTAATAAATTATTTAAGGTACTTTATCGATCGTGACACAGCGAAGCAGGTCGACCAACGAATTCAAAAAGCTCTCCTTCTCTTCGCCTGTACGAATTCATGTATGAACCCCATCGTCTATGGTGCTTTTAATATCCGTCGCAACACTCAGGTGCGTGAATCAAACTCCATCGAATTACATGATAAATCAAGCTATTACAAGCCGATGTCGATATTAGAAAAACGTTGGCACCTTTTGATTAACGTCTAATAATTAAAAGTTAATTTTCAAAGAGTTTATTACAAATTTTGTCATAAGACTGCAAATATTTAAAATGAAATTCATTAGAAAATCGTAAAAAAAAACTCGTAAATTGTATTCACAAAAAAGGCCTCAGGTCGCCCCTGTAATTAAAAAAAAAAATGTATTTTTTTTATTTAAATTATTTGTTTATAGTTTATCTGTACAGATTTTTTCCAAAGCAATTTATTTATATATTCAAACAGTCAAAGTTACGCTTTATTAACGTTAGGGGTGCCTAAGCCCTTAAGTCCTGTTCCATACGTACCGATCGAGCCACCATGTTTGCGACAGAAACAGCTGCATATTTTAAAATTTGATTTATCCCCACTGCCAAAATCGATTGAAATTTGCAACAAAATTAATTGATTTCTGCCATTTTTCTGCGATAGTTAATCTTTTTTTAATCCCAATCAGTTGTGTGATTTTGGAAAAATTCGATCTCAAAATTTCGAAGCGATCAACGCGTGTGACGCTCTCAAGAGAGGTTATGTTTTGTAATTATAATAATAAAGGTCAAGGTTACGCGGTGGAGGTTTTTTCGATGGTCAAACCTCATTAGGCATGATATTATTGTGATCAGGAAGTAATAGTGAGAACGGAAAATATGTAATCTCGTTTTAGAAACCTGCGCGGGCGCCTACCATTGAGACACGTGTTACTCCCCTTTCTCTATCGGTAAGACTCGTCGAATGATTTGATGTCAAAAATTTATGTATGTTCCAATGTGACAGCAACAAAACACTTACTAAACTGAGTGTCAAAATAATTATTTATTCAATTATTTATTTTTTAATCTACTAATTATAAAATGTATGTATCGACTGTAGTTAACGTAGGAATTCTCGAAATTACCGACCGAGGAGCTTCGTTCCCATTCATCCTGATCCACCGGACCCGTCGATTCCGGGGAATCCTCCAGTTCGTCCGAAAGCCCAATCGAACGTGGTCAATTTAAAAAAAAATGCACGATTCGTCGCACGATAATACTCATAAATTAAAACAATTATTGTATAAGCTTCATTTATAAACGGTATTTTAGTTCCTATCTATTTAAAAGATGAAAATACGGATTATCATCGTTTTATAAATAATAATGTTAATTCGTACCAAATTGTTTTATTTATTTACTTTTTTTCGTTAGGAATAAAAGTCATCGTTTTTGAAGTCTCGTGTAATATTTACAATAAATCATTTTAGTCACTCAAAATATTTGAATTTAATCGACTTCGAAGCTTTTCTCTCTTTTAATATATTTGTATTCCTTATCTTAATATTTTTACAACCCACTATTAATAAATAACAATATTAATAATGTTTTTAAAATCTGCAATTTGGTTGTTTAAAAAGTGTTGGACAAAAAAATGTATTAGAAATTATCTGAAATACCCAGGAAAAAAATTGTCTTCAACATTTAATTTACGACTATTTTTCAATTAAAAAATTGAATATAATTATCTTCAAATTGGGAGTTTTAGAAAATTTCTAAATTTATTTTCGAGTCCAGCGTTTGACGTATTGTGTGTGCAGAAAACGGGCTCGTCAGAGAGAAGAGGATCTTTCACGAGGGGTAGAAAATTTGTAGAAAAAAACGTCCTTTCTGAAATGTCTTTTCATCAGTCACCTGTCGACAATGATTTTCCTCAAAAAAACGAAGCTTTGTCAAATGCGATCGAAACTGTTTCGATGTTTGATATTAACGATCGTTTTCCAGGCGACGAGAAAAAGTGTAAGCTCTTAAAAATTAAAATTTATCCTATCTTTTGTTTTTACCTGAAACTCCTTTTGATTTAATCATTAAATTAATTTTATAGTTAATAAATTATAAATAAATTTTTGTCAACGATCTTTTTTTTTATTATTATTGATTTAAATTATTTTTGTTTTCACAGCTGTAATTCGATGCGACGCAAGCCAAGTATAACATAAAACATTAAAAGGGCAAACTTGGAACTGTGCGTGAGTTTTTTCAATCGTTTAGAAGGTTTAAAAAGAATTTCAATACAGTTTTTATTTCGTGCGTGTCGTGTACCGAATTATTGCAACTGTAAAAAAACTTTAAAAATAACATTCTTAGCAACATTGCCATAGCGCAATAATTATTAATTCCAATTCGTGTTAATTAATACTCGTGGGCAAGTTAACTAAAGAAAAGACAATTGATAATCGATCGACGACTTAGAAAAAAATGGGAATCGAATCAAAAGCGAACCAGAAATTCAATGGGGATGATGCGCTCATTTGAGGATGAAGATTCATGCGGTGAGTTAAAAAGAATATCTTTTATAAGTAAAAAATGAATCAAAATTCGAATGAGTAATATTATTATTTGAGTAATTCGAATTTTTGATTAATAAATATATTTCTATAATGAAAAAAATTACAATAAAATTGAAAAAAATACAATCCAATTTGGAAATACGATGATAAAAATATGACTCGATTTTCGATGTATAAAAATGAATTAAGGGGCCAGTCAACTTTGAAAATTTCAAAAAATCGATTTTTTTTACTGTTTTCGAAAGTACGTACATTCAGAAATATTGTGTCAAAATTTTATGAAAATCCGAGCTCTCTAAGTATTTTTTTTTTTATCTGAACGTCAGGACCTCGTTTCGTCTACCTGAGCGTATAGCGCGCGTATAGCGCATATGAGCAAATTGGAATGTGTTTTACATGTGGCCAAACGCGTTTTCAAACGTGCAAATGAAGCAAGAAAATCTTTGATCCAGAAGGAAAAAGCTCTAAAGGAAGCAGAAGAGGAAAAAATCGCATCGAAAAAAGTTACACCGAAAAAAGCCACATCGAAAAAAACCGCACCGAAAAAAACTGTAGTTGTGAAGAAAAAAACGGCTACCGTAAAAAAAGTGTCAAAAGCAAAAACACAAACTTTGACGATCAAGTTGATGAAACAGTTGTCTGAAAATTACGGCTAAGCTATTCGAGGGAATTTGAATTCTATTGAAGGTATGCGCAAAGAAATATGAGCAGGGTATTACCACAAAATTTCGACCGATGTCAAGCCGCAACATCACAACTGCTCGATAGAGTGGTGCAAGTACCTCAAAGCTAAGGCACTTCAGCAACAATACAAACATCCTCCTGCTCTTTATGAGGAAGTACAGGAAGTTTTAAAACCTTTTAAAACCTCGTAAAAAAATTTACGAGGATCTCACCAAAAGAGAACTGCTCGAAAGGTGTTTAGGTGGCCTAATGCAAAACAATAATGAAAGTTTTAACAACTGCGTATGGAATATGGCACCTAAACACATGTTCAACGGCAAAAAAATCGTAGACATTGCCTGCAAAGTTTACGCGTGTGTCTTTAATGAAGGATTTCGTCCAGTGCTTAAAATAATGGAAATAATGGGCGTCAAACTCGTCCCGATCGCCATCTGATTCGCCGACAATCGCGATGACGAGCGTGTTCGCTCTGCAAACCGCCGCAGTTCTGAGTCTTCAAAAGAGACCAGAACCAAACGAAAGCGAGCAAGACCTGAATAAATCGATGATGATGAGCAATCAGAAGGGATTTTGTACGGTGCAGGAATTGCCGATTGAGTTTAGGTAAGAGTTTTTCATTGTACAAACTTGAAACGCGTTTTTCTCGAAACAACGTTTTCAAAATCTAGCTCCATCGTATCTCTAAAACTAATAAACCGATTCTCTTGAAATTTGAACCATATATTGTAAACATGATTCGCAACAAGATGACCCTCGATGGTTTTAAAATTTTCATTTTTACTCTTTCTTTTTGTGAAAAACTGCGAAAAAACGCGTTTTTAAAATTTTTTTTTCGTTTTTCATCTGCCATTTTTTTATTTTTTGATAAAACATTATATCCGAGGGTCATTTTGTAGCTGGTGTCATACCGAATCTAATGGACTTTGATTTTTTTGTTTCAGACAAGCCGTTGCCGAGTTGTGATGGAGCTACCTAGCCCACCTATTTTTGAAGCGTTACGTTAAACTATATTTTTTGTACTTAAAAATGAATAAAAATGAATTAAATTTTTTTTTATGTATTTCAAGACTTTATTTATCAAGCCTAACAACTTTTGTATTCATATCCTTTATAAAATCCTCAAAACAAAATCGCGAAAATAGCCTTTTTTTCGTGGCTCCAAAGTGGACTGGCCTCTTAAAATAATTGACCCATCGAGATAATCAAAATAAAGAAAAAAAAATCCGTTTGACACTCTCAAATATGATTACAAAACTAACTTTCGAAATCCAACGTTCTGGTAAATCCTATGACGTCGATTCGGGGATGACACAAAAATGTTCCACTTTTATTTTTTTGGTATTCCCAAAAAAATGTTTACGAGTTACACGCAGTGGGTGTCATTGCGTCTATTCCCATTTTTATCGTTTCAAAAAAACATGAATGTATTACAACAACGATATACAGGGTGTGTCAAGATCGCGAACAGGCACGAAAAGAAAGAAAAAAATTGTTTACAATTATTCGATTTGTCCCACATTATAAAATATGAATCGTTAAAAACTTCGAGATCATTTTTTCCATTCTTTTTATACGAGTATCTAAAAATGATAAATAAATAATCGAATTAAATTGGATTGGTTTACAAAATCGAAAACGCAAATTAAAAATTGTTTTTTTTTTTTAATTTTCTTTCTTGATTGAAAAAAAAACTTGTCGACTTTTATTCTTTAGTTAAAACACCGTGATCTAGAAAAGATAAATATTTAGTTTTCGTTTCATCGAACGCTAATTAATTAATATTTAATAAATTATGCTTTGGAGAGAAAAATGGAAGATGACTTTTCTCTTCAGGATTCCAAAATCTATCAATTGTATTGATCTCAATTGCGATGTTTGGGACACCCTGTATATAGAATCTTGGGACAAGAGATGCTGGATTAAAAGACACTTTTTCTCTCTCTCTCTCTCTCTCTCTCTCTCTCTCTCTCTCTCTCTCTGTCTTTCTGTTTTTTCTTTTTCCACGATCTTGTGTACAAGTGTGAGCGCGTGTCTTACTTTGAAAAGTTGAAGTCCGTGGGCGACGTATAAAACTGGAGCCTGTGAGTTTCCGCGGTCCAGTGCGGATGCTGATCGTCATCGGGACGCGAGACGATTTCCACCCGATCGGCAATCAACTGTGGTCCGACACTAATATACAAACTGCCATTTAGTGATTTTTTTCTACTTTTTTTTTTTATTTAATTTGTTTCGTTATAAACAAAAATCGATTTGTGCCAAATTTTTTCATAAATAAGTTTCTTTTTCCTCGATCGATCGGGATCGAATCGATTTGTCGTTCTCGTATTCGTTAGCGTTGATGATGACGAGCTTACGAGGATTCGCGACGTTCGCGTTTCTTGCGGCGTTCGCCATAATCGCCACGGTTTCGGTCACCCTCGATGAAGGTATGAATTCCACGTGGTTATCAACGAATGAATCATTTTCCAGTTCGAAAAATTTCAGACATAAAAAAAGAAGTTAGTGAAACAACATTTATTATAGAAATATTTACGAACGATTGTTTAATCGAGTTTGATATTGAAAAATTATTGAACATTAATACTCGATAATCACTTATTCAATAAATAATTATTAATTAATTAATTTCAATAAAATATAACTATTAAAAATTTGTCAATTTTGAGACGATTTTCATTTTTTTATTTCTGAATTTTTGTCTTGCATTGTTTATCAAATTCCCTATAGCCACATTTTTTCCCTCATTTATTTTTTATATTTGCAATTTTTCAATTCCAAAAAGCTTCTTCGCGTTGATTACAAAAAAGAATTCAAATTGTTATTTAAAAAAAGAGAGAATAAAAATCCCGCCTTTCTCTGCCCAAGAAAAAAAGCCAAAACATAATTCTCACAACATTTGACCCAATTGTCACTTATCAATGTTCTTATACCATGTGTATTACTACATTTGCATCGTGGCTTTCCTCATCGAGCTTTCGTGTTAATCATATTTCCATGTGAAGAATAAAATCAGGACGATAACTTGGTATACACCCAAGGGGTCATGTGGGATAAGATATCTGCCAACGTGAAGCAATGAACGAGTCAGTCACATTATTTTTTTTTTTCATTGCAACGACAATCAACGAATCCAGGAATCTTTTAGATTTCATAATCGTACAATCGTGCAATTGTCTAATTTTTCAGAATATTTTTTACGAACAATGCACGATTAATAAATTTGTTTAAAGAAAAAAATGTTCTCACCAATGTCAACATTTTAGTTTCCGATTTTTTTATTCTTTTAATCGAGTCACGTTGTATACACTAATCGTTTATTTTATTGACATTCATCAATTTTGGTCTCAATTCGGAGGTTGCCCATTTGGAATGATCCATTAGTTATTTTTCTCTGATAATTCATGAACTATTTGGCCCAAGATGAAAAATAGCAGACACGTGGTATAAAAATGCCCTCTCGTGGTCTTCGTACACTGGAACCAGTCTTGCGCGGAGTTACGGGAGTCCGTAGCAAGAAACCCGGTAGTAAAGGGCAAACCGGTGCGGTATTCCATGAGGGTCATTAAACTCTTCAGATTGTCATTGATTTCTGTCGATTTTTTTGTATTTGTTTATTTTTTTTTTTTTATATTTTCAGATATTTTTTTGAAATTCCTAGCTCGCGACTGTTCCGTTTCGATTTTTTGGACTTTCGGAATTATAGAAAATTTCGTGATCCATTTTTTTAGAAAAATCCGAAATTTTGAAGAAAAAAAAAAACATTCCAAGTTTTCGTAATAAATTTATTACTCATCATCGAACATAGAGTTTTCGAAATAAAAATAAAGATTGTTTTTTTTTCGACGCGCAGAGCCCAAAAACAAAAATTTGAAAATGGATCGTTATTTTATTTGAGACTCGTAAAAAAGTAATGCCTCTCGTTTCCCCTTTCTAACACCTGATCAGTGGGAAACTGGCACAAAAAGAAACGAAACAAATTATTTTTAAATGCGTTATATTTGGAGGGCTGACAGCTTTGCTTTTCCATATTTAGAGGCTTGAAAAGACCTACGATCCTCATTAAAATAGATTCACGAGGGGCTGTGCTTTTTCTAAAATAAAAATGACGTTTGAAAGAAAAAAAACTTTTAAATAAGTCGGAGCGAATGAAAAAAAAATGAATAAATTAATATGTAAAATAACAGAGTGTCTTTTTTTTTAATGAATAAAAATAACCACTCTCAAATAAGTCGTGAATATTACGAATTGTGTAAACATTTCAGAAGAATTTTGCAAAAAAAACTGCTTCGATTAATGTCAATAATTTTTTTTTAGATCAATCGAGTCATTCGTTGATTTTTGTATAAGGCTTTGAGAAAAATCAACGCGTGGGTGTTTTCATTTTTTTATCTGGGTCACGTAACCTTCGTTTAATTTAATTTTGAACGGTAATCTTCGCAACTTCCGCCCTCGTTTTGTCTCTTCGACCGACAAGGACGAACAATTTTATCGTTTAATATAAAATAACACAATTGGTTTTGAATGATTCAAGACTCAAGACCCTAAAACTCTTGAAAGATTTCACATGCACTGTTTGAAATATTTTGTAATCGTGTGTGTGAAAAAATTCGGGACTCAGAATAAATAAAAAGATTTAAAAAAAAAATATTTTTCAACATTTCCATTTGAAAACACGTATTTCTTTTCAGGTTTTAAAGCCTCGTGGTAATTTTAATTTCGACTCGGAAAATCATAGTTTTTCAAAAGAAAGATTTTAATTCATTGATTCATTTAGAAACAATAATTGCAATGAAATTAATTACGATAATTTATGTTGTAATGATTAAATCAGTCGATTTAACGATTTTGTTTTAATTTTTCTTTAATTAAAGCTCTGACTGACAGCCTCGAGGGAGCGATGCACAATGATGAATTTGCCATCGCAGTAACGCATATTAGGCCGAAGAAATCAGGCACAGTTGAGACTTTATTAGCAACCCAATTCACAACACCCAAAACTAAGTTTGTCGTTATGCTCGATCGGCACACAAAACGAAGTACGTATTAAATGTGAAATAAATACAACCTTTATTAAATTAAAAAAATGATAGAATTATTACTAAATTAAAAAAAAAAAATATTATTATTATTAACTCTAGAACCCCACAACTGGGTAATTTCGTTACCCCACGAAAATGTCAAATTTCCTTCCTTAACTAATTTTTTAAAATCATTCCTTCCGTTTTATAGAGTTTTCACCATTAAATATTTACAAAAGGCGACTTTATCCTGAACCATTCTCTTCGTTATCAAAAAACGAAGAGAATGGTATATAATTAAACTTTATTATCGTGTACGAGAAACATTTTATGTTAAAGAGAAGATCGAGGTAATTATTTAGCCCAGTGTGGGGTTTACGTTGGAAAAAAATAGATTGTGGGGTTCTGGGGTTAAATTGTTTTCATTAAATTTACAGTTCATAATTAAAATAAATAATTCAATTTTAAAAAAATAATAAAATAAAAATAAAATATAAAAAATTTGTAATTCAATGCTTTTAGTTATGATGGAAACAGTGGAACACGACAAACAACATATGGAACATCTTGTTGTTGATACCTTGAACGTTTCCTTGCCCATAAAAAATATTATTTTTTACGTTCATCAGCAGCAACCATCGCCTCGTATTGACGTGTACGTTGATTGTATCCACGAGGGTTCACTACCACTGAAAAAAACATTCCGTGATATCGCTGAATTTGATCTCAAAGATTCGCCAGTCGAAGTGGTAAATAAACAAATTTTTTCATTCTTGCTGTTATTCTCGAAAATCTGATGAAATATTTTTCCTAAATTTTCTATGAAGAAATGTTGTTTCCATTATTATAAATTATTTTGAGCAAATAATGCCCTTTATTTCAATTTATTTTATTTTTTTTTTTATTTAATGAGAATTGAATACAAATAAATTTTCCTGAAAATTCATATTTTCTATCAAGTGGCGCCGAGCAATGTTTTAACATAAATAGAATATGAATGAACGATTAGAAAAAAACTGGAGAATGCAACGGTGATGCATAGAAAATGAAGTGGAATTTGTCGATGAATATTCCAGTATCGTCATCAATAAAAATGGAATCCCACGCAATTCACCTAGAAATCTAGACTTCACCATTTTTTATTATTATGTAAATATGTCTCACCCACGTATGACACGTCCGGACGATCGAATACGTAGGATAATACAATTCTTGGCCGCTTGAAGGAAGAATCACTTTTCTGCATGCTAGTCAAATGAGTGCTAAATTTTCACAATTGTTTTATGCCAAACTTAATACACAATTGAATGTAATGTTAGTGGATTTATATCACAGCGTGTCTTATTAACGTAGAAAAATTTTAAAAACGATAGATTTGCGAAATCATCAACTGATAAATGCAAATTTCCATGATGGCACATTTTCATCGGAATTCATCAAAGAATAATCCATAATTTTTAACCAATTGCAATGTACCATGTCTTATTTTATTCCTCAAGAGATCCTTTACGAATTCACCACGTAGCTTAATCGTTCTACTGTTGCAACCAATTGTTTATTTAGCGAAAAAAATCTTTCATAAACAAATGGCTATAATTTCCAAACAAACTTCGAAAAAGTCTACATGGTGAATTCGTAGAGAATCTCTTGAGGAACAAAATACGACGTGGTGCATTAAAATCGGTTAAAAAATACAGATTATTCTTTGAAAAATCCCAATGAAAATGTGACATAATGGAAATTTGCCACTATTAGTTAATGGTTTTGCAAATGTATCGATATTAATATTTTTCTAGGTTAATTAGACATGTCATCTTACAAATTCACCTTCACTATGTATAATTAGTGCATTAAACTTGGTATAAAAACATTGTGAAGTTTTAGCACTCATTTGACTAATATGCAGTACAGTATTTACCTTAAACCTGGAGCGTACCTGATGAGGATATACTATTCCGATTTTATTAAATTCTATTTGACACTGAATTTATCAAAGTATCATACAATTCAAGAATTCCTGAATGAAAAAAAGAATATACAATATTTTGGCTAATAACTGAACAATTTATGTATGCGATTACAATTGAGAACTAAAAGTTGAGAGCTTGATTAAATTTCTCAAGCATGATTTAATCCGCATATCGATTTCCCTTCGGTCTGTTCGATCTTGTTCTCGAAACGAACACAAACAAAATCAAACACGCATAGAGTGACCAGACGCATTACAATTTTATATATACACACGAGCAATGACGCCCAGATGCCGTGGGACGATGAAGTCTTTCCGAATATGGCCAGCAAAAAATATAGCATTCGGATTAAAAGACACACAGCTCGGTAGTAAACAACATTGCCCAACTTGTCCTCTGTCAACGGACTCGGGGCTGTACCAGTTAGGACGTTGGTACTCGGTCAATGTATAAACTAGCCCACATACTTTGTATACCGAAGACTGCAGCTTTTATTGTCACGAGCAGACATATATTAATCAATTTTTTTTCCAATCGGAATAACGTGTGAATTGATCAAAGGAGTCGGAGAATTTCGATCTTTAATATCCAAATTAATCGATTTATCGAAAGTAATCAAATAATCGACAATAATCGAAAATATTCTTATAATCGATTAATCGAATAATCGAAAATAATTGATTAATCGAATAATCGAAAATAATCGATTAATCAAATAATCAATTAATCGAATAATCGAAAATAATCGATTAATCGAATAATCGAAAATAATCGATTAATCGAATAATCGATTAATCAATTAATCGATTGATCGAATAATCGATTAATCAATTAATCGATTGATCGAATAATCGATTAATCGAATAATCGAAAATAATCGATTAATCGAATAATCGAAAATAATCGATTAATGGAATAATCGAAAATAATCGAATAATCGAAAATAATCGATTAATCGAATAATCGAAAATAATCTATTAATCGAATACTCGAAAATAATCGATCATTCGAAATTAATCAAGAGTAATCGATGACTAAAAAATCGAATAATCGGAAATAATCTAAAATTCGAGAGAAATTTTGAATCTGCAAAATGCACCCAACTTTCAAACCATTTTGCAATAATTAATATCAAATGGATGGATTTGCAGTTCAAAGAGAGGAAGTATCGAACGAAGATTTACAAAACAACGAGCGTCGATGATGCACTGAGACGAGAGCACTGCCCTACTGATTTTCTGGCCCTCGAAGACACGGACTTCGACCAAACTACTCTGTCGTACACCACGAGAATAAAAAAAAGAGAACATAGGGGTGATATTCCTGTTAACTTAGCTCCTGGTAAGAGTAAGCTCGCAACGTTGTTGACTAAACTACCTGAAAAATGTTGGAAATATTAGTTAATAAGGGATTTTACGATAACTGAAACGTCACGATACGTCAATCGTCGTGTTATCCTTACAAGGTCATCCAAAGGCTCCACTAACGCAAAACTTGAACAAGATTCTGAAACCACTCACGGACACTCATTTAATCGAACATACATAGTTGTACAGATTTACAGTTTTCGAATCTCCAGCGTATTCGATTGAGCAACGAGATTCTTAATAAGTAAAGTCACGTTATACCCATAAACGGTGCAGGTTCAGATCGCCTGCAATTCATTTCAACCTGTATTCTCATTAAACTGTCCAACTCAATTAATCTTCAACAAGTTAAAACTTCGAATGAACCACTATAAATTAAAAAATCCTATAATCTTTGATTTTTTTATTCCGTAGACTGTTTGAGTGAAGAATCACTTAGCAAAATATTGAACGAGCTGATAACCCTAACAAATCGAATTTGGCAAGAGACAGAACACAATGTGAGTTACATTTTTTTCACATCCAAAACTTTTCTAAATCAAAATACGGATTGAAATTAAAATTTATTCAAAGTCCAATTTAAATATAACTATAATTCCATCCAAGTTTGATAGAAATTCCATCTAAATGTAATCGAAATTCCATCCAAATTCAATTAAAATTCCATCCAAATTGAATTTGAATTCAATTTCAATCCAATTAGTCTTCACACCGGATTCAATTACGATTCCATTCAAATCGAATAAAATGCGGTTTAGTTCAAAAAACAAATCTTACATTCAATCAGGAAAGAATAAATATCATTTTGCTTTCGTATGTTACATTCATAGAGAAGAGAAACATCCCTGGTCCGCAAACTATTGGAGGAGTGCACAGCTTGTCGTGCAGAATGTGCGCCACGTGAGTGAACAAAAAAACAACTTGTTACAAATAATTTCGAACTGTTTTGAAGCTCGAAAATTTAATTTAGAAGTTTTTTTTTATTGATGAAACCATCATTGATCTTCTTCAGGTCCGCCACCACCACCGGTATCCACATGTTCCACGAATTCACCTTGTTATCCTGGGGCGGATTGTTATGACACTGCCAACGGTCCACACTGCAGATGTCCTCGAGGTTATACCGGCGATGGACGTCGTTGCGAAAGAGTCAATCCATGTGATCCTAATCCCTGCTTCACTGGTGTAAGATGCCAGAGTATGGGAGAAAACTTCAGGTGAATTTTAATTAGATTTGAAGCTTCAAAACCATTAAATGGAAATGTGTGACAAAACCAGCATTTCTCGTGGGAATTTTTAACACTTACCATTTGCTCTATTATTATTTATTCATTGAGTACGCTAACGGATCAGCGAGTCCCTAAAATAAGTCCCAAAAAAGTCCCATTTGGGACTCGGGCTTGAGTGGACAAAAATGACCCCAAATGAAGCCCCAAATGGGACTTTTTTCCCCTCGCTCGGTGTGAACCGGGCGTGACATTATGAGCCTCAAACTGGAGTTCGGAGTCCCAATTAGGGACTTTTTTTAGGGGTGAAAACTGAAAAAAGTCCCTATTTGGGACTCCGAGCCCTAATTTGGGACTTTTTCAAGCGAGGCAACCGGAATAAGCAATTCGCTATGTGTATAACTATTGGTATTCTGTACGAGACCGTCTTTTGAGACGGTCACAGAGTGTTACGGCTCCGGCAATATATGTCCACCCGGCGAATGATGCATGCTCGCGAAAACGCTTAACTTTGCGCCACGCCGTGGCTGAAGCGAGAAGCAAAGAAAAAGTCCCAAATTGGGACTCCGAGTCCCAGTCTGGGGCTCATGATGTCACATCCCGTTCACACCGCGCGAGGGGAAAAAAGTCCCATTTGGGACTCCCTTTGGGGTCACTTTTGTCCACTTAAGCCCCGAGTCCCAAATGGGACTTTTTTTAACTTTTGTTGGGGCTCGCTGATCCATTAGGGTAACAAGACAAACACGTTTCGAAAGACTCTACAGTTGAAATTGGCAAAGAAATATTTTTATTACATTCAAATTTCGCGCATCAGGAGCCAAGCATGAAGTTAGCTACGAATCCCAATCATGAAGTAGTACACAAAACAACGGTTGCGATATTTCGATAATTTCAAACCCTCGACTCAAAAACGACTCCGATCTTTTCTTCAGCATAAAATGTTCCTCATATGCGATAACAAGGTTTAATTATACATCATTCTCTTCGTTTTTTGATAACGAAGAGAAATGTGTAAGATAAAACTGCATTTGGTAAGCATATGGCGATGAAAATTTTATAAAACCAACAAAATTTCGAAAAATGCAGAATAAAAGTGTTTTACTAAATAGATTGAAATCGTTTTCAACCTCAATTCTTTCATTCGAATTCGGGAAATAATTCATTTCACTCTGATCGAAGTAAGAAACAATTCCATCACGACTTAATTGAAAATAAGGGTTCAGGGTCAAAATGATACGATAAGAGTGTAAAAATTGAGAAAATTTATATATAGAAAAGAAAAAAAAATGTATATTACAGATGCGGTGAATGTCCACCTGGTTACATTGGAAACGGCATCAAATGTCGTCCACTGACGCCATGTGATCGAAACCCATGCTTCAGAGACGTGCCGTGTTATCCTAAACGAGAGCATCCACAACAATACACATGCGGTCGTTGTCCCAGCGGTTATGACGGTGATGGAGAAAATTGCAAGCTCATCGATGAGTGCGATCTGAAGAATCCATGCGGCATTAACTCTCAATGCGTGAATTTGAATCCAGGATACAGGTGCGAACCTGCTGAACGTGTTGTAGGACGTGGTGATTTGTCGCTGACTTCATTCGAATGATTATTTTTTCCTTTAAATAATAATAATAATGATAATAATATTAATAATATTATTAATATTTTAAATACTGGTCAAAATAATAATAATATTATTACTATTTTTGTTAATGGTAAGGATAATTTTACCTTGCAAAGTGAGTGGCCCATAAAAAAAGAAAAAAAAAGCAATGAGAGAGAAAAATGAAAATACAGTTAAAGGTCCATTCGTCTTTTTTTGCATTAATTCATCAAATAATTATTAATCATTAAGCTAAAATGGCTGCAAACAAAAATTAGTTCTTTTTTCGTACAAGCAATTATATATTTTTTTATCGATGATGTTTGAGCCTTGAGCCAATCCATTTTTTCACAACTTGCCCTTTGCTCAACCACGACTAAGCACCAAAACATTTACTTCTATTTTCTCTCTATATTTTCTCATCATCTCTTTTTCCGTCTGCCTCACTCTCGCTCACTTTACCTAAAGTGTACTTAAAACCAATTTTTTTTGTAACGCTATCGAAATGATTCGAATAATCGAAGACAATACACGAAGAGGAAAAAAACAAACAAAAAACGTGCAAGAAAATTGATGATTCGTATCGCTCTTCCAATCCGGCAAAAGTCCTTCCTGTGTGTCCCATTGTTTTTTTTTTTTTTTTTTTTAATTTGTTTTGAAAAAATAAATGTTTTCTTTACTATTCATGTCTGAAAAAATGGAGGGCAGGTGAGACACCAAATTTCAGGGACAAATCATTTATTTACTATTTAATTGGGATGTGAGAGAAAGAAAAGACAAAAAGTCGTTTCGCGAGACAGATTAATGTTGGAAGATCGAATACGTTTTTGTTGGATTTATTCGCCGATGCTTACCCGCCGTTCCGGTAATGCCCGTCACCAGATGCGAGGCCTGCCGTCCCGGATACGTCGTTGCCAACACCGGCAGAGACAAGGGGAATTGCGTCGACATCAACGAGTGCGAGGACGGCCGGAACGGTGGATGCGTTCCGAACTCCATCTGCATCAACATTCCGGTAATTATTCACACTATCCACCATTTTTTATCAAAATAATTGAACGTTATTTGTTTGATGATTAAGATCAAACAAAGAAATTTTGCAAAATAACAATTTTAATTTTTAATTTTAATTTTTAATTTTAATTTTTAATTTTAATTTTTAATTTTTATTTTTAATATTAATTTTTAATTTTAATTTTTAATTTTAATTTTTATTTTTAATTTTAATTTTTAATTTTAATTTTCAATTTTAATTTTTAATTTTAATTTTTAATTTTAATTTTTAATTTTAATTTTTAATTTTAATTTTTAATTTTAATTTGTAATTTTAATTTTTAATTTTAATTTTTAATTTTAATTTTAATTTTTAATCTTTATTTTTTTATTTTAATTTTCAATTTTAATCTTCAATTTTAATTTTTAATTTTTTATATGATTTTAATGATTAATAAGTGAAAGCCTCAAAACTAGAAAATTTTTAATATTTAGTCATCGTTGTTTATTAATATTTTCAGGGCTCCTTCACTTGCGGCCAATGTAGACTCGGTTATTCCGGAAATCAGACGGTCGGGTGTCGCCTATCTCACACTATTTGTGCCGACTCAAAAACTATCTGTGACAAAGAAGCCACTTGTTCTTGTGAAGTGCAAGACATATACACGTGCAAGGTAATTAAAACCAATATTCAGTGTGAAATTCGAATATTCAAAAAAAAAAAAAAACGTCGACTTTCGTTCTGCGCATGTGCAAAAGCTTTAAATATGCTGACTGCGCATGTGCAGAATTTGAAATCATTTTCTGCGCATGCGCAGAACTTAAGGTAGATCGGTGAATTTGAGCCATCCAAGATGAAGGACCGACAATTTTTATAGTTACACATAAATATGAGATGAATTGATATTTGCAACTTGAACGCTATTTACGATCTAGTTTGGTAGTAATTAATTCGTAAAAATCGACTGTTTCCAGACATTTATCCCTACGAGCATAGAAAAATCGTATGCACGTCAAGACTTATCGAATTTTTACATTTGGTACTTTCAAGATTTCGTAATAAAAAATTGATCACCGTATTCCGCGAATATTCCTGAATATAAAAGTGCTTGGGTTTTTGGACATTACCGTTGAAAATCGATTGAAAAATAAAACATTATTCGTTGTAAAATGATTGAGATTTCCACAAGTATGACACGGGAAAGAGCGCGAGAGCGCTTAGCAACTCTGTATTCAGCGTCTGCTAGAACATGCCTTCAGACGTGACAGCTTGCCAATTTGACTGTGTCTTTCTTTCTTGTTCTTGAATGTTTTTACCGTATTTGATAAATATCGATAGAATTAATGATAATAGGTAAACTGGCAAAATCTCTGTCTTGCGTAATTCCTTTGTGTAAATACTCTATATAGGTTATAAACAAAACTGATAGTTTCGGCAGATGACAGTAACGGCCGTGACACGTTTTACAATCCACTACGCTCGTCAAATTTCAATTAGTAAACATTTTTTGAACAATAAAATCATATAAAAATATCCATTCTCCGCTGTTTATATTTCGAAAATAATAAAATTATAATTTCAAAGACAATTTTGCATTTGCAAACTTTGGTCTATAATAGGTACTGCAAAGATCACGTAGCCGTCACCGATCTACCTTAAAATATGCTTCTGCGCATGCGCAAGATCTGAGAAACAGAAAATTTTCAAACTGAACGTTGAAAATTTGAATTTTCTTATCTGTTTATTGTGAATTTTGTCCAAAATAATTCCACAGTGCAAAGTTGGTTTCGCTGGCAACGGTTACATCTGCGGCATTGATTTCGACCTTGATGGAATACCGGACAAGCCAATTATCAGTCCTGACAGTCAACATAACTATCCAGGAGACAATTGTCCTTTGTTGCCGAACAGCGGTCAAGAGGACGTTGACAATGATGGGATTGGTGACGCGTGCGACGACGACGCCGATGATGATGGTGTTCTTAACGAATCGGACAATTGTCCATTTAAGTACAATCCAAGACAGGAAGACACCGATCGTGATGGCCCGGACAGGGTTGGAGACGTTTGCGACAATTGTCCAACGGTTTCCAATCCAAGGCAGAGAGATACTGATGGCGATGGCGTCGGTGATGATTGTGACAACGACAAGGACAATGACGGTATTTATTGCCTTGTAAATATTCCTTTTATCGGACCATTTGACGTCCCGGAAGATCATGAACGTCATGAGCTTCCAAGGCTCTAAAATCATCGACATTGAAACATTTCAGGAATCCTAAATCACTTGGACAATTGTCCACTGGTAAAGAACGAGTACCAGGAGGACAGAGACAGCGATGGGGTTGGTGACGCCTGTGACAATTGTCCAGACATATCGAATTCTGATCAGGCTGATCAGGATCGTGACAGAGTTGGTGATGCTTGTGATACTGATCGGGATAGAGATAAAGATGGAATTCAAGACGATGTCGACAATTGTCCTGATCATCCGAATTCCAACCAAAGGGATACCGACGACGATGGAATTGGCGACGCTTGTGATGATGACATTGATGGTGATTTTATTCGAAATCATTGTGACAATTGTCCTTATGTACCGAACAGGGATCAGGCCATCCTCAAAGGTGAGCACGCTTTTCATTTGGATTTTTGTTTTGTCTCACACGAAATAAGTGGGAGGAAAAAAAACTTTTCTTTTTTCTTTGGGAAACTATTAAAGCAATTGGATCAAGATTTTTCTCGATTAAGAACCTACATTTTGAAAAGCGTTTCCAATTTTGGGTTTCTCGGATCTAAGTGAAAGTTTCTGCTGTAGCATTTTTTGTTAATACTTGTTTCAAAGCCTTTTTTTTAAAAAACTATAAAAAGTTTCGCTTTCGTATTTTTATCAGGTTCCCAAATGTACTCTATTGTTTCAGGTGGTCCAGTAGGAGACGCTTGCATGGAGGATTACGACAACGACACGGTCATCAACAGATACGACAATTGTCCAAACAACAGTCTAGTATGGACAACAGATTTCCGCAACCACGAAATGATACCACTTGACCCTGAAGGCAGTGCTCAGATCGATCCAATATGGCAGATTCATCACAATGGTTCGGAGATGGTTCAAACTGAAAATTGTGATCCTGGTATTGCTGTTGGTAAGTGATATTTCTTATGGCGGTGTTTGACAAAACAGAATCATATTAATATAAAAAAATAAACACAAAAAATTGACGAAAAATCGAATATTAAGAAAGAAATAAAGAAAAATATAAAAATCGAAAAAAATGAAATAAAATTTTTTTTAAATTGATTTGAACTAAAAATTGTCTGTTTTTGCTCACCCAAAACAGGACAAGTTGCATTCAACGGAGTGGATTTCGAAGGTACATTTTACGTGAACACAGAGATCGACGATGATTACGTGGGTTTTGTGTTCGGTTATCAAAACATCCGTAAATTTTACGTCGTCATGTGGAAGAAAAACATGCAAACGTATTGGCGAGCAACACCGTTCCGCGCGACCGCTGATCCTGGAATTCAATTGAAACTCGTCGATTCGATAACAGGACCGGGTAAAATATTGCGAAACAGTCTTTGGAACACGGAGGGCAGATCTCAACAAGTAAAACTATTGTGGAAAGATCCGAAGAACGTTGGCTGGAGGGCTAAAGTTTCTTACAGGTGGAAGCTTCTTCATCGACCTGTAATTGGACTCATAAGACTCTCGATTTACGAAGGACCACGTTTGGTCGCCGATTCCGGCAACGTTTTCGATTCAACCCACAAGGGAGGAAGACTCGGTCTCTTTGACTTTTCTCAGGAACAGGTCATTTGGTCCGATTTGCTCTACAAGTGTACAGGTGATTTTTTTACATCTATTTTTCCAGCCTACAATTTTATTCGATCGGAATTGGGATTTCTGACGGGCGACACAGTATCGAATGAAAATATGTTTGAAAAATCGATTATTCTGGTCCACGTACAGGTGTTTGTAAGCGATTAACGTTTATTCAACATTTTCTAATTTGTTTGTTAAATTTGCAGAGACTGTTCCCGAGTCTGTATATCGTGAATTGCCGAGGGACGTGCAGGGCAAGATTCAAGTCGACACAGGCAGACGTTATCCGGTTTATCAGACAGTACTTCCGGACGATTGTTACATCGTCGACGATTCGGTACAATTTTACAAATGACGCGCATAGTTTTGTTAATTAAAACAAGTATTTAGTTGTTATTTTTGTTGCATAAGTTTATGAAATAACGTTGAACGGTAAACAATTGTTAAATAAATTTTACGCAATAGTTGATCGTTGTCAAAGATCGTGGAAAAGCCACGTTTATTAATTCAACTTGATAAATAAATTATATGACATTTTTCGGTGTTGTTTAATTCCACTATCTTTGCACAGAGATAAATATATAAATCTATATGTAACAGGCGAATGGTACAAAGAATCTTGATTAAACTATACCGAATGGATAAAGTGTAACATTTCAAAACGAAAAGTCCTCAGCCATTTTTTTCTGCGATGTACCGTTGAGGAGATACGGACTCTAATTAAGGGTGGCCTATCCGCCGCGTCGATACGAAAAAGTGGACGTGGCTAACACTAATCAATTAATATCTCCCGAACGATACGTCGGAGAGAAAAATGCTCAAGGACTTTTCTCTTTAGAATCACGCGTTCTATTTGCTATGTAAATTTTGGATTCGAATTTTGAAAATTATGCAAATGTATGGCATGTAAAATCGAAAATAATTGTAATGACGATGAAATAAGGAGACTTTTTGTGGTTGGTATAATATGTATAGTATTAAACTTGAATTTTATTGATGCCATTAATTGGAGAATTATTATTATTATTATTATTATTATTTTATTATATAACTATTAATATAATTAGTGTAATAATTATCATTAATATTTATCTCTCATTCACTCGTAATCTTTCACTCGCTCGCATAATATTTTTCTTCTTTTTCTTTTTTCTTGCTAACCTAATAATTCTTATTGAAATTGACGTAAGCAGTCTTCTTACAATGCTTGCTCCCTTACAGCTTCGCAATATATTTATATATGTATATATATAAATAAATACATATATATATATATTCAAACGAAATACAGAATCAGTCGTTCTACCCATTCAAGGTATCATAATCTGTAGTTCGAACATTTTTATCTACTTGTTAGTCTCGTTATACTTAATCACACTGAAAACCCAATTTTGTTGAAACAGTAAAATATTTTGTTGAATACGTTTGGACGTATTCAACAAAATATTGTTTCGTCTAGGCAACAAAATTTTTATTGTTTCAACAAAGTTTTATTTAAGATTAACGAAGTTTTGTTGAGACATTTAAAATTTTGTTGCCTGGACGAAAAAATTTTGTTGAATACGTCCAACAAAATATTTTAATATTTTAACAAAATTGGGTTTTCAGTCCACGTTCTACTGTTCGTATTTTTTTTCTCGTTTTTCAAATTTCGATTTAATGCAAATGAATGTTTTTTTTTTTAATTTTTTTTCTTTTTTTTTTTCAAATTCACGTAAATACTAATAAACGCTTAATCCTGTCGACACATTTTTTTTATCCTTTGGTTTGAATTCCGAACAACGTAATATCACCTAGCTACGATAAATTATTAGTTGTTTGTTTTTTCTCAAATTATTTATTTATAATATTTATAATTATGTATATATTTTTTTAATCGCTTAACTATTTACACTAAAATTTTTCTCGAATACTTTTTGGACGAACCGTGTCAACGGCCGTTTTTTTTCTTTTTGCTCTTCAATTCTTCCTTTAATTGTTTATTCTTTTTTTTTGTTCCTACAATGAAACATATATATATATATTAGGGTGTCATTTCAGGGCAACATTTTTTTTTCGGTGGCCTCCCATAAATCTTCAGTTTGCACCCAAAAACGAAACTGCGAAAGGGGGGCCCTGTCAAAAAATATTTAGAGGTTGCGCTTTGCTATTGAAGTTTTCCATTTAATTAACATGGGAAATTTTTTTTTTTCACTATTTCTATTACCCTATTGCGATTTGTCATGCTGTAATATTTTTCAAGCGGCTTCTCATAGCAAATTGGATGCTCTACAATAAAGTCCGTTGAACCAAGTCTATAAATTGAATAATTTCGTAGATACTAATGATTGAAATCAATTTTACGTGAAAATTTGTATTCAAATGGCTCTACCGCCTAGACTATTGATTATAGAGAAAACATTCAAATGGCAATTTTGTAGAGAAACAGGTATTCTAAAAAACAAGTCCTTTGAACGGAACCCGTAGAGTCACTCCTTTCAGAGATATAGGCGATTACAGTTGATTTAGTGAAGAATTTTTTTTTTTTTCTTTAATTCAACAAATCTCATTTTTTCCAAAGCAGTGTATAAGATTTGGTCGGTATTTAATCACAAAATTAATTTGTGATTAATATATTAATTTTGTATTAATTGTAATCGCCTATATCTCTGAAAGGAGTGACTCTGCGGGTTCCGTTCAAAGGACTTGTTTTTTAAAATACCTGTTTCTCTACAAAGTTGCCATTTGAATGTTTTCTGTATAATCAATAGTCTAGGCGGTAGAGCAATTTGAATACAAATTTCCACGTAAAATTGATTTCAATCATTAATATCTACGAAAGTATGGCAAATCGCAATAGGGTAATAGAAACGGTGAAAAAAAAAAAAATTCCCATGTTAATTAAATGGAAAACTTCAATAGCACAGCGCGACCTCTAAATATTTTTTGACAGGGCCCCCCTTTCGCACAGTTTCGTTTTTGGGTGCAAACTGAAGATTTTTGGGGGGCCACCATAAAAAAAAAAATGTCGCCCTTAAATGGCACTCCCTAATATATATATATTGTTTATACATATATGTATAATCGAGTATAACTAAAAATCGCGCTTTTGTGGCAGTGGTTGCTCAGAATTTTTGTTTTTTTTTCTGTCTTCATGCACGTGTGTGTTTACGTGTATTCGTGGGAGTGTTTATTTTCCCTAATTTTTGTTCTCCTCGTTTTGTCTCGTGTTAAGGCAGTTGGGCACCCTTAGACGAGGGATTTTGTTTATTTTTTCTCAAGGACAGACTTTTTGTTTTCTTTAAAAAAATTTTTTTTTACCCATTGTTCCCTATTTCGTAAATACTCTTTCGCAAAATCTACTTTCACGAGTACCTCGTGAGCCTCTTTGAGGATTCAACGTTAATAGAAAAAAACAAACAAGATTATCATTTAAATAAAATATGTTTCAAAAAAATTCGATCGGTTGACAGTGTTTTTTTTTGTTTTCTTTGATCTTCGAGGCACCCGAAGACGTCCAAGAAGGCTCATCCACGATTTCTCAAATTTTTTTAACGAACTCTCGGCGCCCTTCTTCAATGTTTACTTATTATTTTATAAAATGGAAAAAAGCGCATTCGTGGAGCATTTTTTTTGTTTTTTTTTTTTTCGTTCTTTTTTTATGCCACATTCTGAGTATCCAACCACCTTAACGTTGCCTCTTGACTCTCACCCTCGTATTCAAAGGTTCGCTATACTGCTCTGCTCGTGATTATTGGTCGTTGAGAATCTAAGAATTGGCTCGGGTCACCATGCCTCTGTGTAACGAACGTCGAACTCCTGCAACGCTGGCAACCGTTTCTTCAATGACTCGAACGTCTGCGCCGAAAGCTTCGTACTGTTTAGATTCAATTTTCTTAGGCTCGTGAGTGCTGAAAAAAAATGTTATTTCATTATCGGATTTTCGGTGATGAAATTAACTGAAACTTTTACACAGTGAGGAAATAATTGAAAAATTACAGAAATTTTGGAAAAAAGTGACTTTTATGAAAAATCGTTGCTTTTTCGTTCGTTCAAGTTTATTTCTTGAAACAATATTTTTTTCCCATCGAGTGAAAATATTTCTGAAAAATTCTTGTTCAAAATACTCATACGATTTTGAACTTTTCTTCCCGAAAGATTTCATCAGAAAAAATTGTATTTTGCATCACATTTATTTAATACATTATCAAACTTTCTATAAAAAATTCCAAATTTGCTGGAATTAAGCCTAAAACTCCACAATCTATTTTTTCCAACGTAAACCCCACACTGGGCTAAATAATTACTCCAATCTTCTCTTTAGCATTAAATGTTCCTCGTATGCAATAATAAGCTTTAATTATATACCATTCTCTTCGTTTTTTGATAACGAAGAGTATGGTACATAATAAAGTCGCATTCGGTGAATATTTAATAGTGAAAACTCTATAAAATGGAAGTAATGGTTTAAAAAATTGGTTCGGGAAGGAAATTTGACATTTTCGTGGGGTAAATACGTCGTTGTGGGGTTCTAGGGTTAAAAAAAACAACGAATTTTAATTAAAAATCGTTATTTTTAAATTATTTTGTTTCTTTTCAGGCATACGAGACTTTGTTCCAAAAAAGTAAGCTATTTGAAAAAATAGCATTAAAAATTGAAAAAAGACAATTTTTATATTTTTTATTATTCGATAGATAAAACATACTCACAGGCCAAGGTCGAAATGCCCTTGTCGGAGACGGGAGTTTCGCACAAATTGAGGACCTGCAATTTTTGAAGATGTTCGCTTATCATTTGCAGGCCCGCATCGCCGAATTGTGTTGCCCAGAGATTGAGATATCGGAGAGCCGGCAGTTTTATTAATTGTTCAGCACATGCGGACGTAACCGAGGTAAATGCGAGGGTCAGGCACTCGAGATTCCCCAGTGCACCCCCGCCCAATATCACAGCAACGTCGGCATCGGTTGCACGTGCTGGTAGTGTCAATTTTTTCGGCCCACCTTTTTGTTGCTATTGCCCAATTAAAAATCAAATTATAATCCATTCGATTACACAAAATTAATAATTTATTGATTTAAAAAAAGAAAGATAAAAACAATTTTCATTACGAAAATTCGCAGTTAAGATAATTTTGTATGATTTAAAATTGAACAAAAAAAAACAGAAAAACTTCACAATACAAAACAATTAAAAATGAAAATTTCGAAAGACTAAAACATTTGCAGTTACCAAAACTTCGTTACTACGATTTTTTTATAAATTTGTATCACGTTCCTATTCGTTTTTAAGATTATATGAAATTTTGAATGATCGAATTTTCCTTAAATTGGCATTGAAAATAAAATATTACCAATTCCTGCAAATTTTTTTGGCGCTGACAAAGAGTGATGTAACGATTTTTGCCAGTTTGAGTCGATTGAAGAGCAGAAACTACTTGAAGACGATGTTCCTCGTTTGGCAATAAACGCCACTCGAGCATGAGACACAAGGCCTCCTGGGCAGCTTCACAATCTCGAACACCTAACAGCATGCAGGCTCGCCATGTCTGCTTGACGAGAGAAGCGATGAATCTCTTTCGACGACAACAACAACCGAGCAGCGTTGTCAACTGGTAAATAAAGTCGATAAAAGTTAGTTTACGAAGAAGTTTATTTTACGAAATCATTTCGCAAATGTACTTATCAATACATCCGCATAAATCAATAATTTAAGAAAAAAGTGAACTTTCAATTCGTATGAAAATTTTCTTGAATTGAAAGAAGAAAAAAAAACAATTTAATTGAAAATAAATTGAAGATTGAATTAATGACTCAACAACAAATTCTTTTTCTCTTACGAAACTTACGAAATTTAAACTTTTTAAAATTCTCGAAATTTAAAATTCGAAATTTAAAATTCTCTTACGAAATTTTAAACAAAAATAATTACATTTTAAATAACTATCGATTTTAATTAAAAGAGAAATGAATGGTGAATAAAAAAGAAAAACAAGATTTATGACGAAAAATTCATTTCGTTCGACCGGCGAAGAAAATCAAAAACGTGCACGAAATTCTTGAGTAAAAAATTGTAGTTTCGAGTTGATAAACCTGGAATTCAAGTTGGTTGAACTTTCGATGAATCGGAAATAATTTTGGCTCTGGTTTCTTGCGTCACAGACACATACCTCAAAAATATCCAAGGTCGTGTGTTTTTTTTCTGTCCTTTTTAAATTGTGATCCAAACGTTTTGTTGTTTGCGAATTCTCGATACATATAGATTTGTAAAAAAAAGACAAAGCCGCGAGCGTGGGGCGTTCGTCTTTGTCAGGGTTGGTAAAACGTAGTGAATTTGAAAGTCTCATTGTTTGCTTCGATGTTAGGCCGATGACTCCGAAATAACTCGCTCACGTGGCTTCTGCTCCCACGATTTTCTCTCTCAGCCTCGTACGCGATGATTATTTTTAAGTAATCTCGATCCATTACTATTTTTTTTTAGCCCGCTTTCTTTCCAATTTTCTCATTTCAACATTTACTCAAAATATATCTCCAAATATTGGCTAAATAAACAAAAAATTCATACTCCAATTTCAACAGTTTTTTTTTTGTTTAATATTCAAATTCAACGTTACGGAGGTTTTTTTCTTTGTAAAAATGTATAAGCCCGCACAAAGTGAGCAAAAATACTCCGGAACAATATTTGCATTGGCAAAAGAAATGGGAAAACCGTACATAAAGTATTTTAAAAAAATTTACGACGATATTTACGAATTTTTGTTCGAGAAGTCAATAATTCACTCGACCAAGACTCCGAGATATAAAAGAAGAAACAAAGAGGCTCCAAGAAAAAAACAAGAAACGGTCGGTCCATTTTTAGAAATTATATAGTTCGGCAATATTTATTCACCATTTCACCGAAAAGTGCACCCTCGTCGGGGCAAGCTCCGTCCACCAAAAGGGTGCATTGCTGCACTTTCTTGGCCGAAGGTGCAGCAATGTGAATCCATCCGGGCCTTTGCTCACGCACGGGTAAAAGAAATTGATGTACCGAACATCTGGAGTCACTGGCCAAACGACGCATCACCGAAAGCATCACATACTCTTGCACTTCTTTGTCGACGAGTGCACGATCCGGAAATGGCACTGGTTGCAAAAGAGATCCAAGACCCGGTCTCCAATCTGCATATTCCGATCTGAAATTGAAAAAAAAAAAAAAAAAGTAATGAGTGAAATAATAATTTGCAATTGAGGAGAGAGCCTGAATTAAGAAAAGTGACAAAAGTGTAATTTTTAGATTTTTTTTTCGTCTTTTCGAAACTTTTCGGCTGTTTCATTTATTTCGACATTGTTAGTTTTTAAAAATCACGAATAATGGCCTCAAAAGTTTGGAAACATTCGTTTTATTGGAGTCGAGAAAAAAAAATTGCATGTAAATCATTTTTTTAGCGTTCTAATTCAAGTTTCCCCCTTCGAGAAAAGCAATTTTTCTATTGATCAACAAAGAAAAAGCTTCTGTTATTGATTAAAAAAGTTCCATCATAGCAATTAGTAAAGTGAAAATATTCTTGTTATTATTTACACTGTAAAAAAATTCCGTATGAAAATTAATACACATGTATAGGAAGTTTTTACGCGGATACCGTACATGAAAATTCAGATACGCTGAGGAAAATTGAGAGACGCGGTATTTTAATGAAACGAGCACAGTTTAGTAAAATTAATATACTTGTGTATTTGAAAAATCATATACATGTAAGAAATGTTGACCTTGTGCATATTAAAAACACGAAACATCAACTAATATTACTATACAGGTATATTAAAATTCATGTTACCAGCATAGTAATTTTCAGATTCAAGATTACTAAATTTCAGGTACCGTATAACGTTTTCGCATTACATATGTCTACGATATTTCTAGAAATGTATCATAAAATTTGGTGATCCTTTTTGAATATTAATATACGAATGAATATTAAATAAATTCAGCTATTATGAGTTTTTACGGGAAATACATTAATTCATGTACTATTGTGTTCGATTTTTTAAAGTTGAAGGTCGAAATCATGCAGACATCTCAAGAAATTAATTAGAGTGACTTATCACCACTTGATGCCGTGGCAATCAAGTCGAGCAATTATCGCCGTAAAATTTTTTATTATAATCTCAACATCTTGTGTTAAGTTTGGTGTTTACCATTTTCATGTTTTACACAATTTTCTTAGATTCGAGCGACTTGTATATATCCTCGTCCGAAGCACGTGCCTCCTATGAGAAAGTTGATGCTCTGCGCCACACGGTGGCCAGAGCGCGAAGCACGATGCCCACAGAGCGTTACGAATTTCCTACACTTGTGTATTAATTTTAATATTGAGATTCTTATAATTAATACATAGGCAAATGAATTTTAATACACGGATTTTTTTTTTCACTGCAGGGTATATTAATTTTCATTCCCATTTTTGTACCGTATTTTTAAGAGATAGAGTTATGATGGGAAATAACATGTATCGTATTATTAACGTATTACTATCACAAAGTTACTTTATTTAGGATTCTTTAATAATTTTGTATGAATATTCTTGACACCAAAACTAACAACTTTCTCCTATGAAGAAAAATTTGCTGACGTCAAGAATTTGAGATATTCAATTTCCAATTTTTAACTTTTCCCATCTAAACGCGTGTAAATTCAAGTCGCGTATCGTTTATGAGTTGCAAAAAAATGTGTTTAGGATTTTTCTTTAAAAATTTCGGCTCATGGCCTTTCTGGCTATCTGCAACAAAAATCTTAAATACATTTTTTTCTGCGACTCGATTTTTACAACTTTTTAACGAAATGTGACTTTAATTTACACGCATTTAGATGGAGAAAATAAAAAATTGCAAATTAAATATCTCAAATTCTAAACGTCAGAAAATTTTCCTTCATAGGAGAAAACTGTTAGTTTTGGTGCCAAGAACGGTTATGCAAAATTTTGCAAGGACCCTAAATGAAGTCGTTTTGTGATAGTAATACCTTAACATTCATGTGTATCTTATTTTTCAGTCAACTGTCAAGAAAAGTGAAGATCATACTGTAATTTTAATACATTGTTGATAGTAGATGAATTCATATACATTTGTATTAATTATCAATCAAACATATATGCAATAATTTTCATTTCATACACCCGGTTCGTAAATTTCATTTACCGTTGTATTGTAAAAGTATTGTAAATTTCATATATTTTTAAACAGTGTAATCAAGCAAATTGGCAAATAGTAAAATAAAAACATTTTTTTTTCTTTTACTGCCCGCCTTATTTGATAAATATTAATGGAATGTTTACTTACGCGACTTTTAAAACGAGAAGATAACAACGTAATGGCGGAGGATACTCAACGTCGTCTGAGTTCGATGATTTGCGACTCGCTACTTCGAATCTGTAATTTATTGAAAGAGCACATTCGAGTATAACGACATATTATAAAAATACAATAATAAAGCATCAAATTTGGAGCGTTAAAAATCACACGAGACGTTGAGGACCTTGATAAATTAATTTCCTGCGAAATCATTGGAAAAATTCAATATGTTAATGCGAAAAGGAAATAATCGTGACATTATGAAGAGAAAAGTCCTTAGGCAGTTGTCTCTCCGATGCACCGTTGATGAGTTATCAACTAATTAGTAATAGCTAATTGGAGACACGTGCCAAATGCCATGGGCGGGTAAGGCCCACGCCCTGTAGGTCATAAGCGCGTTGGATGGACGGCAGCGAAGTGGGAAAGGGTCGAATGGGCGTGGCGAGCGGTCTCCCCGCCCAGATCGTTTCGCCCGTGGCCTGGATTGACCAATAATTATTTAATCAATATCTCAGCAACGGTACGTCGTACAGCAAAATGCTTGAGGATTTTTCGCTTCAGAATTTCACGAGCTACCACCAATCGATCGGAATAAAAATATTCAAACCTCCAAATTATTCGAAAAATAGTGAATTACCTGTGGAATATTGCAGCTACGCAGATCGATACCAAATTTGGCAAGATTCTGGGATGAGGACAATCGCTCCCGGGGCCATGAACCGAGGCGATGTAATCTCTGATGGCTTGTTCACCGTCGTTGTTCTCGTAAAGGGCGGCAACAAATACCTGAATTAATTTTCGCATTTCCGGCGATTTGCCAAAGTCTACGGTGTGCTTGAGGCATCTCGTGATTGCTGGACTAAGACCAATGACCAGTGGAGAACGAGGATGACGTTCTGCCAACCTGGAAAGTGCACGAGCCAACGCCGATGGTGGCGCCACTTTCTCAAGAAGAGGAGCAGCCACTGACAAGACAGCTTCCGCCCAACTTCTTCTATCGCTACGTCCATGTGATTCCTCCAATTCGATCGATTTCTTATCAACTTTGCCATTCGACTCTGGCACGATCGGATCTTCCAGGAGCTTTGCAACCGCCTCTAACGGCGCACCGTTCACTCTCTCGTCCTGCAGTGGCGTCCACAACGCAAAATCCACCATCGTTTTCAACTCACGCAATATTATTTCTTCCCTCGTGTGCACCGACACGAGATGCTGATACTTGAAAATACTTTTCTGCAAATTTTTTTTTTTTTTTTCTATATTAATTTTTGCAATACTGCAAAGAAAATTATGATTTTTCAAGTTGTTGGTATTTTTATCGTTATTTGAATAGGTTTGACGAGGGTTTCGTCATTTTTTTGAAATTTTTATCTTTCGACTAAGACGTTTTGATGAAATATAAATATTGATTGAATGAATCTTTTCAAATATCAGTCTTTAAATATTATTATTTTTTCAATCAATATTTTCGTACTTGGCGGTTCGATAATTTTAAAATAAGATTTAATATTTTAAGAAATATTGTAAACATTCACTTTTAAGGGGAGATTTCATTGATACTTTCAAATCCAACTATGAATAACACTTTAGATAAGTCTGTTCTATTTTCTAAAGCTCAGGAACTAGAAAAAATTATTCCACCGCGAAATTTTTCTCAGTGCCAATTCCGGGTTTGTCCACACATTTCTGCAAGTATCACGAACAAAAATGAGCATCGGTTTTATAATCAACTAATATATTGCAGAAATACAATTATATTTCATCGATTCATCGATGTAATACAAAATTTGGGAATTCAATCAAATTGATTGCCTCTCAAAAATATCAGATTTCAAATGTTTCGAATTTCGAACTAAATACACCCAGAAAAAAGTTCTATTCGAATCTACTAGGATCGTTTATTTGATTTTTTTAAATTTGAATCAACGAAATTTCTATTCGTTTCAGCTAGAAAACTGTATTCAAATCAAATCGATAATGCTATTTGGGTACGTTTATTCGAGTACCCACGTTAAAACTTCTTGCTTCGACCACCACGTGGCGCAGAACGTCGAGGCATTCCTCACATACGAATTGCGCTCTGGATGTGCATAAATTGCGGGAACCAAAGTAGTATTATTATTCTGACTGAGTATGTCTAGGAAGACAAACGTGAATTGTTTTATCTGTCTAGGGTCGTAGACCCATGAAAATATTATCAAATAATATCATAATTGAATGTGGTATAATTAATTCTATAAATTTTATAAATAGTAATATAAATATTATTCTTTTTTTCAATTTCGTATTCGTTCAATTTTTTAGATAAAAATATGTCCGATTTTTAATACATATATTAAGTTTTTCATTAATCAAGAATTTAAAAATATTGTGATAAAAAAAATTATTTTTTAAAGTCAAATACATCCCTATTTGGCCGTGAGACAAAGAAAAAAATTAATTTGATTTAACTAGATCCTAGTTGAATCGACTAGATGTTTTTTCTGGGTGTATTTACAGATAATATTAGGAATCGATCAAACTCGAATGCAATCAATTTCCTGTAGAATATAAGAATAAAAAATAAAATAAATCATCGAAAAAAAAAATTATTTCCGTAAAGAATCATTGAATGAAAAAATCGATGCTTATTTTTGATAATAATTCTTACAGATACGTGTGAAAAAAATCTGTGATTGGCAATGATAAAAAATTGGGCCTTAGAAATATTTTTTGGGATTTCTGGACCGGAAATACAGTTCGAAAGTGCGATTTATGCACACTGAGAAAAAAAATTTGTTCACCGAACAAAATCCCATTTAGTTGAACGAGAAAATAGTGGATCCAACTATGTTTTTTTGAAATGGCAAATGATTTAGTTTATTCAACAACAAAAATAGTTGAATCTACCATTTTCTCGTCCAACTAAATGAGATCTTATTCGATGAACAATTTTTTTTTCTCAGTGCAGTTATTTCTGACTTTTTAAACAATAGAAACACTCTTCCAAAGTATTATCGCAGTTGGAAGAAGCTGAAACGATTTAAAGTTTCACCGAGGTCCGACCTCAATTTTTCAAACTGAATTTTTCAAATTTAACATAAGCCTAAATTGTTAAAAATGTATCTAACCTTCCAAAGTATGGAATGGTACCACTGGTCACGTGTGTAAGCGTTACCAGCTTGGAGGAGGAGGGATCCATCTGGGAGAACGATTCTCAAGCAGTATTTGTAAGTTGGATCCCATCTAGCGACAGTATAAACTTCGGACATGCTGCTGTAGGGTACGGGTTGTTGAAGAAAGCCTGTGAGCTGAAACGACGATTGAATTTAAAAATCGAAAAAAAACGTTGATTTTTGGCAACTTACCAAAATGTCTAATTTTTCAAAATTCTTTTTGCACCTGTACTTATTTTTGGCAAAAAGAAAAATTCAAGATATCAATAGATAAATATTTGATAAAGAAAAAAAATCAATAAAAAAAATTAGTGCAACACTCGATATCGTAAATAAAAACAAATTCACAATATCAAAGTATAGCCGCGGTTGATTACGCCAACTTGGAGAAGGTCAGTTAGGAAGTTCGATAGCGTTCGGTTACACGATCGATACTTTGCGGGGCGAGAGAGAGAGAGAGAGAGAGCGCGTAAGAGGCACGATTGCCAATAAGCCTTATCGCACCTGTAAAACGTAACTCGAAACTCACATCGGAGGTTAAACATTGGAGAACCGTCAGCGAATGTAGAGAAGCGTCCATCAAAGTGCAGAATATTATTGCACGATAAAAAGCGGTCTGACATACAAACGACTCTACATATCGAACTACGCGGATCATCGTAAAAATAAATAAAATAAACAAAAGAAAATAAAAGTACACATCGACAGTTGTACACGAAGAGAATGATGATGGACCATAAAATGGAGACAAAAAGTTGTTGAGTGAACATTTTTTTAACAAAAACTCAAAAAACCCTTTTTTTGCGTCATTCCCACACTGAAAAAAGAATTGAAGTATTGCCAACTACGCGATGAGGTTGGACGAATTTCGCTGCGCCAATAGTCATATTACGTTTCGTTAATCACCCGGTGGTTGATCCATCGAAAGTCATGTCGTTGATACAACTGCGCCACGATTTTGCCGCTAAATTTTGATTTATTTTAGTTGAGTGTATTTCATGTGATACAATCGCAATAAATGGCTACATTGAAAACAAATAACACTTGAGAGACAGAATCGATTGAATTTTAAATAATCACACGGAGGTTGAGTTGTATACAGTTTGTCCGTGACTTGATAAAATTATAGCATCGAATAAACTTCTCTGCGAGAATTGAATTTAATGACACCATAGATCAACGGAATATAATTTGTGATTAAGCTAATTACCTAGTAGTAATTTGGATAAAGGCTTTTGTTACTATTTAAACAAATAAACCTTTTGCTAAAGCTACTAAAATTTCGTTGCGCAAACAATAAGTCTTGTTTAACATGAATTATATATAATGTGATCGGACAACCTTATTCTCTGGTTGGATTTCTAGTGTGGCAGAAATCCACTAGAGGACCACGGGCGGAGCGCTCTCGCGTAAGCGTCGCACCGTCCGTGTGCCCATAAAGCTCCGACATTGAATCGTTAAATATCGATCACTCCGACCGACGGTCGTCGAGAAAACCCGAATCCTTGTTTTATGAGGTAAAAAGGTCTAAGGCCTTTTATCGTACAAAATTAAAGTACGCTGATATAGAAAGTTTTTGCCACCTAATTATGTGAGGATAGGCGCTCTTACTAGAGTAAAAAATCGATCAATCGTATTTACTATTGAAAGTCGCAAAATATAAAATCAAAAATATCAAATAAAAAATATTCCAAAAAATATATATATATATAAAAAATTCAAATATTTCTTACAGTCATTTCAAAATCATAATTTTCGGTACAATCACTATACGTTTTAATTATACAATGCAATTCATTAAATCCAAACATGATTGATACAATTGACTGAAATACTTTTCTCCATTTCCCGAGCAATGCGATAATACTATTTCAAATATTTATTGAATTTCATTGAAAAAATATTTTGGTTCTATTGAATATTTAAAGTTTTACCTCAAATTACGGGCGTAGTTGGCGCAACAAAATACCTTCAACTACGCGCGGATGCTGCGTCAACTACACCATTGATTTCGCCGTATCCAACTTAAGGGCGTAGTTGAGCCAACTACGCCTCCGTTCTCAACACTATGCCTTTTTTTCAGTGCAAAATAACTGTTATTTGCCAATCATAATAATTTTGCTCGAAGTACGATTGTAAAGTAATTCTGGTAAATTAGTTCAGATTTTTAGGACAAATAATTACGGATACAGAAGACAGAGTTTTGAAAATGTTTAACACACTCCACAGCTAGCGAATCGACATCCAAAAAGTTATTTAAAAATATCTCGAAGCAATATTTCGACTGCTCTTCCAAACGACGCCCATGAAGAGCTGCAGAGAATTTTTCTTTATCCCAGTAAAAAATAAAGGGAGTGTTATTCTTGACCCTAAGTTACTTCCTTTTTTTTCAAGCCCTGGTCGTTACTATCATGGGTCTTTACGATCCAGGCAACTTTGCATGCCCATAACTCTTGAAAGAATTCATATTTTTCAATATATTTTTTTTTTCAGCAATAAAGCAACGCCTAAGCGATATTTAGTGTTTTTCGATATCGAAAAACGATTCGTTTCACTGCAGTCGAAGTTTACATTTTTTTCAAACGTTCAATTTCAATTTTAATTGAATTTAATTTTAGTTAATTTGGTAAATTTCAAATAAATGAAAAATGGATGATCATGAGTTTTGTGAAATGCTGTATAAATAAAATAAAAAATGTTAGAAGCTCAAAGCGACCACCTGCAGTGCAGTTAACTTCGAACATACGTCTGCCGATGATCAAAGGCTCTGAGCGATATTTCAAGTCGATTAATTGCCTTCGCAGTTGTACGCAATTTAATTATTCACGAGCGCTTTGCCACTCGCACATACTCACTTTATAATATCAACATTTTCTTGATTATGCTGCTCGGGAGGCTCAGTACTCAAAGCGTTTCTACAAGAGGAACACAAAGTTGCATAATGTTCATCCACTGAAGCATGTTAATGAATCATAACACGAGCAATGATTTGTTGTTACAAAAGATTTAATTAATAATTACATATGGATGGCGCGTGTAGCGAAGATTCATAGCTTACTCGCCTTGAGCATAATCCAGCACAACAAATTAATGAACTTAACAATTTTCCGGACAAATGTATACAGTGATGAAATTCATCAAAAAGATTCATTAAAAATAATATGACGAAAGGTTTCAAGAAAAATTGAGCTGAATATAAACCGTTGGGTATTTGATCAACATACGAAAATCATTAGAGTTTTCGGATCAATATTAATGACATTAATATCAAATTTGTGGATCGTCCGACTAATTGATCGATAAAATTGATGGTGGACTAAAAAGTTCATTTGGGAAGAGTAAATGAAAAGTACATGAATCAAATCGATGATCTCGGAAAAACTAGTGAGAGTTTGATTCAACGTTGAATAAGTGGGTCGAGTCTACAGGCCATTAATCTGCCAAGATCAACATCAGCATCAACGAGTAAAGGAAAGAAGTAGAGAGAAAGAGGCATAAGAGAAGCGTTTTACTTCCTCACTTTGTATATAAATCGTAAATTGTATAGGCGCTGCACATACATTTGGCCAGAGTAAGAGTGGCATAGAATCAGCAAAGCCAGAAAAAACGGAGAAAGAGAGAGAGAGAGAGAGAGAGAGAGAGAGAGAGAGAGAGAGAGAGAGAGAGAGAGGGAGAGAGAGAGAAAGAGAGGAATGCACCAAAAGCCCAAGCCCTAGTTTGTAGAAGATAGGGCGCGCTTGCGTAAGCTTAAAAGAGAAACTGTGAATGACGTCAGTGGAGAATCTAGGCCGCGGGTTGAACGACTGTTCGAGCGAGCTCGCGACCTAATCTACCTCACGGTATCCCTGCTTCTGCTGTTGCTGGTGCTCGTGCTGGTGCAACCCTCTCAATGAACGAGGCCGAAACACAACCAAAAACCACGGAATACCCGGTGTAGTATCAATCGCTCATGCAAAGGTATTACGTCATTTCGTCAAGCTCAACTGACCCGTTCTCCATTACCAATCCAACTGCCAATTATCCATCATTTAACCTGACAGAAAAGTCAATCATCTGTCAACATAGCAACAGCATTTCAACCACTTGCCTTCAAACAAATCTCTGTTCGTTGAATTAAACTTCGACTTTGAATGAGGGCCAAGTAGTGTTCTCAAATTCTAGATTCAGGATAGTCAACCCTGTTTATAAGAATCGAATGTCAACCCACGAAAATTGCTCCCGGAAATTAGGGACTGAATCAGGGTCAACTAGCATTTCCAATCCTAGACTTGTTTTTTTATCTTCTCGAGTCCGAGATGCAGCAGGAATATCAACACTATTTATGGGACTCGAGACGGAAGTTAATGACAAGGTCAATCCTGTTTATGAGACACGAATAGGGAACAACGGAAACTACTTCGGAAGTTAGAGATTTAATGAGGACCAGCTAGTGTTGAACCAACAGGAAGGGCAATCCTGTTTATGAGCCTTGAATGGTGAACTACGTGTAGGACATCTGCATTTGTTGAACTAGGGAAACCAGAATCAAAATAACTTCGTGGAATTCAGGCCAGAAATGATGATTAACTTCCAAGGTCGGTCTTACGGATCCCAAGCCTGCAATATCTACTTTGGAAGCAATTTTTTGTAAGACCAACAAGAAGAGTTAATGCAGCAACTATAGCCATCAATATGACGTTGATAATGATGGATTACTTTTCGTTATTTTCGATAACGATTCAGACTAAATTCACGACATTTAATCAATAATGATCCTTCCACTTCCAACCACTCTTCGAATTTTCCAAAGCTCTGATTAAAATGGCTTTTGGTTTTGAAAATCTAGATTACGTCTCCAGATTCTTATGTCCCAGATGGGAACACGTTACCAGCTGTATCCATAGACATTCAACAGATGACATTCGCAGAATAATCCAGATTGAAATTGCACAGAGGCAGGAAATATAGCGGAAATATATTGGATAGGATTCGAGGAAAGCAGATGGAAAGAGATTAACTCGTTGGGGGATCGAGCTCAGATTCTCAAATCCCAGAGGCAGGGAGGAATTAATTGCAGTGAAATCCAGGTAGGATTTGAAGGATTGGATAACGGGACAGCCTGCATGTCTGAACTAATTATACTCACTATGTCACCCGCGAATTTCTCATTTCGAATGAATTCGCTATTAGCGATGTAGTTTTAATAAATTTCAATGAAAAATTTATTTTTTTGAAAAATACAACATTTTAAAATATGGCTTAACCTCTCACGACGACAGCAGAGTATTTTTCAACGATTTTTCAAATAGACAAAAAGTTTTACAAAATATATGAAATCATTTATTTCGAAATACTCTCCGAATATATTTAATACAGTTGCATTAATTAAATAATGTCACTGATGACGCATTATTTGGAAATGACAAAAAAAAGATAGCGTGTCGCGCTCGAGAGTTGAGAAGGTAAGGGGAGACTTGCAATCTGTTTTGAAAAATGACGTACGCGTTACATATATTTTTTATTACATGTCCTGATATACGTGCCGAACATATAATTCATGCGTTTAATTAACATATATACATATATTGAATATGACGCTCGCGCAATTATCAAAATAAGCGGTAAATGCGTCAAATCACTCGTCGACTGGGATTGACGTTAATCGCGTCGATAAAAACGTATGAAATGATAAACTTTCATATTATTTTTTTAGTCAGATCTTCTAAACCCGTTACAGTTTCTTTTTTATAAAACAATTATCTTTGTGGATTGGAAATAACGCTTTACAGCTTTTTTACAAGCCTTTTTGTCAAACAAATTTTTACTGAATTGTTTTTTCGAACAGCTTTAAAAATTTGAATCCCGCTATTCGTAAGAAAATCCTTGTAACTAATTTTTTTGGGAATCGTTCTCCAGGATTGAATTTTTCAACGTGTTCCTGGAATTTTTTGAAATCATATCCCTAAAATGATCGTTTGTGTCCTGATAATTAAATTACTTCAGGATCGTGTTCTTAAAATTGGATTTTTTTGGTATCGTCTTCCAAAAAATGAAATTTTTTTGTTTAAATTTGTAAAATTGTTTTTTTTTTTTTTTTAAATTGTATCCTTAAAAATCCTTTTTTTAGGCATTGTCTGTCTCTCCAATGAGATTCTTTAGAATGGTGTTCCTAAAATGGGTTTTTTTTACGTTTCATCAATATTCACCTCGCGTTACCGGTGGACGCATAAAATTAATGCGACTTATCGATGCGTTGTTAATCAGTTGGTATTTCGAGATAATGGGACAAGGAGAGAAGAGTACATGATGGTGAAAAGGGCTTTGACGTAACGGCACGATGACGTAAATGTTTTACGAAGAGGCCGCAAGAACAATTGACGAATCACCGTCTCTCTAGTTACGAAACTTGGATACGTCAACGACCAATTCAAATGAAATTCGCGTCCCTGACATAATTTATTGTCAACTATAAAACGAACGATTAAAAATTCATAAGCATTTAAATAAGCATTAGAAATAATGTTACAAACGAAAGTGTAATAAAAATAGCGATAAAAAAGGCAATAAAAATTGTAATAAATAGAAAAATAAATAAATTATAAAACAGTAAAATCATTTTGTATATACAATATTCTCTGGAGATTTGTTTCCGAGGGAACTTCACAGGTCGAAGTCGATAAGCACGTATCTCCACTGGTCCATAAAAAATAGTGAAAGAAATTTTTATTTCATATTTCATTATCAACTTTGTTATTTTCCTTCAATTATGTTTCATTAAAAATGGTTCAATTAAAAAGATGAATAAATCCGATAATTTTATTAACACGAAGCTTTATGAATAGTTATATATTTGATTATGAAAAAAATTGAATGTTTTTTTCAATGATGACGATGTTTTGAAAATGTTGCGCGATATCGAATTATTCAATGGATAGGCATGGATACGTGACAAAGACAATAATTGGCGTAATTAGTTAAATGAACTATCCGTACCGAGACATCGACGAGAGAGCCTTATTAATTTTGATTGATGAATATACTCTCGGGAATCGAACTCGTCAGCTGGAGGAACAAAAAGGGAAGAATGGAGTATTAGAAGAAAAAAAAAAAGAAATCTGCGTCAGTCGTGGATCAATTATCGTCACGAGAGGAGCGCGTGTAGTTTCATCAATTGTAATTGAATTTTTTTCGATACTTCTTCGTTCACGAGGAAATAAATCATTTATAAATCATCTATTGCTCGAGAAAAATGCTCTTAAAACTTTAAACTCAAAGTAATTAATAAAACATAGAAAAAAAAAGATACGAGTTTACTTCCGGTTGCTGCGGTCGTGTTATCGAGGCCAATTTTGTCGCCACCGAAGCTTTCGTAAATCGTACAAAATTATTTCTAAAACAGACGCGCTCAGTGTGATTCTCTTTTTCATAATGCGCTGTATTTTTTGGCCCTGAAGAGCAATGACCAGAGATAAACTGACTGACATAAATGGCCTTTACGAAACAGAGTTGTAACGAAAGTTCGTCACATTTATTCGAAATATTTTCCACAATTCAGTACGTGATAGATTATTTACTTTTTCATCGAATATTAATATAACGGTGGAAAACTTTACAAAAGTGTATTATTATTTCAAACATAGTGTTTTAATAATGGCCAATATTGAACTGAATTTACATTCTGCTCTCTTAGTTTTAGAATCAGATTTATCGCAGTTTCCCTGTGCCCTCGAACGGAATGCAGTAGTGGGGGATAAGATGCTTCCGCACGCCCCCAGAGGAAGTGGAGGGAATTGAGTGAAACTATAATCGGGGTTACAGGAATAAGATTGCCAAAGGCCAAAAGAGTAACTTGCCAAAATTTAACATCAATGAGTTCGATATTTTTTCAAAAATGTTACAAAGCTAAAATTGAAATGAACGTTGCTGGGTAAAGCAGGCCTTTCACGTTGCCTTAAGCGAGCACATAACGGAAGGCCGGTTGATGCATCCATATGCTTTAATCACAGTGGGATCTGTCGTATAAACTCTGGTTTTTGCGGTATATATGTCGAAGCAAATGAAACGTGAAAACGTACGAGAAAAACGAGAGCGAGAACGCGTTAAAGTATTAGCGAAGAGCGAGAGAGAGAGAGAGGGGGGGGGGGGAGGAAGGGAGGAAGGGAGAGGGAGAAAGAATAAAAAAGAGAGAGAGAGGAAGCGTATGGCATCGGAAGCCAGGCATCGACGACTCTACCGCTACGGAAACGCGTATCCAGGGTCAGCTTTGACGTCAGTTAGAACACGCAAGGCCCACCAGCTCGTACACAGACATCGTTCGAATCGCGTGTATTATACTCATATAACAGCATAACAGTCGAATGTCGATGATACTTACCTCTCTCTTCCCCATAAACGAGAGCTGGAAATACTATGACCGTCGAAAAATTGCAAAAAAACTATCATAGATTTTGCTAAATTGCACCTAAACTCCAGGCCATAAACCGGTTCTCCGTTTTGCTTAATGATACTTCAATTTTAGGTGGGAAACCAATATTCGGGCTGAGTACAATGGATTTATTTGTAAAACTCGTAATTATCATTTTTACTTCGAAATAAAAATTTTAGCCTGGTTAAGTTTCGAGAGTAGATAGATCTTGAAATTCTGAAGAGAAAAATCCTGAGGCATTTTTTTCTCCACTGCACCATTGTCTCCATATTAATTGATTAGCGATAACCAACCCGCTGCGCTGACAATAAGAACTACAGTGGGGGCGCTCGTTCCTGATTGGCTAAAGTGGGCGTGGCGCCCTCGCTCCTCCCGCGCTTCATCTTATCGGACATCTCATTAGCTACGACGAATTCAATCACATGGAAGCAACGGTGCATCGGAGAGAATAATAGTTAAGGAACTTTCTCTTCAGAATTTCGCGATCTGTCTACCCTCTCAAGTTATGAAACAATTTTTATAAATCAGTGTATATGTTCTATCGCTAACATCGGACAGAGGCTCACATGAGTAAATCCACCTCAGTTCTCAACTAAGTTTCACTCGGATTAAGCTTATGATATGATACTACGCGTGCACTAAACATACATGCTGTACGTGGGAAGATTATTCTACGCCTACATCGAAGTCATAGCTGAACTGTTGTCAAATCAGTTTCGCGAGTCTACGTTAGTACTGCGAATCAATTGAATCGAAAAGTCGACGAATTTTGAGAATAACATCATACGGTTATTGCCAACCATGAAATTGAATGGTAACGTACGAATTGTTATAACAAAAAAATGTTTACAACGATGCTTTTTAGAACTTCCAAATGTTAATGAAAAAATCACGTTACAACCAATGGGTGAATAGTGACGAAATTTCCTCGTGATTCATGAAACAGAAAATTGCGTGGTGGAGCCAACAAAAGTCGCGGGGTGGTTGGGACAATCTCAATGGCTTCTCTCGTGGTGAGTTTCGCTATTTTTAGATTTTACCGTACCCTGAAGTATTACAATGGCTTGCTAGGGTCACAATAATGGAGAATGGGGAAGAGATGAATTGAATTCGATAGTTTTGATGGTTCGAGTACTTTCGAGCTGTGTTCAATATTCCAAATGTAATATCGAAATGCTTCGGTAAGTTCGAGGAATCGAAAGGTCAAACGAGGCTTTCACGTAGGATTTCACAATTGTGGTTACAGGCAAAAGAGAGGTAGGGTTTTTTTTTATTTTTTTTGCAAAATCAAATTGATAATTGTAAAAAAAGTCAACTATTATTATTTGCCACTAGGAGTCGTCTCCATTATAAAGGACTCCGATAGAAACTCTGGGAATTGTTCTGCTCTTACGCTTCGTATCAAATGTCATCTGCCCTTGATGTGTGGGAAATCTGAGACTAAGTGATTTTTAGTTGCCATTCTGCCTACGTATATTTTCTGGCGGAGATCAATGGTGATACCGCATGCCATATATCCTGGAGATCTCATCGGAGCTCGAACGGAATAGCGGTTATAACCAATAACCGCAACGAATCGATAAGTTTCAACGTATCCGCAATGAGCAATTTCTCCATAGCGATGCGTTTTGCGCTATCACAAGATGCTATCACTGAGCTCATCGAACGCAATTTATGCCCGCTACTTTCCTGCAAACAATATCTACCCTTTCATTGTCTATTCACCTAAACCAAATTGAGAAACAAAAAATTTGAACTATGTGGAAAAAATAATTAATAATAAATTCTGGTGATACGAGAAAAGTCTTGTAATTCTGTCATTTTTAACAAATAGATAAGCACATTTGATGAATGTGCAATTGGCAAGTTTTTGACAGTTTCCCCGTGCCCTCGGCTATCGCTAATTGTTTAAGGCGAGACTTTAGATGCTTCAAAAAATCATTTTTTTTTTTATTTCATAAATCGTTAGAAAAATATCTTAAGAATACACCCTGAAAATTTCAAAATGATATTCGGATTCCTTCTAACGGTATGTATATAAATGATAAAGACTCTCCGCTCGATTCCCAAGCGCGCTCAAACTTTAAACGTGTTTTTTCTCGAAACGACATTTTTTCAATTTGCGAGAATCATAATTCAAAAACTAATTGATGGATCATCTTCAAATTTGGAACACGTTTACATAATATAATTTATTAAAACATGAACCTAAAGTTGGAAAGATTAGATTGTTTAAAACATATTTATTATTGCAAAATGCCGGGAAGAAAATGCTAAAAATCGATCAATTATTTTCAAACACATTTCAACATTCAATTTTCGATTTTTTTTCAAAATTTGGTTCATGTTCTTAAAAAACATCTCAAGAATGTATAAAAATTTGTTGGACTATTTCAGATGTGAATTGCGAGCTGCACAATTCCTGTAAATCGACAACGACGACGAGGACACTCCAAGGGACACAGCGGATTACACCTTAATTAATGCATGAAATAACTTGAAAAAATTACCAGAGATGTATGAAAATATGAATAAATTATTGTCAGAGTTGCGGAAATTTCCGTTTTTTTTTTCACAATGAAAAAAAAAGTCAAAGAATTGGACAGAAGATTCTAAATAATCTTTCTCTTCAGAATTCTAAGACCTACGTATCCTTTCCAATGTAGGCGCGACTTTAGACTAACTTATTTAAACAAAATCTGAGTTGTGCATGTATGTACATCCTGTCGCTTCCCTCAGAACACGAGTTCCCTTCTAGGACAAGGGGAGTGCCCCACTTTTCGTAAATGCCTCCAACTGCCACTAAAATACCCTTATTTTTATGTCCAATAAAAATCGTCAAAGTTCTCGTAACCGCGAAACTTTTAACCGACCGTAGCCATACGCAGTGGCTTTTCTCTCTCCCTCTCCCCCCCCCCCCCCCCCCTCTCTCTCGTCATCGCAGGAGTAGAAGCGCTTTCCGAAAAAGATAAGTGCCTTTCATCTTGCTGAGGAAATTACTTTTCGTGGAACCCTCTTTATGATTCTATTATTGATCGACGTTGTGGTCGCCGTAGAGGAAAAAAAAGGAAATATAATGCTAAGCTCTTTCACGCTCGCATAGGAAGCTGATGCAAAGAGCTAAAGCTATAATGTTAAGCTTCGCTGCGCAAACAGCAGCGATCTTTATGAATCTGGACTAAAGGGTCGCCCGGAGCAACACGTGTAAAGATATTGCAGCGAAATAGGCATGCAGGCGAGTGCAGACGTACTTTCTCTAGCTTGTGAGAAAAAAAAATGGAGTGAGACAAACACTAACAGTCGATATTAATTTTTCATGTACCAAACGTCCGCTTTTCAAACTGTATTGAGTAAATCATGAGAAAGAATTTTCGAATTAGAAAGGTTAAAGCTGTTTTTTCATCTTTTAAAACTATTTACGGATTTGCTTTTACGCCAAATTGCTATTGCGCTTTTTAGCATCCTTGCAACGGATGCTTTCCGAACGAAAAAACCACGCGAGTACGATTTTCTGCTTTAAGAAAATAAAGCGCGAATTAAAATAAATACTGAGATAAAAGAATTGAGAGGTTAAAACAATGTGCACTCAGCAACGGTGACTGGGAACGCGAGTACAATATAGGCCAGTCTAAATAATATAGAATGCATAAAATGGTGTATACGTACGTAAGCACCGCTCGCATTATCATTGCACGCAACACACTAATTATCCTAGACACGCGCGCCGATGTGTAGAATGCTAATCCGGATGAATCAGTTCATCGACGTACGCGGTTCAATGCAAAATTTAATTCATTACATTTGCACGACTACTTTATGACTGACAAGATATAGAACGTGCAGGATTTTGGCCGGAGTTCAAAACTTCTTATGAAAGGTAGTCTGAGTTCATGAATTTATTAGATTGCTTTGAATTTTAAGCGAGATATTCATTTGGGAAGAGATTTTAAATGGAGCAAGAGTTCTGCAAGACAGTGTGAATCACTTTCCTTAAGTCTCAATTGGCTCTTAACGAATGCCTGTGGTCCGTGAGCGAAAGCAAAAGAGATCAATACAATCGAAAGCATTAAAAAAATAGTTAATTAATCTTAAGTTTTAAACGACTAACTGAAATGCTATCTAAGATCGACCTATGGAATAGTGGAATCCCTACCGTTCTTGATGAGAGGCAGGCGTCATTGAGATATAGATGATGAGTTTCCCAACGTCGTAGAAATTTGCTGGACAGAATTTTGCTCACAAGGGTCCTCGTGTGATTGAGATAGCAGACTTGTATGTCACCTTCTTCGAGCGGTTTAAAACGAGGTCCAGCAGGTCCGGGACTTGGGCTTGGGCTTGAGGAGCCACTGGTGGACGAGCATCCGGCGCTTTGTTGTTCGAGATTGGGACAGGAGCGTGCGGCTGGTAAGCAGCTCGTTGCATCGAGGTTATCAGGTTTAAGGTTTATTCCAACATTGACAGGACATTCGCCGATGAGGGATCCACCAATGTCATTATCAAGCGGCAAAACTTCGGTGGAATCGACAACAGTGCCGGTCGACAATTGAGGGGAACTCGTGCTGGTTGTTTCTTGTCTCATAGCTCCACCGTTTACCGACAAAAATCCGTAATAAGCGGTTCCCGATTGCGGTTGAGTTCCACCCGCGAGTTTAACGGAAGCCAATGCGGCCGGGCTCGAGGGTAACGAGGAGCCTTCCTCGGTTTCCGTTTCGGTGTAATTACAACGATCTAATTCTTCCTCTTCCTCGTATTCGGGATCACTGAAGCCGTTTTCCAACGAGGGTATGTCGTTTATTGAACACGTAAATATACTGGGTGACTTGTTGACTGGATTGGTAGAATTGGATGCTACCTGATCCTCGTTCTCGTCGGCTTCTTGCTGGGCAATTAGGGTTAATGGTAATTCTCGTCGACGTGAAGATAATGAGGAAGATGTTCTCGAGCCCGTGATCGTTGTGGTTCCACCTTCGGTCACAACGTTAATCGATCTATCCTGATTATCCAGTATTTGCTGATAATGATTTTGGTGATTGTTGTATATGTTGTTGTGATGAGTATAATTCGAATGCCTCGAAGAGGACGATGACCTCGTGCTTGCCGAGTTGTCGGTTATGCTCACGGGTGAGGGTGAGGGCGAGGTCGAGCACGGCTCGCCGTTGCTCGAGTTCGATGAATCCGAAGAGCGAAGGCGCAGCAGCAGCTTTCTGCGCCACCTTCCACCACCACCGTTGCTACCGCTGCTTACCACCACCCCACCTGCACCACCACCGCTACTACCGTTACCACCGATACCACCACCAACACCGTTGCCCATTGCGGCAAGAGCACTGTTACTCGTACACTTTCTCATAGAACCCGTTGACTGTTCGGTTGTAGGACTGTTCGACCGGATATCGTTGTCCACCACGCGAATGTTCGCCATCGATGTCAGTCTGGTCGGTGAGCCATAACTACGTTTTTGGCTATGACGATTTAGGTTGTTTATCGACATCGAATTATTAGGTGCTATGCTGGATTTTACACCAACTGTTTCGATGCTGGTTTCTGGTGATTTGGTGCCTGGCTCAGGTGACAACGGATCCGTATCCAAATAGTCCGCCCTGATGCCTGGCAAGGTATCCGTGCTACTGCCACCGGATATCGATACCTGATCGATAAATCTTATCGATGATGATCCGGAACCTTCGCTTACCGCTTCGGAACCACGTCTCTTAGGCTCCAATGTAGCCAAATTCGTTGTCGACGACGATGCAGCGTTATTCGATGGGGTTGCCGTTGTAGGCGGACTATTATCCTGTTGGCTGGTGGAAATCATGACGGCAGAGGACGGCGACGTACTGGCGGACGTAGTCGTTTCTGCCGTCATTCTCGATGTTCGCGTAAATGGACTCTGGAAGCAAAACATGACGATGGCGAATGATTTGCTCTGCTTCAATGTACTCGACACGTGACTCTTCTTTTTTTCTTTGCCTCTTTTCAAATTGTTCGAAGAAGATTTATGCTGCGATTTATTCTTCTAGTTTTTTCGTCTTCTTTATGAGTACTAAGTGAACGTACAGCTTTTCCACATCGGCGTTCGCAGTTTGCCTCGATTTACGTCGATGCGTCGAGAGATAACAAACACCGAGTCGTATGTGACGTAGTGTGTGCAGTACAGAAATTGGAAGCAGGGAGGAGCGAGGGAAAAGTAAGACAGGTGTTGGCCTGATTGAACGGTATCGAAACGCGTCGACGAGGACGTCAACGTTTTGCTCCTTCTCCCTCTTTCAATCTTCTTTTTAACGATTCTCTGTAGAATATTTTGCTGAGGACAAATTTTTATCCAAATTCTTCTTTCCTTCCTCTTCAGGGCAATTCTCAAACTAATCTTACACACTCCTTTTTCTAGCGTATCCTTTCACGCACGATCACAGATATAATGATGATTTTGGTTCTGGTTTATCTGCAGTTGAAAGACCAAGCCTCGGAACTCTGATTAAGAAATTAAAATTGAATGTTCTTCGGATAAAACGGAGGAGAAATATCAGCGAGTCGAAACGCCGTCCACGGATCAGATCGCTCTCTCTCCTCTCTCTCTCTCTCTCTCCCTTCTCTTTCTTTATTTCTGTCTGGCCCGGGAAGCGTCTATCTCATCGAAGACAATCCTTGCTATCCTCGTCAACCACACCACCGTTTTTATTGTATTTATTATTTATCAAATTATTCTCCACCTTCCCTCACTTTTTTTCGTGCTCTTCGGAATGAGTCTCGAAACATTTTGGTCTCTCTCCGTTGTTCTGATCCTCTTGATTTTTAAAATTTATTCTTTCTATGCCAGAGGATCATCGTTGATTCATCCTCGGAACATTACATCGCGACAAAGCAGATACGAATTTAATTAATTGTTCGTGGATGCCGGTATTCTGGTTGTGATTCAATTACCGTTACACTTTTTTTTTTGCAGTTGCGAATCTCCAGCAGCAGTTAATCTTTGTCAGTAACTAATGTGGTCAAAAGGAACAATCATGGACTTGACCAGCCTCGAAGCAATGTCACACCCTAAATAACCACGCTCGGTGATTAATCAATTTTTTAGAGTCTTTACTGATCACTTCCGAAACGTTGCACAAAATTTGGAGAAAATTACTTTTTAATCGGTTTGGTAAACTAATAAAAGCCACTCGAGGACTCGAATGAATTTTGTCATCCTTCAATGTGATCTTCCCTTCCGGTGGAACATTAGAAGATCATATGGATGAATTATCCTCGAAACTTGGATCACACACGGTGATTAATAAATTCATTTGAATTTCTAAACTTTTGCATATATCACGCGCAGCACTTGTTTTATCATTCAATCGTATTGATCTCGATGAATTTTTTATAATTAGCCAATTGAAATGAAAACACCAATGAGTTATCGTTGTCCCAATCCAAATTAGACTGCGCTTGCATTGAATTTAAAACAGTTTTTTAAGCTTCTTAAGATTCGATCAAAAAATGTGATTTTTTTGGTTGTTCTTCTGTTGAAAGGAGAATGCACGATATAAGTAAGTGGGCATTTGGTTGATAAAGTTTGACGGGAGGATTCTGGTTACACCGGACGCGAAAATAGAGTGGAACGAGAGTGAGACAAACGTGTGTATTCGGACGCGAGGCGTAATAGTGTCTCGAAATTCTCGTCGGGGAAAAACGGGCGTCAGGTATTATGGGCAGAGACGAGAGGAGACGCGCGGGCGCATAGAACATGCGCGCGTGCGGGCTCGTCCAAAAGAGATGAGAAATAGCGTGGCGCGCACAGCGTTCGTCCGCAAGCTCCACCGGATCGATCCACACCTCAGCTTCTCTTTACTTTAATTTTGTGTACTTATCAGATGAATTCTGGCGTTAAACCTCGTAAAATTTTCATTTTACTTTTTTGTGCAATGTTCTCAAACCCCATGAGATTTCGGACGATGAAAAATTAACTTTTGTGAAATTAAGTTTGTTTGGGTTTCCGTTCATTCGAATTTCTTTGAATTCTCGCACGTTTGACGTTTTCTACAATTTCATTGAGGTTGGCTCAGCGGGGAAAGAAGTTTTTTTAACTTTTCGTTGAAAAACATTTCGGCTTTATTTTAGTTTGAACAAGTGTGAGTTTTCAATTGAATTAAATTAATGTTTTTTTTTTAATATTTACACAGCTGATTCTTTATTGTGTAATTCAAATATTTTTCAACGGTTTAAATTTGCTAGATTATTATTTTTTTCGAATTTAATCAGACTTCATTGTATTTATGTGGGTTGACTTTTTTTTGAATCGATCCGGTTTTCCTCGGAATAATTTTATTACGTTTGAATTCGAATGATTTCTCCTTATTTTCATTTCGGTTCTTTAATAATATTAATGACAACATAGGATTGTTTAAAATTAGGTTCGTCTTTTGGCTGATATTTTTGGATAATTGGATTTTCACGAAGGCAATTACAATTTAAATGTTTATTCTTCTCTTTCAACATAATTTTCTCAATCGCTCGAAATTATTTGTTACTGATCTTTTACCAATTATTTGTTATCGTTATTATCACAGTTATCTTAATATTGGCAGTTACTCGAAAATACGGGAAATCGATACGTTTGTATACAGAGAGATCAAAGGTATTACGTTTGTTTGTAATGTAATATGAGATTCGGAGATATGAGTGAGTAAAATTGATAACGAGACTTGTATACAAACGTTCAGTGACCAGACAAATGTGACCTAAACGTACACACAACAAAATCCTGTGCAAAGTAAATCACTTTCTGTCAAGATTAAAGAAAATTTTTACTTTTATCTCAAATTTTTCATTTGAACAAATTTTAATTCAAACCCGAAGCAAATTTTTCTTTCGACTCACACAAAATATTTTGTCAAGCTGAGAATTTTTTTAACTTCGAACAAATGTTACGAAAAAGTGCTTTATTAAATCTCCCATAAATTTTACGAAAAAGTGCTTTATTAAATCTCCCATAAAAATCGCGAATATTGGGATAAAAACTTTGGTCCACTCCAGTGAAATATTTCATGTGAATAAAATATTTATTTTATATATACAGTATTTCCAAGAATTGTTGGAAACACACGCGCACAGGAGAGATATAAAAAGAGTTGTAGGATAGTATTCTCAACATTTATTTGTTATCCACTTTTTGTATCTATATGCTATAGATTATACACCCGCGTATTTAGAGCTCAATGATTAATAGCTAACGAGCGATAAAACTCGAAGCGAAGTTTTTTAATTCAGTAAAATACGAAGCGCATTTTTAATCGACACTACATTCGTACTATGTAACCCGACGCGTAATTAAAAGCAGATTATAATTTAATGATTAAAAATATAGATATAAGACGTACGAATATAAATGATGGAAGAGTATAAAATTCACGGTTTATTTTTCGCGATACTTTTTCGTTTTTTTTTTCAAATCGACATACAAAGCGGCGAGAAAAGCGTTGGAAAAAATAATTATTCGACAGCACGAAAGCTTGCTCTCGGTCGAAGAGTCACGTATCCGTATCGCACACCTTATTGCACAAAACGCGGGGAGCACACTGATGATCGTAACTGTCTCGGAAGCGGGCAAACCGGCTGCTTGAGGCCTTGCGAGCTATACACTCGTGTCTCAAATATAGCAACATATACACAGGGGGTCCTAGAATTCACGCCTAGAATTAGTACAGCAATTGTGATCATAAAATTGTGAACAAAAATATTCTTAACCATTTTTCTCTCCGAGTCATTGTTTACGAGATATTAAGAAATTAAAGAGCGTGGAGTGGGGGCACGCTAGCCACGCCTTTTTTTCTCATCAGCATCCTGGATTGGCTGTTACTAATTCATTGATATCTCATCAACGGTGCATCGGAGAAAAAAATGCCACAAAGACTTTTCTCTTCAGAATTTTATGGTTCAAATGCCTGCTTTAAGGTGAGCAACCACTTTAGATGCTTCAAAAAATCAATTTTTTTTTTATTTCAAAAATCATTAGAATCATATCTTAAGAATACGCCCTGAAAATTTGAAAACGATATTCGGATTCCTTCTAACGGTATGTATATAAATGATAAAGACTCTCCGCTCGACTCCCAAGCGCGCTCAAACTTTAAACGTGTTTTTCTCGAAACGATATTTTTTCAATTTGCGGGAATTATAACTCAAAAACTAATTGATGGATCATCTTCAAATTTGGAACACTTTTGCATAATATAATTTATTAAAACATGAACCTAAAGTTGGAACGATTAGATTGTTTAAAACATATTTATTATTGCAAAATGCCAGGGAAAAAAATGCTAAAAATCGATCATTTTTTTAAAACACGTTCCAACATTCAATTTTCGATTTTTTTTTTCAAAATTTAGGTTCATGTTCTTAAAAAACATCTCAAGAATGTATAAAAATTTGTTGGACTATTTCAGATGCGAATTGCGAGCTGCACAATTCCCGCAAATCGACAACGACGATGAGGACACTCCAAGGGACACAGCGGATTACACCTTAATTAATGCATGAAATAACTTGAAAAAATTACCAAAGATGTATGAAAATATGAATAAATTATTGTCAGAGTTGCGGAAATTTCCGTTTTTTTTTTCACAATAAAAAAAAATCGAAAAAAATCATCTAATTTTCGGTCTCCTAAAGTGGTTGCTCGCCTTAATCTAAGCTCGACTTTTGCGACATCCTGTAAACGTTACAGATATATTTGTATGTACACTCATTTCACAACACGCGTTTTTCGAAACACGCAAAGAGCAGTCTGAAAGCGATTGACTCTATTTTCTTCCTATGCGCTCTTTGCATCTCAATGCTTTTCGTATGCTACTCAGCTAATAACAATACATGCGAGTCACGACGTTCCAGTCATTGACATTAAGGTCATACGAAGTGGTTGCGATCCCGCTCATTTTTATACCTTTCCGTAATTATTATTATCGCCATTCTTACTGTTGTTACTGTTTAATGTATGTTTTTATATTATTTATGACCAAATCCAAAATTATCATTGAACTGTAATAAATTTTTAGGTATAACATGACTAATTGAGGACAAATTTATTTATTAGTGTTATTAACTAATTCCAAAATATTAATTGAATAAAAAGTTTGATTAAAATTGATTTTATTATTATAAGAATTTTTCTGGTCATAAGAATATCGTTTGGTCTTTTCGTTGCGATGATGTTGACGATAATTTTTCAAATGTAATTCTTTCAGCGGACGAAATGCATTTTTGCACTTTAGACCAGATCACTGTCGTAGGAATTGACTCAATCTAGTACAGCCTACGCACTACCTTTTTAAGTTGTAATAATATTTCTTGTTAGTTTTTACTTGACTCTTATTCGTCCTCGATCTTGAGAGAATAATTGAAATAGCTGTTCACCACGAGATCGTGTACGTAAGCACGTATCTACAAAGACTTGTACTTGCGTCAAGAAAGCGAAAGGGAAGCTGCAGAAATAAAGCTCTCCACGAGTGTGAGAGAGTCAGAAAGGAGTGCAGTGTTCACGCTGTCGAACATTAAGAGCAAAAAATACCATCAGCTCGCTTCTCATTTTCTTTCGAAACACACACCCGCACTTGAGACATGGATTAGCGATGAATGTATATTCACGTGCAGGAGTGTACGAAGCTTGTATTTTTATTGGATTATAACTCGGCCAATTTGGCGAGTTTGGGATTAAAATTTCTTATAAATATTCTCAATCAACACGTTGATTAGAATTTTTTCGAATAATTTCTTCATGACGAATGTTCAAAATTTTTAATAGCCTTCTCCGCAATGTCTACGATAACAATGATTCTTTCAAATTTTTCATTTATATGCGTCAGTCGAAAAAAAAAAGGAAAATCCTAAAAACTCAAATATTTCTTGTGGCACATAATTTTATTCGAGACGAACCAATTTTTCAGAGGAAAAAACATTCATGAATGAAATTTAAAATGATAAACGTGTAATAATCCCTGTGAAATATTCCGGTGGTAATTCTGCGTATTACGATAACACCTGTGTCGCCAAAACCGACTATTCACATAACGACGGATTAATAGACTGAGAAGTGTGTATCGATTATTATTACAATCTAAATTATCTCGTTTGCGCGAATTAACCTGTTAGCAGGCGGACTATGAGACTTTTTCTCACACTTATATTAAAACGATGATTACTCAAAAATTTCAACGGCATAAGCATTTGAACTTTTTTCTATCTTCACCAAATTTGTTCTTCTGTATGACAGAAGAGTTTAAAAAAAAAATTTGAATTTTGGTTTTTGAAGTTGTTAATTATTATTTTTTGGTTTTTAGTGTCAATTATCGTTGTATTTATGGTTTTTTTTAAATAAAAAATGTTCAATAACCACAATCGCTATAGCGAAATTGTTTTCAAGTTCCTATTTATCAAATTAAGCACTTGAAGCTATACATGTGAGAAAATCTCTCATCGCGCATCCAATGTTTAAAGTGTACATAGCGCGCCTGCTGACGGGTTAACTGATAAAGAAAATACGGCGTTTTACGAAAGGAATGCTTCTTTCATTTTGTCGAATTTTTCTAACAAAATCAACAGGAAAAATTCTTGCAGTCGGGCGTCAGCAAACCGATCACTAAAAACTTGTTATCGTTCTATTTTTTCTATTTTTATTCTTTATTTGAAGATTCGTTGCTACTATTTCATTCCATTTATAGCATTGCTTATATCGGAGCCAAATAGCTCTTGCTTATGGCTCGGACAATTATTGCTTATTCCTTTCAATATTGCGTTCAGATTCGTAATCAGCCACCCCAAAAACTCTCAAGTATCAAACTTAAGGTAGATCGGTGAATTTGAGCCATCCAAGATGAAGGACCGACAATTTTTATAGTTACACATAAATACGAGATGAATTGATATTTGCAACTTGAATGATTTACCATCTAGTTTGGTAGTAATTAATTCGTAAAAATCGACTGTTTCCAGACATTTATCCCTACGAGCATAGAAAAATCGTATGCACGTCAATACTTATTGAATTTTTACATTTGGTACTGCCAAGATTTCGTAATAAAAAATTGATCACCGTATTCCGCGAATATTCCTGAATATAAAAGTGCTTGGGTTTTTGGACGTTACCGTTGAAAATCGATTGAAAAATAAAAAATTAATCGTTGTAAAATGATTATGATTTCCACAGGAATGACACGGGAAAGAGCGCGAGAGCGGTTAGCAACTCTGTATTTAGCGTCTGCAGAACATGCCTTCGGACGTGACAGTTTGCCAATTTGACTGTGTTTTTCTTTCTTGTTCTTGAATGTTTTTACCGTATTTGATAAATATCTATAGAATTAATGGTAATAGGTAAACTGGCAAAATCTCTGTTGTTGCGTAATTCCTTTGTGTAAATACTCTATTTAGGTTATAAACAAAACTGATATTTTCGGCAGATGACAGTAACGGCCATGACACGTTTTACAATCCACTACGCTCGTCAAATTTCAATTAGTAAACACTTTTTGAACAATAAAATCATATAAAAATATCCATTCTCCGCTGTTTATATTTCGAAAATAATAAAATTATAATTTCAAAGACAATTTTGCATTTGCAAACTTTGATCTATAATAGGTACTGCAAAGATCACGTAGCCGTCACCGATCTACCTTAAGAGGATGGATCAGTCACCTAAACTCACCTCGAATTTTCGAAGTTGAAATTCTTCAATACGGTTTGACCGATTACAAAAAAGCGCTGTCAGCCCACGCAGGACGATGGCAAAAATGGGCTGACAGGGCCTTTTTGTAATCGGTCAAACCGTGACGAAGAATTTCACTTTCAAAATTTGTAACTATCTCTCTCGCACTCACGGTGGCGAGATACCGACTGACCCATACCCTTAAGGCTAGGAGTCATACCAACTAAGCCGCCATGAGTGCGAGAGAGATAGCTGCAAATTTCGAAAGTGAAATTCTTCGACACGGTTTGAACGATTACAAAAAGGTCCTGTCAGCCCATTTTTGCTATCATCCTGCGTGGGCTGACAGAGCTTTTTTGTAATCGGTCAAACCGTATCGAAGAATTTCAACTTCGAAAATTCGAGGTGAGATTAGGAGACTGACCCATCCCCTTAATTAAAAAGAAAGTATTTTTACTTTCCTGGTATCGTTGATATGAAATAATTATTGAAAATATATTTCAAAAAATGGTAAATTCTATTCGTCCTTTGAAACGTGTACACGCGTCGTACAATTCATTATAGCGTATATATTAATGTATAATGTGGAATAAAAAAAAATATTTTTCATTGTATTGCATATTTTCATTGCTCGAAGAACTTCATTTAGGAGGAATTACTGAAAAAGGACAATGACGTAGCAGCCCGTTCCTGGGGCAATTGTAAATCGTTTCTGCCCTCAGCCATCCATTCCTCGATCTCTTCGACTCTGGACATCAGTAAGAAAGAAAAACATAAAAGGTAAGATTTTGTAGCAGGGTACAAGATAAGATATGATGTGATTGATAAAGTTGAAAAGTTCCGATAATCTGAATAACAAATTTGAAATACTCACGTGCGTGGTACAAAAGTCAAGTTCTCGACGCCATTTTCAATTATTAAAACATCGTCCTCTATCCTGACACCGCCTGATCCGCGAAACTGTTCTAATCTTTCCGGAACGATGAATTTATTTTGATCTGGATTGGCGAGTGCAGAGTCCAAAAGCTGTGACAAAGAGAAACACGCGAACTAGAAATTTTAGCCAAAAAGTTAATAAATTTTGAGTCAATGGATTTGTGGGAAATACTGACGACATTGATAAAGTAACATCCAGGCTCAATAGTCAGAACCATCCCGGCCTGCAAAGTTCTGGCAGTCCGTAATCTTCTGATACCCGGCATAGCGGAGCGTTCAGGATTTCCAGGCAGATAACCCCCAACATCATGCACATCAAGACCCAAAAAGTGGCCTAAGCCATGAGGCTGAAACACTTCATTCAAACCCGCTTTTACCATGTCATCGACTTCTCCACGCAAAATACCGCCTTCCTTGAGCGATTGAAGCATAACTTTGTTTGCCAAAAGATGCATGTCGGACCAGTTGACCCCAGGCCTCGCAGCCTTTATCACAGCGTTACGGGCATTCAATACAGCGTTGTAAACGATCTTTTGGTTTTCTGTGAACTTTCCGTTCGCCGGAAAGCTACAAGTTATATCGGCAGCGTAGCCGCAGTAATTGCCGCCCATATCGAAAAGGCTGTTTACATTAAAGATATTCGAACCAGTTATTTTATACTGAGGAAAAAGTAAATATTTAATTAAGCGACAGCCTCTCAATCCCAAATGAAAATTGTACAATTTCTTACCACATATCGCCATCCTTTATAATTTTGTTATTAGGTGCACCAGCATGTCCATAATGCAGGTACGATCCATTGTGTCCACTTCCGCAAATGCACGTGTACGACACGTGGCGACAGCCACCTATCGAATACACGTAATGTTTGAAGAGCGCCTCAGCCTGAAATTCCGTAAAGTTATGACGGACATTTCGCATCACGACTTTGTGAGCGTCTGAGCTAACTTTGGCGACGTAGCGGAGCACTTCGAGCTCCTCGCTTGTTTTTATAACGCGACTACGGAAAAAATAATACACACGACGTGTGAATGACGATAAAAAAAATTACAATATGTGAATATACTTGGAAAAAAACGCGCATTCTATACAATTCGAAAGAAAATAAACGGATAAAAAAAAAAATAATGCAGTGTTGAAAATTTTATAAACTATCCCAATTTCTAGGTTACATAATCATTTCTGTTGGAGACTGTCTGATTCTATACAATTCAAGAGGAAATATTCGTATAAAAAGATAATACAAAGTGTAAAAAAAGCATAAACGCCTAAAAAATTTAAGCCTGATCAACCGATCGCAATTTCTGAGTTATATAATCGCTCATTTCTTTCGGAGACTGTCTGAGTGTCAAGATAGTCATATAGTTTAGTGCAACAATGCGAAAACCCAATTTTTTCAGATGCCGAATTCGCATTTCTTGAGGTCCGATCAAACTGGTCGTGTTACGGCAATAATGCTCCGGTAAATTAATCAAAACAGCGGTTTTCTTGTTTTCAATATTTTTCGTCAACGAAAAAATGGAGGTGTTGATGGAGCGCGGATGAATTAGAATGTCGAGGGTGTACAGATCTATCATCGAAAGTTGTCCGATCATGACCGCTCTGCTTAATTTGTCATCGCCACCAACAATCTTCGACAAGGGTCCCAACAAAAGATCAGTAACGCGCCTCAGTCTCGATCTCATAAAGATTCTTTTTTCACAATGAATTTCCGGTATCATTCGACACGAGTAACGATCGCATTCTAGCGCCATGGCTCTGTCAAGAAAACACAATTTTTCTCGCAGATACATAATTCTACTTGTGTCCCGGTTCAAGTGCAATTTTTCGAAGAAGTTCGTGGTGAACAATTGATCTACGAGATTGAGCGGTTTTTGCTCAAGGTAAATCAACGACAATATAATGTTCAATGCGTCGTTCGTCGCAAAGGACGAAAATTTCGATTCCAACGATATTTGAAATGTCTTCAAAAGTTCATCACTCTTGGAAGTCCGAAAATTCAAATAACCAAAAGGTACGAATATGGGAGCTAGAAGCGAGGCTGGAATGTCCATTGAATTTTTGATCAGATATTCTGCGCAAGTGTCAAAAACTTCGGTGCTTTTTATGCGATTTTTGCCGCAATAGTTCATCACCAGGGCAATCAACGCAGGATCTTTCGTTGTGAATCCTTTCTCTTTCATGAATCTCGCCAATGAACTTTCCAACGATTCTCTCTCCGAAAATTTCAATTTAGTTACAGTTTTCATGAAATCAAACAGTTCGCTCTCTTGAGCAGTATTGATGTGCAATTTCAACCACTTTTGTGCATAATACAAAGCGTTTTTTGTGTTGCCGTTATCGAACGTAACTTCCAAAATGTCAGACATTTGGTTCCCATTCAGCCTCCACCAATTGGTCAATAATTTTTGGTCCAATATAGTTTTAACGATCTTTCGACTTTGCCAAAACAACGGAAGTATCCTGAACAAAGAGGCTAAATTCTTTTCATCAATTTCGGACTCTCGTGCTTTAATTCCGATCCAAAGATTGTCTAAAACTTCGCGGTACGTTGAATCTCCATAGGAGGATAAAACTTTTACCAATTCGATCAACTGGCCGATATGAAATTGTCCTTTTGTTGCGCGTATCAATGCTTCGTCACAAAGACGATCTTTGTGCACGTTTCTCGACGGACTGACCCGATCTTTTCCCAGCAAAGCAAGACCATCGATTATCATCTCGTTGTCGCGCGTTTTTGTGATCATGTCCATCAATTGATCCAACACCCTTTCGCGGCCATTCGAGCTATTCAAAAACGTTTGATCTCCAGCATCTGTTTCCCTTGAAGAACCTTTTCTTCCGAATGTACAATCATCATCTTCGAATCTCATTATTTCCTTCAGAGCTTCAAGGGCAACACGACAATTTATTTCATCGGTTATCATATTTTCTATAATAGGACCAACACGCTTCGGAAATTTCAGATTTTCTTCGTTGGTCATTTTATCATCACTCGTATTTTCAATAATGTCCATGTCAGTGCTAAACAAAATAGCTGTTCCCTCATCAGTTTCGATATGAATTTCTTTCTTCGCATCATCGCTTTTTTTCATTTTTTCCTTTTTTCGCCCAACAGGCACTTTTAGTTTCGTATCAGTAAAAATAAAATCATCGATATCACGAGTCTTTTGTACAATTAGTCCAGCTTCGTGAATTTTTGGACCATCCTGCATGATAATACTCGTACGGGTTAGTGGCAAGAATTTCGATTTTCTTCTGCGATTGAATTTCGTGCATTTGTGACTAAACTTTGCGCAGGTTAGACCAAAGTTGAAAGTGTAAGGAAAAAGTATTCTTGGCAACATTATGTCTTGTGCGAGGTTGAGGAAACAAAAATTTAATTTTTTTAATTGATACCACCGCACAGTGAAATTCTGGGATCGATTAATTAGGACTTTAAACTTTTAGGTTACATATAAGCTCCCGACATTTAAAATACAAAATAATTCCTGTCAATTTAATCGCTCTAAAGTTAGTTGTAATTTATTCCACAAAAATGAATATTCATTTTTTTCAGCAATAATGAAAAAGAAACTATCGGGAAAATCGTTCATTGCGAAAAACCGTGTTTTATATGTTTAACCAAGTATACTCACCATTCACAAATAACTGGGTACAAGATTTCATTGTTGACTTGAGATCTGAAAACGATGAAAAAAAATTTAGTCAGAAACTAGATAAAAAATGTTTAAAATTAAGAGTATGGATCAGTCACCCCGCCCGCTTCGAATTTTCGAAAGTGAAATTTTTCCACGCCGTTCGTCCGATCGGAATAAAAAAAGTATCAACCCACGCAGAAAAATGGCAAAACTGGGCTCATACTTTTTTATTCCGATCGGACGAACGGTGTGGAAAAGTTTTCGCTTCAAAATTTGCAGCTGTCTCTCTCGCACTCATGGCGGCTCAGTCGGTATGACTCCTAGCCTTAAGGGAATGGGTCAGTCACCTAACTTCACCGCGAATTTTCGAAGTTAAAATTTTTCGATACAATTTGACCGATTACAAAAAAGCTCTGTCAGCCCACGCAGAACGATGGCAAAAATGGGCTGACAGGGCCTTTTTGTAATCGGTCAAACCGTGTCGAAAAATTTTACTTTTGAAATTTGCAGCTATTTCTCTCGCACTCATGGCGACTCAGTCGGTACGACTGCTAGCTTTAAGGTAATGTGGAACATACTTGATCGGTAAGAAACCTGTGAACAAGTTTTCACAGGTTTCTTACCGATTTTACATTTTGAAGGAATAACGAAATTTGTTCATTTTTCGAGAGACTGGAAGAAAAGTGATTCTTTTATCTCGCTCTAAATATAGTTTAAACCAAAATTTGAACGCGGTATATTTACCGACTGTTCGCGTTGATATTGTCGATAACGTAGGTGTCATTTATGATTCTGTTGATAAAACTGGTTAACTCTATCGGTAAAAATTGTTCATATTTTTAGAAAAGCTCTAATACTACTGTTCCAACGTTTAGAAGAGCAGAACACGGTGTTTTGCTCATTTCCGAAATGTCTATTGTTCAAGAGAAAAATTGAGGGAACCGGTCGTTTCACTCGGGCTCAGTCGGTACGTCACGTCCAACCGGTAAAAAAAAGTTTCCAACATTTTGTCTCGAAGGCGATTTAAATTTCAAATTAAAGCCAAGAAAGTGATTCGTTTGAATATAATTATTTCCTTTTTTTTTTATATACCTCTTGTTTATGAGAAAACTTGGAATCGCGACATCATCTATTTCGTTAGCGTGGCAATAAATATTTCGGAGATACATACTGTTTTATGCCCTCGTACGTAGCTTCACAGGAGAAGAGGTTGCTGTCGCTGTTTTGGCCATGCTTTGTGCAAAAATACATAAGATTAAAATAAAAGAGAGATAATGATGACAAATATATTAAAAAATATATTTTCATTGATATGCAAATCATAATGAAAACCTTGATAATGTTGCAGAACTTACCAAAGTCAATATCATTTTTGCACGCAATTGAAGCATGACCGATTCTACATCACAAGTGTAATAAACTTCATCCACGTCATACTTCGCCTTGAAATCATCACAAGTGTTCAATTTTCCACACCAGATCTCGTATTCCTTGGGCAATTTTGGAACTAAAAGTATGGAATTTCCTGTAGTGACATCTATCGCTCCCATACAGTCGGGCTCTTCAACCCCGAAGCACCATTGGAAAAAGGATTCCTGTTCTCAATTATTACATTTAATTTCGTAATTACGATCATTGGCTTAGTTTACACCGGAGTGCTCGATCCCGATTCACTTCAGACCGAAGTGAATCGGGATCGAGCGCTCCGGTGTAAACGATCCGGAGTAAAAAAATGCTGCAGTAATATTTTTGACTCAGTGTCACCTGTCGAAATTCGTAGTTAATGTCGGTATCGTTGAATGGAACTTCTGAACCCCCCTGCAATAATACAACCGCACCAGACGCCGGAACGTTCGGTGTCTCCCTCAATCGGGCGACTAACCTATTACGGTTTTTCCGAAATAGCGACATTGGAACTTTCAATGTGTGATCCCCCATTGAATAATACGAATCCATGATTTTTCTGAAATATTTTTTATAACTATTCATTCAGAATATGAAAATTCCTTTATGCCTTGGGTTTCGATTTTCTTTTGATAATATATTGAAAATGCTTACATTAAGTAAATATTTGGGGTTATATTTATAATTTTGAATTTATGCAATTTTTTATAGTTTATTCAAAATTTAGACAAGGGATTTTGAAAAATTTATTTAAAATGATTTCTTACAACAATTGCACTGATGCACAAAATGAAAGAATTTTTGAAGGGCTGTATCTCGATGGAAATGGTCGTGATGCTTTTTGTTAAAAAGCATTTTAAAGCTTGAATCTTTTTGTTTCGAAATTTACATTTAGCAAATTTCATTTTGAAAATAGCAGTTTTTTTTTACTACTAAATGTGAAAAACGAAATCTACATTTTTTTCTTTGACTGGAAATGTGAACGATATGCACAAATTTATTCTCAGTCAATCGGTTCCGTGACGCTTGTAAGACCATATTTTAAGCTTCAAAATAGGACCGAATAATTAAAGATTTTCAGTATTTTGTTTTTGTGATGATTCAAAGGAAAACAACTGTTTGTTTTGGCTCCTAAAGTTTTATTCAAAATTCTGCCACTCCTAACATTAATAAATTTCACATTAAAAAACCATTAGAGAATTTCCCAATTTCTTCGAAACTTTTACGAGTTCTTTCTATGCACTTCACTGCATAAGAAAAACATGGCGTCTAAAAATAACCTCCAATGAAAAAAAAAACAACAAACAGTGAACTGTTTTATTGGATTGGATTGAGCACGGAGTAATCAAAAATCGATAATAAACAAACAAAACATCCTCGAGGAACATGAACAAAAAAAAAGAATCTTGACAACCGGAGCTCCTATTGACTATGGACAAACGTGCGCAAAACAGTCACACAAATACGCGAATTTAGTTGGATCAAAAAACGCATCTTTAAGAATAATTATTATGAAAAAAAATTTTGTGTAACTTTGAGATGAAATAATACACTTTAATACTGAAGGAAAATCACTATTGGAGAAGAGAACACATTTTTTTCAAGGACAATGACATGTAGAACGTTTAAATATACATACGTTCGTGAAGCTTTAGTTGCGGCCATATTGGAAATTTTGACGTTCGAGTTGATTAGTTGATTTGCGCCTGCGCGAGAATCCTCCTTGTTCGTTTGCTCGGACTTTTACTAGTCGGTTATTTTTACTGTATTATTATTATTATTGGCTTTGTTGTTGTTGATATTATTATTTTTATTACCGTACACCTCCTGTGTTCACTATAACGAAACGATAGGACATGTACTATGTACTCGCCCGGGGATACGATATATAAATTGTTTGATTGTTTCCTTTTATTTTCCTTTTACTTTTGTTCGCAAAATAACGAATACACTTTTCTTAAGCCTTTGGAAAGAGTAGACGCAGCTGTGATACAAAATCAACTGCACGTTCAAAATTTCCCATCTTCGATAGCAACGTGTATTATTGACCACATTGACCATATTGGCGAGCCCTATCTTTTTCTTATCAATCACGCGGTGTATACATAATACATATACATAATGGGCGTGTTATATATTATGGATGTATGAAAAGTGGTTAAAGCTCGAGCCGATAAAAAACGAGAGCGGAAATACCTACAGATACTATTATAGAAGATTGTAATTTTTTTAAGAATTCCCGCAAATTTTTGGAATTTCAATTTCGACTTTTTTCGTTTTCAAATGCTCTTCAACGTTGATTTGTCATCATCAGGAGGTTTTAGATTTTTTTTTTGGCAATATCGTTAAGTATTTTTCACCTAATTTCTATTGATTTATGCGATCGTGTGGACTAAAGGCTTTGTAAGCGCGAAGGCGTTGCGGGAGCACATGCCACGCATTTTCAATGTCATTGCGAAGTTTTGTGTTGGTAAACACAGGGTTATTATTTATCGCAATGCCAGCAGAGAATCGAGCGGGGTGTTCAATTTAATTTTTGCACAATATAAATTTATGGCCTCGGACCATATTTGTCCCACATTCGTGTTATTGGCTGTATACTGCAAGAAGATCGAAGGAGAGACGCCGCTCTGGTGTAGCCCCATCGACGAAACATTTTCGCCTACGGCTGTTATAACCTCATAATAAGGGACGAGGTCAACGGTTCTCTCGTTTTCGTAGACATCATTCGTAGCACGATATACGATGGCGATTGGTGATTGCCTCAGTCGAAGTTTCGTACAATATTGACGAACATACAGTGTGTCCGAAAAGTCGCGAATAATACAAAATGAAGCATTACGAAGATTTTGAAATTCTGGAATGAAAATTCTTTACATATTTTTCTTTGCGATGCATCGTTTGGGAAAATATTGACCGATTTGTAGCAACCAATCCGGGACGCCCTGGAATGCAGCAATGAGTGGAAGGGTGGCGCATCAATCCTACTTATGATCGACACTTAGGGTGTCCAATTTTTATCGACGCACCGGATTGGCTGTCACCATATTATCAGTATCTCATTAACGATACGTCGGAGAAAAAAATCGTTGAGAACTTTTGTGCTCAAATGATTAAGATCTATCTGTGCTTGCAAAAATTGGTTCTGACATTTAGGACACCCTGTATGTAGGTATAATATTTTCTTTTTTTTAATTCAGTCGGAAAGGTACCACTTTTCGAACATAAAAAACAAGGTCGAAAAGATCCGAATCGCTAGCGGACAAGGACAGAAAGAATGGCTAAAATTGAATTTTTTTTCAAGCCTGACAAGAAAAGAACAGACTTTTAAAAAATCTAAATAAAAGAGCTTTATAAAGAATTATGAAATAGCGACGTCGCAAAATGTTTCTTCAATATTTTTTGGTTATGAAATAAATTTTTTCACGATGCTTCCTCCTAAAACAAAAACACCGGAAACGTTTATAAATTCACTTGGTCAGACGATACAAACGAGTGATTCGCGATTATTTCAAAACTCTCGTCCTACTCAGAAGAGTTTGTTAACTTCTCCCACGTAATACGACACCGAGGAATTTCTGAAACAATTGAATATTCGTGAGACTTTGCGAACGCTGACCACGCTATAGTTTTTCAAAACATCGCCTATATGTTTGTGTATTGTTGGAGTTTGACTAATAATACACACGGGAATAATAAAACTTGTGATTTCTTCGACTCGTATTGTATCGCAAACTGTGTACGACAATAATAACAAAGCATTTAATCTTGCTTATCTCCAGACATTTTTTTCAGTCTACGATTCTCGACATGTAAACAACCGATAATGGATAAATTATACATGAATTAAGATTTATGTGGAATTTTATATATTAGATAAATAAAATAAAAATTAGCACGTACTAGAAACTTTTCCAAAAGTGCGTTTAGACCGAGATATCATTTTTTTAAACTTTAATCTTTACATTATACAGTTTTCGGAGTTGTATCAGGCTCAGTTGCGATATTTCAATATTTTCAAACGAATCATTTAGTAAAAATTTAGTATTTCTCCAATTTCATTGTCCGCTTCAATTATTACTTATAGCTCTAAATATAAATCATAATAGACATAGCAGATTTGTTCAAGCAATTATACCATTGTCTTTTATGTGTATTATTTTGAGACACTGTTAAGAGCCATTAGTAACTCATTTGAGATCCTTCTGGGCCACCAACGAAGACAACTTATGTTTTTCCACGGTTATATTTAAGCGAACGTCATTGAACGAGAAGAACTCGCATCTTCTGGGACTGACATAATTTGGTCGTGTTCCCGAAATAAGTTCTTTCATCGGTGCCACGCATGAGGACTTGTGCCATACTAATATATATATGTATATATATTAAACACGTGACTTGGGAGGATTGTGTCATAACCTCGCAATTGTCAACGTTTACGAACAATACAAATATAAATAAGTACAGAATAAATAAAACATTTTAAAAAATCGAAAAATCTGTTTATGTAGCATGAAAATGATATTTTTTTTTCAACCAGTAACAATATATTCCTTACGACAGTCCCAAAATATGGAATTACACATTATCTTATTAATTTATTACCCGTAAAAGTGCAACAATGCCACGATTACGTAATGATAAAAAAATACCCAAGAATAACATGGCGGTTAGAAAAAAATTTATGAGAAACAGTATTCGTGTATCGACGAGATAAATCGGCAAAATTCGAGGTCGAGATAAAGAGTTACGTAAGTCGAACCGTTGGCATTCCTAAGTTTTCTTTGTTGCAGGTGCCATGGCTTGGCAGTAGATTATCAATTTAGTAAATAAGGGCTGCGTCCTTAAGGCGGAAGGGTACATTATCGTTCTCGGTTTTCTGAATTCACTTGAGACGTGGATGAGCTCTGAGAAATACTTCTCAAACGTATACATACATATATAGCTAATACTAGAAAGAGGAAATGGTGTGTTATATTTAAAAGCGGATGAGAGCGTCTGAACATTACGAAGACGAATTCTATTCTCGCGTACGCTAGACTGACAAATCTGAAATTTATATGAGATCAAAAAGTTTGGAGGAAAACGAAAAGTCCGGAAATCAATTAAAGAAAAAGAACAGCAACAAACAAATCGTCGGGACCATTTTTGTATGATTCTTATTATTAATTGTCGACGCCAGCGCCACTCGCGATAAATCACTGTACAAGTAAATTGTACCATAAAGTATACAAATTATACATAGACAAGCATGAAAATGGTTGATTCATGTTGGTCTCCAATAATTTATTGATCGATGAGTTGAAAGTTTTACGAAGCGAGATCAAAGATTTTGGCTGCAACTGAGTAATGATCTAGAGAGTTGTTTTCATCGAGACAAAGAAAAAAATCGTTGAACGAACACAGTATATTCCAGGTAGACGACGGTTGGCGCCACGATAATAGTCAAAGCCCTCGTCATTTCGAGTTGCATGACGCGAAGAAATCAACAGATCGAAGAAACCCAGTATTGTTCAAATATAAAAAAGCACAATAATATATTAAAATAAACAATCGCGTGCCAGAAGTAATTGAGTTAACCAGAAAGTCGATCTGCATTTATGATGCTCATCGCGGGACCTCGATTTTACCGACAAGTCGGCACCGGATATTAACGAAACGAAATCGAAGCTACCTGAAGCCAATTTCCGCGTTACTTCCAACTCTTTTTATATCGATTACCGCCCTACTAAATACAAAGTTAAAAGAAAGAATTTCGGGTAAATGAACCTTGGAAAATTGACTTTCAAGTTAGTCGGAGCTCATCGTTAAGGGCACTTTTATTCTGACGTACTAAAACCTCTCGTAATATACCAAAATTTCAAGTGTTCATGTTCTCTCCTACATATTCATGGATACCTAATTATGTAACTGTTCGTATAAGTACTTAAGTATTGGGTTTTAAACTTAATTATCGCTGTTTTATATGAGATGGAGTAACTAGTATTATTTTCATAGAAATAACACTAAAACTATACTGTGTTGAAGTATTGGACATAACCTGCAATATTCAGTATTCGAGAGTGAATTTACTTGTACACACTACTTTTTTATAATATCAAAAATGTCAGGTTTTGAACTAACGAAACAGCATATGCGAGAAGCTTTGCTTTTTTGCTTTAATCTAAGAAAAAGTGCTGCTGAAATTCATCGCTTGCTTCAAGAAGCTTATGATGAACATGCTCTATCTGAGGCAAGGTGCAGAAATTGGTTTAGACGATTCAAAAGTGACGATTTTAACCTTAAAGACAAAGAACATCCAGGACAGCCGAAAAAATTTGAAGATGAAGAATTGGAGGCCTTACTCAATGAAGATCGATGTCAGACCCTTAAAGAATTGTCGAATACATTAAACGTTACTGAAATGGCTGTTAGCAAATGTTTACATAATCTTGGACCGGTTTTAAAAAGTGGGAAATTGGTTACCACATCAATTAAACGAGACAACTCGAAAAGCGAAAAACGATTTGTGAATTGCTGCTTGAACGATGCGAAAAGAAGTCATTTTTACATTGAATCGTGATAAACGATGAGAAATGGGTTTATTATGAAAATCTGAAACGACAAAAGCATGGGTATACTGCCAAGTGAACCAGGTCCATCAACGCCAAAATGCAATATTCATGCTCAGAAGGTGATGCTGTGTGTTTGGTGGGATCAAGAAGGTATGGTTGGTGTACCACGAGTTGCTAAAACCGGGTGAAACGATCACAGCTGTTCGCTATAAACAACAATTAATGAAACTAAACCAGGAATTGAGAAAAAAGCGGCTTGAGTATGCCAAACGTCATAAAAAACTAATTTTGCTCCATGACAATGTTCGGCCACATGCAGCAGAAACCGTAAAAAAGTAATTTTGGAAAAACTTTGGGTTTTTGTAACCAATCGCCCCCCCCGCGATTGTTACTTCCACGGCCCAGGGTCTTTCCCCCTCTTAGCCTCCCCACTCTTTCCAACTATTTCTCTACTCTTCCCTCCATTCTCCCACACGTGCGGCTGCAGTCGACTAATTCCCGCACTGTATCGCATTTACCGAGAGCGAAAGGAAACTGCAGAGAACCTTGCCGATACAGCCGGTGCCCGACTAATCTCCACGGTTGGCAATGCGAGCACGCTCAAGTACGGCCACCAGAGGCGCTCAGGCAGGCACCTCCTCAGCTGTGATGCAATGAACCACCAGCCAGTGCACGGCTAGAGAGCCACCCCGTCCGCACGATGAGAACCGTCCAAGGGAGGCCACAAGCCGTACACCGACCGCTCATGCATCACAGAGAGGTGTTTGGCCACGGATTTATGAAGGTGGAATCCGAACCACCCGGGATAGCAGCAGAAAAACTTGAAAAAATTTTCAAACTTTCATTTGTGTTTTGGCCGGGATTCGAACCCGGGACCCAGGGCATGCGAGTCCGAGCCCGTATCCACCGGACCAACCGCTCTCTCCCCGTAAAAAAGTATATAAAGGACATGAACTGGAAAGTCTTACCTCATTCGTCGTATTCACCGGACATAGCACCGTCTGATTATCAGTTGTTTCGAGCGATTCAGAATGATTTGTCATCGTAGCATTTCAAGTCTTTTGAAGATATGAAAAAATGGATCGCCTCAAAAAGCAACGATTTCTATTGGCGTAGAATCCATTTGATGCGTGAAAGATGGAAAAAGGTCGTAGCTTGTGAAGGACAATACTCGAATAAAATAGAATGTACCGTAAACTATAAACATTTTTTTTTTTTTTTTTTTATTGAAAAAACAGCGGGAATTAAGTTTAAAACCGAATACTTGTTCGTCAAGTGTCTAACTGTTCATAATTGCCAGTCCGCATTCGTAAGTGTTGCCGAGTATTATAGGAGCTGGTACTTGAGCGATCGATCGACATCTGCTACGTTATTATGTAAATATCATGTCGAAGCTTTCGCAAAATTCCGAAGAATATATGAAAATTGAATCAACCGCTAGGCATTACTGTGAATGCACACAATCGTCTCTTGTATGCCTAGTATCTGGCTGATATTGTGAGTACAGCGTGAGCCAAAAGTTCCGCTTAAAAATAGAAGGGATTGCATTGCTGAAATTACGAAGAGAAACATTTGTGGCAATTTTTTTTCTTTAATATACTATTCAAGGGTTTATAATTATTCCTGCGGAACTCTCATTATTTTTGAGGCCCAATCTTTACGACCATGCCTTTTTATAACCCAGAAAACTCCGCGTGCTTATAACTCTTGAAGAAATTTGTATTTTCTGACAATTCTTTTTTTTTTCAATGACATAACAACTCTTAAGCGAATGGTACAAGGTTCAATGTCAAGAAACGATTTGTTAAAATGCAGCCAAAGTTGAAAAAAGTGCATTTAAATTGAGTCGTAATTACCGGTTTTCGACTGGGTCAAAATGACCCAATTCAGGGTTGAAATAGTGAAAGCTTATTTTTTTCTACTCAACAGTTTTTCCTACCACCGTAAAAGATTGGCTAATACTAATTTAAGAATGTCTCATGAACGTTGTGCAAAATAAAAAAAATAAAAAAACAGATAAGAACTCTAATTTGGCGATTTGATAATTTTGGACACCTTGACTTTTGAAGCGCTCTATATGTTTGATCGAGGCCCTTGATAACGGACCGTTCGATATTAACGTCGAGGAGAGGCGAGGCATTTGTGTTTGAGGTCGTAGACGAACGTAACGGTGTGACGAGAGTTACGACAGTCGCGTCGCATCGCCAATTCCGCGGATAGATCATTGAGGACAGTGGAAACGTTATAGTTTCTGGTAAATAAAATACAAGAAAAATGCAGCGTAGTTTGAACTTTGATTTTTTTTTTTTTTTTTAATCTATAATTAGACATGTCGAACCAACTTTTGCAGGAGCAAGTTCGACGATCACAACAAGATATAGTTTTTCTTAATTCTTCTATAACGATGAACTAATATATATAAAAAAAGGGGGAAAAAAATTAAACACTTGCCTCATAGAAAAAAAAAACGCTTTGATACCGATCGTCACATTCATTCTTGCACAAATTGCGAATAAAAATAGATCGTTGAACATTCTCATCGCACATGCACACACACAAACACACACACACATACACACACACACACACTTCGATTTTTTGCGTATTCACGCATATTTTAAGGTACACAATGAATGGAATCGAAAGACAAAGAATATAATTGTCACATATTTTAAAGTGTACAATAGTTTCGATTTGTAATCACATGTAAAATTTTAAAATTTGTCTTCCACTCGCTATATTCGTATTGTTAAAAATTGTTTTTTTTTTTATTTTTTTCCTTTTTAACATGATTTACCACAAATATCGATTAACGCGACAATAGCTAGGCGTCTCGAATATGAAGCTTCCATGATCCAGCATAAATCTTCTTGCTCGTGTATCGTCATCCTAAGTATTTACGATTTCATTGTGAATCATCAATCATTAATTCTCGCATACACAATTGCCAATAACATCATGACGGGAGTGAGATTCCACTCTTTGTTTTTTATAAAATAAAACGCATACTTGAAAAATGCACACATCGGTCATACGCGGAAACTGTATACAAAAACGAAAAAAAAAAAGTAATTATTTTACATAATCAGAATAAAGAGTTGAATCCAACGTATCGAAGCAATCGATACTTAATAATGTTTATAGGTAAACTATGCACTAAAACATGCACAGCGAATTTGTAAAGCTACAGCGCTTAAGAACGAGAGTCGAAAGGGTCAAAAAGGCCCTTATGAACGCATTTTAATAAATCATCATTTTCAATCTATCCACGCACATTACTAATCAACATTTTACATTTCCTCGTCATTTTTCCTGGAGACATTTCTCGCTATTCATTTTTTTCTTTAATTTTTTTATTTTTTTCAATACTCAGTGCATTTACTTCAGGGACAGGAAAAATAATGCAAGCAAAAAAAATGCGTCAATAGATATTGTTAAATTACAGGGTCAATAGCCGCGTAAAAAAAAATCGTGGCTAGCGCACGTTGAAGATAAGCAAACTTAGCGTGTTCACACATTCGGGGGAACAGAAGAAAAAAAATCTAAATGAGATCACCGCCTTCCTCGCCCATCGAAACTTCTACAACACTTATGTAATGAATATTTAAACGTTTCTTTTTCATCTCTCGTGGCGGGAAAGTTTGAGCGTTGACGGAAAAATATGAGTAGGCTGCTTGTGAATAAAAACACGTTTCGCGTCAAGTTGAGAATCAAAAAAAAACGTCCGTACAACGCTTACGTACTATCTATCGATATATTCTCCCGCATCTTCAATTTGTTAAATAATAAATTCGTACGATCAAAAAATATCAAGCCTAGCCCGTAAATCTTGATAATTACTCTCAGCCCTCCCTCTTCGTTTGATTTCACAGGAATTCCATGTTTATGTACATGTAGGATCGTTTCCCTTTAGTTTTTTTTTTTTTACTGAGCGTGATCTTGCACGTGGTTATGGACTCGGTACTCAGCGCCGAGAACTTTGTGTTCGCATTTCCACAGTTATAACTAAACTCTCGAATTAATATCGCTTATATCACAAAATAAACTTCCCGTCAAACTTCTTTTCCTTGAAACTCTCGGCAAACATCTAACCAATCATTCGTTTACTTCCTTGAAACTGTATTGAAAAGAAGAAAATCTATGAACCGTATTGAATATAAAAATATACTTTACATCTGACACAATTTTTTGAAGAAACACACTCCTTTTTTCTATATAAAATGAATGAAACATGTTTTTAAAATTCTGTTGTTTCCAAATTCTGCACAAATGTTTGTAAATACTGAAAAAAAAACAAGGCTCAATAACAGAGCAACGAAAGCGGATCGGTGCTGGATTTTATTTTATTTATTTTGTTTTCCTTCGCACGCTTGAATTGTTCTAGATTCGCTCGATTAGTGGATTTTGTTATTGACGTGTACATGCGGCCTCGCGTATTGAAGTGTTGACGCCATGTTGAATGGTATTGAATAATAGGTATATTGGACGGTAAGTCCACACACCCAACTTGACGCGTACACTTTTGAACGTATCTCTCGACCGGGCGGTCTTTTCAACATTTACCTCCCACCATACCCCGCGTACACTCTAGAAGAAAGAGAAGGGAGGTAGATGCTTCACTATTCTAGAGACGAATTTTCGTAATCGTCCGGACTGCGAGTTAACAAAGGGGCGTACCACAACAAGGCCGATCGTATCCGAAGTTTGACGAGACGGAAACTCACGAAACTCACAATAGATTTTCGCTTCAAATGGGGATATCTCAATTTATTTACAAATATAAAATGACTTGCTCAAGAAAACGCAATGCCGGTTAATTACAATACGTATTTGTATTACGGGCGCTCCGAGCTCTCTCATTCGTCCAAGTTTCCCCGGAGTTCTCCATGCAGACACGTACAAACAACATAGCCTTGTGTTTGTACGTGTTAAGCATGGAACGGGTCATCAAGAGACCAACGTACGAGACTCGCAATTTTCTCTCACCGATCGGTTTTTATGTCTTGCCATTTCGCTGTCCCCTATCCATACATAATCCACGTACAGTGAGGTGTACATGTAAAAATAATATGTAGTTCCGAAAAAAGAATACATATTTACTGACTTTTGCCAGAGGTATTCCGTTAAATTTTTAACGACTTGTTTTAATTTCGTGTTTATGATCCATCGGAAAGAACGAAATGGAGAAAACGGTAGAGAGTGAAAAGAAAATGTTTCGCCGAAAAATTACTAAAAACACAATTAAATTAAATTAAATTAAAAGTACTAAAATCACAATTAAAAACAAAAAAGCAACTGTCGATCGTTGAAAAAAGCAATGATTAATTTTTATCGAGAATCGTTATCAGTTTCCATATCGTCAGAGACCCGTTCATTTGATACGAACAAAAATGTTGAGCTGCGCGAAATTCGTGGTGGTGTCTCATTGGGACACCAATTTCCGAGAGAAATGGATAGAGAAGCCTGTATCGACGTACACACATGCAGGCGCGGATGCAAACGCGATTGCCGGTATCATGAAAAAAAAAAAAAAAAAAAAAAAAAGGCGTTGCGCCGAAACCCCTTGCTCCTTTACCGGCTGAGGGATTCGCGAGGTATTTCGTCAGCATTATTTTTCAAGTACCGGGTTTAAAGTAAGAGTTTCGCGGCACGTACACCAACCGGACGAACGTGAAATACACGACAGCGTGTCAATTGTACATATAGGGTAAAACATCCAATCGCCAGCCATGTACCAGTAGTCGGCCTCTGTCCATACTTTGTACGAGTGGGAAGAGTGCGGAAGACATTTTCCACACTTTTGACACTCGTACAAGGCCGATAACTGGTACATGGCTAGCGACTGGGTGTTTTACCATACGTATACGTTTTCCGTACACGCGCGCTGTCGCGAATGAGAACACGTCGAACTATGTTGAGTGTACAAAGACGTCACGAGAGAAACTCTTTAACGGCGATTTCATCAATCTCGAGCGCGTTAATGAGACTCGAAATGCTCGTAAATCAGTGGAGTCGACCATTGTTTGCAATTCGCATTTGGTTGTGTGGAACCAATTTTTCTTCTTTTTTTCTTTTTCCAAAGCTAATTTCGTTCAAAAACTTCTACACCTAAGTGCATTCGTATAAAACAATGGTCGGTCTACTGCTTGCTAACATTAGTGCCCTTTTCACACACCATAACCAAACGCTAATAACTAAGAATTAACAGTATATATACATCTACCTAAAACTACCAATATACATAGATTGTATAGTTATAACTATGAATTCCAGTTCTTTGGGGGCTCGGGAGTAAGGCCGAAGGTTTCGAACCAGGGGACGGAGGACTGGAGTTTACGATATGAATACATCACCACAGTCCTCCTCACAGATCAAGGGGTTCGTATACAGGCGGCAAAGGTTCGTCCTCGGAATCGTAGAAATAAGGTTTTCTCCTGTATCCCGTAGTGACTCGGTGTTGTTGCTGGAGTTCCCGTCTCCGTTGCCGTTCCTCGTTGCTCTCGTCGACGTCATCATCGTCGTCGTCCTCTTCATCGACCGTTTCGTCCCCGGAGTTCTCGAAATCATCGAGATTCGTCTGGAGCCTTTTGACCGCCTCTTTGATAAGTCCACCTTCCCGCAAGAGTTCTTGCAACAATTCGTAAGGATCATCGTCTCTCGTTGCTGTATTTCTTTTGTGACTATGTAGATGATGGTGATGATGATGATGCCTTTGCTCGTGTGCAGTACCGTTGTTATTCTTCATCCCGCATATCTCGCAGTTGCCGGGTTCGGCCCACGAGCGTGATGGTACGTGATACGGTGATGGCCTATTCTTGTGGCTAATGCTGGATTTCGCCTTGAAGCCGGACAGCCTCAGGTTCTCCTTAATCTGTGATACCAGTAGATCAACGTCACGCGTTATAAACTCCTGGGTTGTTTCCGGCATTACTTTAAATAGATAAGTTGTTTCTTCGGCACTCGGCATTTTACTACTCGCTTAGTGTTGTGCGTTCCTTGATAAAGTATACGATTTATTTTTATTATTACGAATTTACAACAACGTAAACGTACGTAGACTGATAGCGATTTTCACACTCACTCCTCTTTCTCGAGAGAGAGAGAGAGAGAGAGAGAGAAGAAACACAACAAAAGCTTCGGTTCAACGTTTGCTCTTCCTATCTCCCTCCTCTTTCACGACGAGCTGCAAACCGAAGCAGGTGCGCGCTTCATGCGACTGCCTTAACTTCGTATAAATATATCGCTGCTTGGTAGCGAAGCTTTCAAACGAATATAAATTCCTGTTACTCTTTTTTTTTAGTCCAATCCAACGGAAAAATTTCGCATTGATCCTCACGCGCTCTCTTCCGGCCTTTATCTTTGTTTATCAACACACTGTTTTACGATCACTCAAGGCTTCCTTTTGTGCTCTTTACTTCGATGTTGCATCACCGCACCAGTAAACACTAAACACAATAACCCCTTGACGAAAATTTAAGGAAGAGAACTAACGATATAAAAAATTATACGGCGAAGAAATGGTTGACGACGCTTGGCTGAACAAGCCGTTTATTTCGTCGAGGTTTTCTTCACGGATTCTCTCACCGAGCCGACAAAACCCGTCACAACGAGTCACTCCCGCGAACGAGGCACTAAACCCAAACACGGCCACTCACACCGATGCGTTGTGCTCCCGTGGGTACGTAACGAGTGTACACACGCATATGTATATGTATATCTATATATATATATAGGTATGGCTATGTACGCGTAGTATATATGTATATACACAAAGCTGAGTGAGAGCAATGCGTAATCAGCGAAGCGCGTGATTCACCCGGCGAAACCGTTGATATAGCTATATATGTTATTTATAAACATACATCTGTATCACGAATTTGATGAGTAATTCGAGTCTTTTCGTTCAACTTGTTTCTTCGTTCTTTTTTTTGTTTTATTATTATTATCACGTTACGAGGATGTACCTTGTGTCGTTTTAGGTTGTCGGCTGTGTAATTATTGAAAACAAAGTACGTCGATGTAGCCGAATCGAGTTTTTATTAACCAGCGCGAAATACTTAGCGAGGAAGAACCAGCGTGGAGAGAAAGCGAGACAGAAACGCGTATAAATATGTATGTATATGTATGCGGATCTCGAAAAAGACGGTGTGTCTTGTTGCCACAGGGAGTTAGGATCGTGCAAAAGAGAAGGCTCTCTCGCAACGAACTTTACTGTGTGAATGAGCACTGCTGAGGGCTCTCTTGCCTGGTCGTCGCGGTGTCTCTCACTACTACTAACTAACCGAGTTTCACTCGATTGGCACGCACACCGGCATTGTTATTGTTTTGATGCCTATCGCTCACCCGACTCTCGACCGCTCCCCACCACGGCACCGTTTGTCCTCTTTACTCAGTTTTGTTGTGGTTCACCGATCCTCGACAATTATGCCACTATTTCAACGTTCTCTTTAAAACGATCGTTTATGTTGCTCGTAAAATTCGAAATACGCTCGAAATCCTATAACTAAAATTTTCTGCTGATAGTCACACGCACACGCACGCGCACTTAAACACTTAAAAAACACAATGGAAAACCCACGTTGAGAACGTTATTCGATGTTTTCTAGGAAATCCAACCGAAAATACACTTTCGAATTTACTGACTAAGAATTTCCGCCAAATTATTACTTTTTAGTATTTTATAAATAAATCAAATTTAGTTGTATATAACTGCTTTTGAGAGAGAGAGAGAAAGAGAGGTCGCGAAGCTTTGTGGAATGTCGTGCGACAACGACGATCACTGAGCGAGCGGATACAACACACTGAACACACACTCTCGCTGTTCTGTTATGCCGAGCAGGCTCTGCTGTGTATGGAACGAAGAGTCTCAACGCACACTACAAATTCACAACTCACAGACGCACACGTACACGTAGATATACACACACAGAAAAGCGATGGATGATGAAACGCTTTTTAAAAAAATAATACACAGTTCGTTCGCCTTAGTTCGGTTAGAACACAACGAGATAGCGATGATATTTTTTTTAAACACCACGCTGCAAACAAATTGAGCGAGTATTGTAAACTAACGTGAATCTCTGCCTGCTGCTGTTGCTGGCAGCCATGAACCTTCTATTTCTCTGTCTTTCTCTCTCGCCACTCTTATTATTGTTTTGGTTATGCGGCGCATGCGCACAGCACCATCTGCGTCCTTCGCCCTCGTGTAAACAAACCGTTAACTCAAACCCACCGGACGAATCGATACACGAGCCCGCGAGGCATATACCTCTCTGCATTTATATATATATATATCGAACGTGAGAGCTCCGTGTTTTTTACTCTGCATGTCCCCGCGTGTGTCCTCGTGTCGTTTCTTCGAATATGTAGGAAGATTGGCAAAAAAAACGAAAGCATCCGATAAAAGTTTTAGCCCACAGATAGCAAGCGGAGCTCTCGCGCATATGCTTCTTATGTCATACATTATTTTATCGCGTCTTTATACGCGTATACATTATTATAATCCTGTACATCAACAATATGTTATGTATACGTTTGCAACCTTTTGATAAATTGTTTTTATTTTTACTGATAAAGAAACCATCGGCTTATTATCGACAGGTTTCACGCATGAAACTCCAAAGGTCATTTAGTTATTTTTATTTTCTTCCATGCACAATGAGCGCGCCTGTATTATTGAAACGTTGCAAAACATTAAAGCGGCACAACTTCAAAAATCTTCAACAACCGTATCCTAATCCTAACTCCTAATATTACCTATAAATTCGAATAATGTTTGATTATTTGTTCTCCGATAACTCTACAAGCAATTAACGAATCTTTATCAAATTTAACATGCGTATAGTGCGTGTAACGGAATAACACAATAGGATTGAAAAATATGAAAAAAATCAAATTAAATTTGTTTTTTTCTTCACGCGAGCGAAGCGGCGGATAACAGCTATACTCTATAAGACTGAAGAAGCCACGCAATGGAAATAAACATCTATGTATAGCTAAAGAATTCTGTCGTCGTCAAAGCGATACATTGCTCGCTCGATTGTGTCAGACTATAGGATTTTATATGAGGAAGCGAATAGACTAGATCGTTTTGATAGGAGATTCTGAAGGAAAAAAAAAACAATGTCGCGTAGCTGTACGTCGAGGCAGAAAAACAAAGTCGTTCGTAAATTGACTTATTGCGCTATTTAGATGGTATTGAATTAAAACTAAAACTCCGACATTGTTTTCAACATCCGTAAACACCAAACAAGGGCCATGGGGCTTCAGTCGCTCATTGGACTGGGTTATCGTGCTCGGAATAATTTTGAAAAATTCACGGCTTTTGTTCGGACTCTTAACTATAAGATAACATTTTTGCACTGCCGAAAAATGCGTTTTTTCATCCTCGATTTTTTGCGAAAATTCGATACATTTAGAAATTTGAATTTCCAAGCTTAATTAGTAAGTTAATAAGAGTTCTAAGCTTTAAAGTGGTTGAAGACGTGATTAAGGCTTGAGAAGACAATACTCGCTGCTTTTAGTTTATTTTGCTATAGATTCGTTTTTGTCATATTAGTCGAGATGAGAAATCCAAAACCTTCGTATTTATAAATCCCGGGCAATATATAACAAATGGAAAGGGGAATTATCGTAAAAACGAACCTGCGTGCTCGGGAGAGGTGAAGGACGATGGCTCGGAGAGTAGAGGTTAAAAAACTATGAGCCCGGTTGTGAGACATTACGTCACAAAAAGCTTTCCTAAGCGGCTCTTATGAATTTTAGGCTATTTTCGGAAATGTTATAAGCGAGGCGTGTAGTTGAATATCTATCTTCGTAATAGCGGAAGATAAACTAGAAACGAAAATAAGTGCACCCGCGTTCGAACCGTGGAGTACAAAAATTACAAAATCTCTTTTCATTTGAACCAAGATTCCGAAATTTTCTTTCGATTCTTTTTTTAGTTTCGTTAATTCGTAAATAAAAATATGAAACCAGAATTTTAAAAAGAAGACTCACACGTTACCGTCGAATAACGATTTGCTTTTTTCAAACTGACTGAAATCCGAGAATCATTGATATCCGAAGGACATTTCATCAGAAAACGAAACTGAACAATTTGCTGTAAAACATTGAGAAAACTGAGCAGCCATTTTTAGGTAAAATTTCCGTATAAACAAATCAAACTCTCGATTACTACCATTTTTCCAACCCCGATCGTTACCAACATAGGTCTAAATGACCCATTGTCAGTTCCGAAATATTTTATACCCAAACAGCAGCATAATTCACCTGTCTAAAAGAAAATAAAGGTCAAAATGACTCGATGGTAAGTAACCTACGGTAAAGTTCAACTTTTACTGATAAAGGTCTTTAGAACATTTTTTAATGACCCAGTCCAAGTATTGCCCGCATCTAGTCCTCCGTTACATGCGTCATGAGCAAAACGCCCTTTTTTATATACTTTTTATTAATAATCAAAAAATGATAAACGATACATTTATAGAATTTTCATGAACATTTTTACGGTGTTTCGCAGAACATACGCGCTTGTACTGATTTAACACACGGTGTGATAAAAGTTCCTAAAGTTGATTATAAAATTTAGTTTTTTTAGCGTGTGTGACGGAGGGCTAGATTTGTAAAACGAATATTGTGCATGGGGGATAAATAAAAGGGGACAAAGTGCGGAGGAGGAAGAACGAGGGATTTGTTTGGACGTTGTTATCGCACACCTTCGGTGCGCTCGTTTCACGAGAGACACCTATACGAACTCTTGTGTACACTGTACACACTTGCGGTTATTTTGTTGCCCGAACGTAAAGGTGGTTAAGGGGTGGGGAAAAAAATGGCTGCTTTTTGGGAGGAGGGAAGGAGTGGGGGAACAAGTGTATGAAAGGGCAGAAGTAGAGTGGGGAAAATGTGTACACGGATCAAGGTTACTCTCCGGGCTCTCTACGTCATCGTAATGCGAGAAGAGTTTTGCCATGCGCACAACACAACAACATGACAAGGCGCTGTGTATATTTTTCTCCATTTGTTTACATACACGTGGATACTTTGTTTTTTTTTTTTTTTTTTTTTTGATAAACGTTAGTCATCTGTCACACGCCTCTCACCTCGAAAATCAGATTATCAGTTCTCCGATATTTTACGACTTATTTCAATGAAAATTGGAGCAAATGATACCAAAATGTGGCAATAAAAATCTTAATTATTCGATTTAACGAAATAATTGAAATTTCGTCGTGAAATTCAGTGTAGTCTTGCATTTTGCCATTATAATAATCCTCTTATATAAAATTCATGAGTAACGCATGATATTGCAGTTTTGTCACCGTTTTTTCACTATTCTGATTGGTTCGCTATTACGTTGTACGTAATTCGCATCTTGTGGGGTACCCTGGTGGATTCAGTAACCAAAAAACAACGGTGATAGTAAGAAAACAGCCCAAAAGCGGGTGGATTATCATCCAGTTACTCTAAAGCGAAATTCAATCGTTGTCATTCACTAAAAGTATTCAAAATATTTTTTGATCATTTTGAATGGTTATGTTCATATTTTGAAGGTTCTTTTTTGCGTCAGAGGTTTCTTATGAAAATAACTGGAAGTTATGATTTTTTTGGGTTCCTTGATCCGTTAGGGTAGATTTCAAGTGAAATTTTCACTCTGAAGTTATTCTGTCTGCCCTAAAATGTCACAATTACAGCTGGTCCTTCAAAATATCTATAACAAATGAAATTCGTTGTTGACAAGTGACGGACAGGAAAGATCAATAGCGAATTATAGTTATTCTAAATACATCTCGAAAAAAGGCTGATTTTATTAAAACTTAATCTATACATTTTCTCCTTTTTTTCACTACACGCCTTTTCATAAACGTTATAACTTATTATCAAACGAGTTTTTAGGTTTACTTATTGCTTCACCGGATTGGTCGGAATCTGGCGTTTCGATTTCACTACAATTAAACCTCAATAGACCCATTTGGTACAATTTTATAAAGCAATAAAAGTCGTCGGTCCAATAAACCGATAGTGTGTAAGTAAGGTACTAGAAGTTATAGTGTGTAGCTAGGGTTAAGTAAAAAGAAAGTCCGAAAACCGTCATATTCGAGTATATTGATGTGCGGCAAAGCTCTATTGATGAATAATCTTTTATGGATAAATCATATTTTTTAATTAATTCTGACGGTTTCATTAATGTTAAAGTTTATTTTGTTATATTTTTTATTTTATTGTTAAAAATAATTTTAGACAAGAAGTTGACACGCGCAAAGGGCCCGTTTAAATCGCCTAGTTTGAATTTAACATACACCTCAATTTGAAATCTGACTCGAAGATCGTTGTACCTATTTTTAAAAGGCAATTAACGGGTAAAATCACTGTAGAATTTTCGAAAAATCGATTTTTTTTATTGGCTTAAAATATACTTTGAGCCCTCTTGAATATGAGGCAAAAAGGTTTATACCTGAAAAAAAAAAATTTTTCATTGAAATTTCTTCGAGCGCGTCGGTCATTTCAGTACCACGTTTCAAAACTTTAAACGCGTTTTTCTCGAAACACGATTTTTCAAAACAGCACGCAGCATAACTCCAACAATTTTCATTCTTTTCATTTGAATTTTTGACAATATCTTAAAAATAACATTTCGAAGGGAAATACGTACGGAATTTTCGATAAGTTCATTTAAACATTTTTTATCAACAAATAATTACCCTTTTTTTCTGTCGAAAATTGAACCTCTTCATTCAACCACTCGCCAATAATACAAAAATGAGTATTTTCAAAATCCCCTACGTACTTCACTAGCTATGAGTGTCTAGATTAAGATTTTTTTTTTTTATTATTCCAGATCAACAATTGCACCGGTTACACTGCGTGCCGCAGAGCGCCTCAAATTCATCAAGCCTCGAGGGAATGGCTCTGGTGTTGCCATTTTTAAATATTTTTCAATCATAATTTTTTGTTGTACAAGTAAATATATGCTTAATAACTCCCCCGAATATTATTACTCTATTACCTTTCCTTTCGCCCGAAAAAAATGGTCGAAAAAGGGTATTTTTTGAGGCCGTCACAGTGGTTTTAGCCCTGAACCGAATGGCGCAATCCTCGCGACGAAGAACACACGAACGAATTTATTTTTTATACATTTTATGAATGTTTTATTGAACTTATTACTTTGGATCAACGTTAATTGATGCATGATTTTACTGGATTTGTATAAAATTGTTTTTACTTATGAGTTCGAGATTATGATTTTTTCGTTTTCATATTTAATCCATTTTGAATGAATTACTGATTTTCCAGACCTGAAAACTCAACATTTTGAATTTATGACTTGCAGGATTTCGAAATTGCATGATTTTTTAAAATTAATAACGTGAGAATAACTACAACAGAGCGCACTAAAATTTAGGTTAAAATTTTTGGCCTTAATTTTCAAACGATACAAATAAAAAAATGTTAAATTATTTTACTCTTATTGACTTCTTATTTTTATTTTATTCGTTTATTTTGTATTTATGGCGACGAGATCGAGTTTTTCGATCTTTCGTTATAACAAAAAGATATCATTTAAAAAAATACTATTTATAAAGAACAAAATAAATTTGCAATTATTTACATGTCCGAAGTGAGCGAAAAATGTGAACTCTCGACTTTTCTCTTAGCCTCGTCGTACTTCGATTGCAATTCCTCGGGATCTGTTAGAAAACGTTGCCACATTATTGTTGTGTCACGCTCGAAGGAATTGTCCAGAGTCTTTCTCTGTGAACAAAAGATAAGTTGTAAATTTATTTTAGAAAAAAAAAAATGGAAAAAGTGTTTTTTGGAAATATTAGCAATGTATTTTTGTCTTACGCTCATGTCTTTGATTTTTGCTCGAATTTCTGTGACACTCTCCTGCATATCACGAACACGTCTCGTACTTTTATCGAGGCGCTCCAATAATTCGTAAGACGTTGGTTTCAAACTGTTTGTCGGACCTTTTATTTCTTCGTCATAAATCGACATTATTTCGTCTTCCCTAAAAGATTAAATATTTTCAAAACATTGTAAATTATTTCCAAAATCAATAAATATGATTTTTCAAAAATATAGCAAAAATAATTTTCGAGTTCGTTGTTTGTGCTTTTTTTTTCGAGCAAATTTTTGAAGGTTTGGGCGATTGCTGCATTTGAAAAAAAATTTTGAACTAAAAAAATTTCGTAACTGTTTACGTTCTTCATTGTGTAGGAAAGAAAAACTTACAGCTGCTTTAATTTAGCGATTCTCGTATCGTGATGAACGCCCAAAAGAGCTTTTTTCCGTCTCTCGTTTTCCTGTACCAATTCATCGTACTGTTTCGTCGCTACGCTCAAATCGTCAGGATTGCTGTCCGCACCAAGAAGTAACGATATCAATACTTTGTTGAAAACATTTTGTTCCCTCGGTGGAGACTTCAAAATGGCCTCATATTTCGCTTGTTCCTCTTTCATACTTTCCTGTTTGATAAAAATTACAATTTTTTTTCTATATTCGCAACTTTATTTGATGAAAATTACAATTTTTTTTTTCTATATACGCAAATTTGTAATTTTCTCCATTTTTTCTCCATAAATTATTTCTGGTCTATTTTATTTTCATTTATCATTGAGTAATTAATTGACATCAATTTTAATGATATTTCCATTTTCCATCTTTCATTTTTTTCTTTAATATCATGAAAAATTTGAAACTTTTTTTGTTAACTTTTTATCGATAAAAGTTTTTGAGGATGAACTGCACATGTGCTCAAGACGGTAATTTTATCCCATGAAAATTTGATTAAGTTTTAAATTACAAATTATATTTAAATTAAAAAAAAAAGATTAAGAAAAGGTTTGCAAAAAGCATTTAGAATATTCTAAAAAAATTCATATGCATTTAGAGAAAATCACTAAACTCTGAAAAAAAGTTGTCTGATAATCTGTCACAGAATAATTTGTTGAAACAATTTGTTCATAAATTTTCCGAATTATTATTATTAAAAATCAATGTCTGTAAAGTTTTGGATGAATAAATTTTTTCAGGTTTTTGTTCAATTGCGTAGTTTCGAAATTCTTATTCAATAAAATTTTTGGCTGAGAAACGTGTGCAATTCTACCGTAAGTGTTACCGAAATTTCTAAAACAAAAATGTATTCAGAATCGATTTTTTCCATCCATTTATTTATTTCTATTCATTTTTAATTGTTTCTAATTGTGTGAAAAATACTTACAGATCGCATTGACGAGAGACTGTATTCAGTGGCAAGATAATAACGACCATCAGCAATAAATACAACAATTTCTTTGAGTCGACGAAGCTGAAGTTGCATCAACATACAAAGTAAATCCGAATGTCCGTGTCCTCGCTCGCGAGCGAGAGTCCGCAAATTTTGTAAGTTTTCCAAGCGGTGTTTTCGCCTCTCAGCCCTCGCGTAACCGTCATCCACGAGCATTTTTGTTAACACGAGCCTCGCGTATTGTTTCACGAGTTCCAACAATTGTTGCTCACGCATTAATTCCTCATTTTCCTCAAGGAATTCTCGTTTACTCGTTAATGTTGCGATTTCCATTCTAATTCCCAAGACAAATAGTGAAAATTAATATTATTCAATTTTGAGAATACACAAAAAAGTGCTCAAAAAGTTGGTAATTTTGAATCAGCAAATATTATTTCACTTCCAAATTTGCTCGTTTAGAATTATGTCGATTTTTGCAAACTATTTCGTTTTTTTTTTTTTTTTGAAATTGTTTGAACAATTTTTCGATTGGTAATTTTAAGAGGGTAATTTTGATAATTTTTTTTTTTTAAATCTCTACATTTATCGTTTTAGTGAAATAAATTGATAATGAATCAAAATTAATTTGTAAAATAATCAATAAATTATGTTAATACTTAATCCTCACCGAATCTCAGCCTCAGATTGAGGGATCATCGAACTACTGTTATTATAAATATCAGCTGCGTGGGCAGCCATCGCAACACTTGCAGCTTCTGTAATTTTGGCATTTATTTCGTCTATTTTCGATGATATGAGACTGCAATGTAGAAAAAAATTTCATGCATTTTTAAAGCCAAAGTAATTTCCTTGTTCCAAATAAAAGTGAATTTTCTTGAAAGTATTTTCGCCTCAATTTACGAATTAATATTCGAAGTTTTATAATTTAAAAAATTGACAGTTTAATATTATTGAACATAGTTTTTCATCTACGTAAAAAGTATTCTAATTTGTTTATCATTGTCGCGAGAAATGGCCGTGAATGTTGGAAAATTAAGGCGATTTCTTATTTAGTAAATTTGTAAATCATCGGTTTCAATTTCTCTTTCCCTTGTTTCATATTATTTTTGCTTTTTATTTATTTTCCTTAGTTATTCCGAACTTACTTCGTTTGGCAATTCAACAATTCGTTAATTTTCTCATCGTCGCGTTGATATTTCACGTCTTCCACGAGTGTATCATAATCCGAATCATCGACTCGTTCGACTTTGCCACCGAAATGGCGTTTCACGTAAATTCCAAGATATTCGTTGTGGATTTCCATCTGTTTTATAAAATTGTCGAGCGGCACTTGGGTCCAAACGACGGGCGAAGATTTCTGCAAAAACAAATGAATCATTAATTTTGTTTTAGCAAAAGCGTAAACTAGTTTGTCCTGAAATCGAGTTTTATCAATCACAGAATAGTGAAAAAAATTTCGAAAATATTAGAAATATTGTTAATGTTAAAAAATCGAAATACAAAATTCTTTTAATTTTTTTATACTTTTTCAGTCGCATCCGCATAAACTTGGAGCAGAGATTCGAGGTCCCGAAATAATTGACGATGGCTCGAGTCGAACTCTTCAAGGGCGCTGACACAATCTATGTACATTTTGTTACATTTTATACGATCTTTTTCCAGCTGCGATTCTTCCGTTTCCGTATCATCATCGAGTTTCAGTCCCAATCCCCTGATACCATGTGAATCGATCGAATATATATTTTTATTTAAAAATTGATCAACAATTATTAATTTTCACAATATTTCATGAACTTTATTTTCAAATTGTAGAATAATCAATACAATAATTGGAGAACAGTTTTAAAATTGACAAAAAGTTTGAAGTCAAAATCTAATCGAAAAATAATTCAATTTCAATTAACCCTAGACCCCTACAAAGGGGTCGAAAACGACTCCATTTCTTTAAAATAAAAAAAATTTTCTTTGCATTTCTCCAAAACATTGTTTCGTTTCATAGAGTTTTTATCATCAAATGTTCACCAAATGTCACTTCATCATACACTATTCTCTTCGTTATTAAAATATGAAGAGAATGGTGTATAATTAAACCTTATTATTGCACGCGGGGAACATTTTATGGTAGAGAAAATTTGGGGTTGTTTTCAACCCCGTTGTAGGGTTCACGTTTGGAAAAATAGATTGTGGGGATCTAGGGTTAATATTAAAAATATTTGAATTAACAATTAAAAATAAAAAAAAAATTAATTAAAATAAAAAAATATTAAAAATCGTTTAATTGAAAAATATTCTGAAAAATGTCTGCCTTTTAAAAAAACAACTTAAACTGTGGATCAAATTGTTTTCACGGTTGTATTTTTACTTTAAATTCCTCAGACTTTCTTCCAGAGTTTGAACATAGTCCGCATCTTCTTTGTAAGCATCTTTCTCAGCTTCAAGCTTTTCAGAGAGTCGTGTACACATTGCAGAATCGATATCCAAGAGTTGCATTAATTCTGGACAATCTTTGGTCGCTTGCGCAAGCTCCGAATCCAGTTCTTCGCCATCTAACCATTCTCCTTGCTTTTTTATGTGCTTTTCGCTATTAATTTAACATTTTCATTACTCAGAGTTTATTATTATTATAAATGAAAACAGTTATAAAAAAAAAATTATTAAAACAAAAAAATAATATTTGATAAGAAAAAACCATTCGACCGATCTACTTGACCCAAGACTTTTTGGACCGCTTAAGTTTTCTTTCAGTCTCATAATTTATTCAATTACGAAAATTCAAAAAAAAAAAACGTTTTAGGTTTACATAAAAGTTCAGTATATGAAAATGGAGAAATACTTGTTTTTTTTTTTATTTATACCAAAATGACACAAGCTTCATTGTACGCAGATTGAACGACTTTAGCGTCAAAGCGCTTCAATTCAATATATTTTGTATAGGTTAATTTTGTTGGATTTAAAAATGCAAACAAATCTGTTTGGTTTATTACAGTTGAGAAAAAAATCGCAACAATAATAGTTTTTTAGTGTTCCAATTCAGGTCGGATTAAGGGTTTAAATATTAGTTTAAAAAATCATGATTCTATTGGTAATTATGCTAACTGAATTTTTTAGAATAAAAATTTTATAAAATTCATAATTAAATTCTTACAGTCTTGCATCTTCAGGAGAAAGATAATTGTCCCGTCCAACATTGGAACAAAACCACTTTAAGAACGGTTGAGCAATAAAATCGTCGCAAGTTTTGTTCAATACTTCGGGCGTTATACGCGATGGGAGTCCAGGCAATATTTCTCGCACTTTGGTGTGAAGAATCATTCCGGTAATACTCATTTCCGAGCGAATAAATAATAAAGAAAAAAAACTTGCACTCCTGTCGTCGATTAATTTTAATCGGAGAAATTTTGTTTTTTCCTTAAATATTAATAATTATAGCGCTTATTAAGAACTGTTGAACGGTTAATTTAAAAAAATGAATTAAAATGATTGTTTACATTGAATCATTATGGGGACCGTGCGTGAGCTATAGAGAGAAGCACAACCGCCGATGTGCGCGCTCTCTCGTGCCTGAATGTGCAATTTGTGCGCTGCTATTTTGGCTTTGCATGATAGAAATAAAGACAATTTTTACGATTAATAATGTTAAAAATGAGCAATTAAGGTTTTTAGCTCATGATTAATGATCGTGCTGGGAGATAAAATTATATAAAAATTTAAAAAAAATGTGACTCAAGATATATTTCAAATGTCGTAGAAACACAAAGCACAGGCGACGAATCGGCCATATAATTCATTCCATTTGTTTCTTGCTCTTTCATGCGAAATGGACAGCGCTCTCGGGAAAAGAACAGTATTTCAAAAATGGTCAATCTTCTCGAAACCAAAGTGGTGTGTGAGAGCTGCCCTGCATTTACCAATGTCTTTTTGATAAAGAAAAACAAACAAATCATTTTGTATCGTAATATCAATTAAAAAATCTTGTCACCCGCGTATACGCGTTTGATTACTTAACACCTAGCTAATGTAGAAATTGTCCACTTCGTGGCGTTGTAAGCACCGCGCACGGTTCCTATTAATTAATAGGTTTGTTCGTGCTAGCTGCACTTTCTACACTTTTGTAATAAATAGTAATATAAATTCCAAAAAAAAGTGTAGAAAGTGAAGAAAGTGCAGCTAGCACGAACAAACCTATTAAAAGGCGCCGGAATCAATCTCAAATGTTTCGTTTGTGCCGCGGATTTTTCGAATCGAAACTGATAGCTGCGATTCGAGCGAAGGGAGCCACGAAATGGCAACGGTGACGCCAGGTGATCGCGAACGACACTAAAAAAAACTTGTCAAGTCAGCGCGGGAAAAAAGGCTAATTCGAAAAAACACGTGATTTTTTAAGGATGTATGTAAAATATATCAAGTCGTCTAACTTTCCATAAAAATGACTAATATGATAGAGTTTATCACGCTGCATCGTTCGGAAAAAAGAAAAAGGCACTCAGCCGATGATTTGAAACAAATACTTAAGAATTAAAGCCTCATTTAACTCCGTGTTATTTGTACCGGAAGTTGACAAAATGAAACTAAAATGATAAAAAAGTATATGTATTGTAGTCAATGTTTGGCCAAAAAAAGAATTTTCAGAAAGTTCATACATTTTTCAATTTTTTCACGAAAAAAAAACTACTGTTCCCGATGTCGTTGTGAAGATATTCATGGTTAACTTTTGACGTTTCATTAGCGTTCTGTAAACTGTTGTTCAATTTAATACGTCCATCATATCGGACACGTAGATGCGGCAACGCAGCACGCTTCAACTGCCGGTCTCGGAATGATCAGCTGTAGTTGACTGTCATGGCTGGGTGTAGCATTGTTGCCACATTTTCTCGGGACAGAAATGAAATTATCTGATTGGCTCAATTTGTACTCGGCCACATATATCAAGTTGCATATCAATTTCATTAAAAATCGTAAATTATTATACAAAATGACATATTTTTTTCATTAGACATCATAAAAAACAAAAGGAATGATTCGGCACTTGACATTTCGACATAAAGATTAACCTTAAAAAATAAATAGATGTACTGCGGATTTGACCTTATATACATCCTTAAATACTGCAAACAAAATGCCGCGTTCGAATCGTAACCCAACCAAACCCAAACAAAATGCCGCGTTCGAATCGTAACCCGAAGAAACCCAAACAAAATGACGCGTTCGAATCGTAGCCCAAACAAAATGCCGCGTTCGAATCGTAACCCAACCAAACCCAAACAAAATGCCGCGTTCAAATCGTAACCCAAACAAACCCAAACAAAATGGCGCGTTCGAATCGTAACCCAAACAAAATGCCGCGTCCGAATCGTAACCCAACTAAACCCAAACAAAATGCCGCATTCAAATCGTAACCCAAACAAAATGACGCGTTCGAATTGTAACCCATACAAACCTAAACAAACCCAAACAAAATGCCGCGTTCGAATAGTAACCCAAACAAGACCCACAATAAAACCACTCCCGCTATTAGTAACCGAGAAAACCACGGTTACTGCCATTGTCATTTTGACCTACAATAAAACCGTTCCCGCTACTAGTAACCGAGAAAACCACGGTTACTGCCATTGGGTCATTTTGACCCAGATTAAAACCATTCCCGCTACTAGGAACCGAGAAAACCACGGTTACTACCATCGGGTCATTTTGACCCAGAATAAAACCATTCCCGCTACTAGTAAACGAGAAAACCTCGGTTATTACCATTAGGTCATTTTGACCCAGACCAAAACCACTCGCACTACTTGTAACCGAGAAAACCTCGGTTACTACCATAGAGTCAGTTTGACCCAGATCAAAACTGGTACTGCTACTGGTAACCAAGTGAGCCTCGATTACTACCATCGGGTCATTTTGCTTTTCAAGCTGAAACTACTGCCGGTACCAGTAACCGAGGAAACTTCCATAACTATTATTTAATTTTAATTAAATAGTTAATGGAAAATATTCCCATTAACCATTTAATTAAATGATTAATGGAAAATATTTTAATTGACCATTAAAATTAAATGGTTAATGGAAGATATTTTAATTGACCATTTAATTAAATGATTAATGGAAAATATTTTAATTGACCATTAAAATTAAATGGTTAGTGGTCAATGGAAATATATTTCATTAATCACTTAATTTTAATCGTTATTGGAAATAATTTCCATTAACCATTTAAATAAATGGTTAATGGAAATATTTTTCATTAACCATTTAATTTTAATGGTTACTAGAAATATTTTCCACTGACCATTTAATTTTAATGGTTAATGAAAATGATAATGCATTAAAAAAAATAATGCATTATTTGCAACCCTGCTTCTGACTTAAGTACTTCGGTATTTAACTTTATAAGATTTCGTTTAATTTACAATGAAATATTTACATAAATAAGAAATCAAACGTTTTCATGAAGATCTATATTTACATAAAGAAGTATAATTAGTGAGATTGTAGTTTAAGGATGGGGAGAAGGTGATGGGGTCGCTAATTTTTGTTTTTTTTTTCATTCATGTTTTTTTAAAGCTATTCTACAAAATTCTTAGGGCCTGGGGATTCCTGTTTCTATACGAATCCCATGCATGTCTTTGATTTCGTCCTTCAAAGTCTGGAAACAAAAATAAAGGAAACAATTTTGTAACAAAGGAATTGTCAAAATTTTGATATTATTTAGTACGAGAGCTTTGACCTGCCTCAATAAGGCAGTTTTATTTTCAAAATTTTTTCAAACTTTTTTGCTTGCATTTCAATCTAAAGCGATCATAAACTTTTATAATTTTCTAATATCCGTGCACGAAGCATCAGTTTTTATGTGCCACTCTTTTCTACCACAGGTCTTTAAGACCCGGAGAACATTGCATGCTCGTAACTCTTGAACAAATTGATATTTTTCGATGCAATTTTTTTTTTTTTAACTGCAGCGGAAGTCTAAAAAAAGCACATTTCAAGAAAATTGTAAATTATGCTTTTAGGGTCAAAATAACCCAATGGTAGTAGCCTCACATTAATCAACTTTGGATTACTCACATCGTTAATCATTCGGTGTTGTTTGACGGTATTGAGACCCTTGAATTCAGGAGCAATGACATTGATATGAAACATTGCTCCACAGCCTCCTAAATTAATACCATAAATTAAGATTCATTAAAATTAACAAAAAAAGCTATAATTGGGCTGTTCAGAAAATTTGTTTTTCAAAAAATTCAAAAGCAAAACTTTGTGGTACATTTTTTCTGAAAAACCTGATAATTTTCAGGAACAGGATTGAAACAACTTTGAAAAATACCTGAGACATCGGTGACTTCGATGATTTGGGCCTTTGGGAATTTATTTCTTAGAATATCGATCATTTTCTGTTCAGCTTGTTTGCCAGCAAGAGCACCATTCGGTCCACTCCAGACTCTGGAGAGAAGCTGCAAAACTTTTGGTTTACCAATCCTGCTCATTTTTTTGGATATCGATGGAAAGTTTGTCAAAAAATTTAAATATTTTTTATTTCTATTTTCGCAATATAATTTTTTTTGTTCAATTTCTTTTTATTAATGATTTTGAAAAAGCAAACCGGAGAAGCGCTTGAAAAGCTTCTCCGGTTATGAAAAATCTCTCGTATCGTGTTATTTCTCGTGCATTACGATTAATTAATGAACCGGTTGAATTTTTACCTACCGATATATTACGAAAATTTGTATTGAACACACGACCGAACATAGTAGCTGTCGAAATTCGAAGTCCTAAATGTCAGTGGAATATTCGATGAGATAATAATAAAAACACTGCAATTTTTTGGGGGGAAAAAAAAACAGAAACGATCGAAGAGAGAAGGAGGCACGTGAGAGCTTGAATAATAAATATCTTTTTAAGGTTATATTATCCTGGAATTTTGATCGCGCCATCTCTCCGAAAGTGATTGCGAATTGGTCACGTGACTTTTGTCGTGGTTTTTTCGAAAGCGATCAATCGCTACCGTAAACTCAAAATCACTGCTGCAATTATTCTTTGATTTATCAATTATGTAACGTTTTATCGAGACGTATAACAATCGGATATTTTTTTCTTTTATCTTGGGTCTTATGGCTGAGAGTTGAGGGACAGGAATTCGTAATGAACGAAATAACAGACGATAAGTTGCACGTTCTTGCTATCTTTGGATTTTACTCCAAACGAGCAGAACTTTTGGCACTTCTATCTATTTTAAAATTGATATAATGATGTCGTCCTGTTTAGTTTTAATTGGTTTACAATTGCTAAAAAATGTTTTTTTTTTTATGAAAAACGGCCAACTTTTATTTCAAATACAAAACTGAAATTTTTCATGATTCATTTATTTATGGTACTTTTGCAAATAAATATTATAATTGTTTATTTTTTCTTTTAAATATATATATGCTCATATATGTCATTGCATAACCAAAAAAACTCGCTATTCAATATGTAAAGGAAATTGGAAAAACAACCAATTGAGCGAAACAAGGTGGGGTTGCTCAGCGAGTCGTGACGCACAACGCATCGTAAAAATCTTTTTTTTTCGCAATATTTAAAAACCATGATTGCAGGAAACAGGAAAATTTTATACGCGGCACTTGTACGTTTATTTTGATGAAAATGAAGAATAAAATGATATAAAATATGAAAAACGACAATTATTATTACTATTTTATTAGTTACAAATGATTTAAGTATTATTTACAAATATTAATAATAATAATAATGATGATAAAAAACAATGTGTATAATAATAAATTAAACCCCAACAAAATGGAAAAATCAAAGAAAATAAAAGATTCTGCTTCCAATAATTATTAGTTCGTATTAATTATTATTATTATTATTAATATTTATAATTATTATTATTATTATGTATTTTAACTAAAAAATCTTGTTCATACGTTATGTCTAATTCCAAATATTATTTTAATTTTCATGTGATATTACTATTATTGTTTCAGAAAAGTTATAGATTATTTTCTTTTAAACTGATGAATTTTCTGAAATGACGTTTTTCGATTACGACTATGGCGTGTTTGCCAGTACTGCGAGTACATGGTATGGCGTATAGGAATCGCAGTACACTTTCAGTGAATGTCGGAACGCGGCCTAGTACACAATTTTACGTGTACAAAAGAACTGGCGTCACTATGTTAACGTTTAATGACGTCATGAAAATAACAAATAACAATAACTTATGATAAAAAAAAATCATCATAATGACGTCGGTGCGTGCCAGACACAATTTCTTAGCCGTTGATCGAGGATTGGCGCTGCGATCGGCTAGGGGCTTGCCACGTAATGTTGCGTGCCGTTTACAAATTACACTCGCGCGATACAATTCCGGACGTTTAACCAGTTCGCGAGTGCGATGCTCAATTCCGTGACGATTAAAACGTAACGCAGGATTAATACGCTTTGCGAAAATAATTCGCAAACGAAAAACAGGGTGAGTACAAAAGCAAAAAAAAAACCTGTGATACGCCAAAAAGTGTGCGAGAGAGACAAAAAAATGAAATTTCACGAGTTTGGTGCGACGTTCGCAGGCTCGGTGTCGCGAACTGTCGTTTATCCCGATGACGTTTTAACCTTTCGAACGCGTGTTTGACGTGACTTGTGTATCATGCGCTTTTTTCCATCTTTTTTGTTTGCTTCCGCAATTCTTCACGAAATTACGATCTCATCGTCTATGCTCGCGAGTTTTTTTTTACGTGAAATTTTGGGAATAAGAAGTGTATAAGAAATCGTCTGCGATTCACTCAGCACTTCGAGACGACCTTGTCACGTATTTATAGTCTCGTGGCCCTCTCCACAAAATTCTCCTTGCTCGGTCACTTTCTTTTTTCGCGGAAAATTCCAACGTCTTCTCGAGATTCAGTGGCGACAATTTTTCTTCTCAAACTTCAATGGGGAATTGAGTTTTCACCGAAAAAATTTCTCGGCCCTCCCCCATTCCCCTCCCTTCTATGTCCCAATTCCTCGTATGAGAATGAACTCGAAATAATTAAAGAGGTCTGGTTCAATGTACGTTTCGTAAGGTCAGTGACTAATATTTCGACAAATTACAACTCTTAATCAACATTCTTTCTCCATTTTTTAACATTAACAAATTTTTCTATCATTTTAACGTTAGGATCGTGTTTAACCTTAGTTTTGTTTTTATAAAAACATTCGCCAATTTGTAAAACAACATCTATTAACTAAAAAATCATATGTTGGTTCGAAAATCATTGAAAAAAGGGTAAAAAAGGATTTTTCAAAATGTTACATGAATTTCGAATTTCCCATTTTGGAGACAGAACTCAAAAAGCTGGAAAGTTTCTTTGATATATGTATTTTCATTAACTCTCCGTCGCACACGCCAAGAAAACTAAATTTTATAATCAACTTTAGGAGCTTTTATCGCACCATGAATTAAATCATTACAAACGCATACGTTCTGCAAAACACCATAGAAATGTGCATGAAAATTCTACGAATGTATAATTTACCATTTTTTGGTTATTAATAAAAAAACAAATTAAAAAGCGGCATTTTGCTGTTGACACGTGTAACGGAGGGTTAAACGTATTCAGCGCTTTAAAAGTGCTATTATTTTTGTATTTTGTACTCCACAATGTTTTTTTTCTGTCACATTTGCTTTGTTATCAGTTATTTTTTTTTAAAGATAAAATTGATATGCCGACGTTTGAAATATTAAAAGATACAATGAGATTTTCTACTTTCTCTGTGTTTAACTCTTTTGTGGCGTATGTTATCGTTAAGTTTCATTTTACTGAACTAATTTTCTATTCATCGTGAATAGAAAATTGTCTTATTTTGTCTTATAATTGCTGCATCAGAAATAGAAATTTTATGATTATTTTGAAACAGTAACAACAATAACTAAGTGTTTAAAGAAACTAATAACAACAATAAGTAAGTGTTTAAACAACGCAAAGTGGAGAAAAATTGGAATTCAAGGGATTGGAATTCATAGCAATACGCCCGAAGATTAAAAAAAAAAATGAATAAATAAAAATTGATTCATAATTTAATGAAAGCAAATGAGTTCATTGTTCTCTAGCAAAAAAAAAATTGTAATGCATTTTTCTTATTTAAAATGAGCAGATTATGCATTAGGTTCATTAAGAAAAAAATTATAAAGTATGAAATTTTTCATCGAGAGGTTTCAAAAAATTTCTATAGCCTCACAGATTCGGGTGTAAGATAAATTTACAAGGGATTATGTCAATTATGAAGAAATCAATCGACTAACAGAATATTCAAGTTTTAAAAAATTGTTTCTTATTTTTGGTACAGCCAAAGCGATGTCTCAACCTGGTAACTATCGGTATCAAACGTACGACCAAAGTAACTCATTAAAGGGCGGAATTCCACAGATGGTAAATGGCCAACCCAATGCCGTGCAACTTGCTCAAAATGGGATGCCACCTGCGAGTTTTAATTCAGCTGGTAAATAATCAAACTTCCATTTAATTACAATTTTTTCATTAGCAAATTGACGACTAAGCTATCAAATTCATTCCACTTTTTGACAGTAGGAATTCTTACGAACCGTGCCATGAATTTTCTAAGAGTGCTATTTTCTGTAAAACCATAAAATTTTTAAACCCTGTAATTAATGTGAAATTTTAGTATAGGAATTTAGACAAATATTTTTTTTTACTCGTATTCTGTGGGTCTTCCAGTGGGGTCAGTTAGAAAAAAGCAATTTTTGGATTCTATGTTTGAGTCATGATGGGACATATGTTGTCTCACCTTTATTTTTTGCAGTTTTTTGATTATTTAACTACTTGTGCAACAACAAATACCCGATTTTTCGTTCGAATGTACAAAAAATATGTACATTTATTATTTGTTAATTGCATAAATATCATGTATAAACAAATAGTCCAAATTCGTGTTTTTTCATGAAAAAATGCATTTTATACTAATCCACTATGAAAATCGTGATGGTAATTTCTTCACAACCTTAATACACTCTAAAAAATTGTTGAGAATTTTTTCAAAATTTTCCGTTCTGTGGTTTTTGTTAAAAAAGAAATAAAATAAAAAAATAAAAATAAAGATCCGATCGTTTCTGTACTAGATCCAAACTAACAATAGTGTTGATTGAAAACGTTCGCTTATATTCCAATTTTTAGTTCAGATTCTTAATCAGCAACCCCAAAAACCTATGCACGCAAACTTTCAAGTAAATCGAACGTAAGGAAAAATGTATGCCTCAAAGGGTTAAGAGGTGTAGGGTTAAGTGAATTTTGTTCTACATTTGCAGGTACTCCGTCGTCACAATCATCGCGAGATCCTTCTCGAGAAACATCCCGAGATCCCTCGCCTACTCAATACCTTCACAATCAGTACAGGCCACAATTGACAAGACCGCCGATGCCACCGATAAACGGTCAGCAGGCACCATCCTCCCACTTACCACTCATCCCCCAACAACCTTCAATGTCCCAGCAGCAAGCATCGTCACACTTATCACCATCGTCACATTTACCACCGATGCCCCAGCAGCAAGGATCGGCCCATTCACTACCGATGACTCAGCAGCCACGTTCGATCCAACCGCTTCAATCGAGTCCCTTATTATCTACTCCCCAAAGTCCGAGCAATCAATTAGCCAACATGCAAACGTCAAACACCGCAATGTTCCCGCCTCAGACGAAATTATTGACATCTCCAAGTTCGATTAAATCAGCGCCACTTGATTCGCAAGCCGGCGGAGTGAGTCAGGTCCAAAAATCCGTCGGACCGACGACCTACGATCTTCCCAATCCCCAACAAAATACACCATCGAATCCAAATTCCCAACCGGGCGGTGATGCTCAAGGGAGGCCAATTCCGACGTCACAACCGGGCCAACTACTCCCAGGACAACCGCCCGCTCAAATCGGCCAAACACAAGCTCAACCGTTCAATTCCCAATCCAACTGGAACAAAGAGCAAGCGCATTCCGTGTTGAATCCCACGAATCAACCGTTGGATTCCACAAGACCAAGGTGGAACCCCACGACTCAACAGGATTTGACAAAATCCAACAATTCTCAGACGATATCGCAGGCGTATCCAACTCAGAGCACGATACAGTCGCAGCCTGGAGTGACTCTCAGCAGGTTGAACACAGACGTTTCTTCGACCGTGCTCAATTCCACGAATCCGTCAGTTCCCAGCCTCGTTACTCCCAGCCAAACGTGGAAAAATCCAGCCGGGGATTCGAACAATTCCCAGAGGATGCCTCAACCGTTTGCGCCTATGTCGCAGCCAGGTGCACCGCCCAGAACTCAACCGCCAACGGCTTCAAATCCCGGATTCGCTCAACCGCCGGTATCAACAGCGGCGCTCCCTGCAACGTCGCATTTGCAACAGTTAGGAAACAGGCCGCCTCTCATCAATCCTGGTGTCAGAGGCCCTCCGGCAATCGGCGTTCCAGCGCCGCCCACAATGCCCGGAATGAATACGAGCATGCAAAATGTATTTGGCAACCCACAGACGAATCAAAATCCTGGTTTGACGAATCAAGGCCTGAACCAAAAGCTCCCAGGTCCTCACCCATCGCAGCATTCGTCACTGGCCTCAGCCCCGACTCAGTATCCAACACCGGAACATCAACAGTCGATTCTTGGTGGCAATCAAGCTAATCAAACTCTATACGGTAGTCAACAAAACGTAGCTAGTCAATGGAAATATCCGCCAACGGGATATTCAGCCCAAACCGGAAGTCCGCGTGTTCCGGCGCCCCCAGTAAGCGCTGCTTCGAATCTCGGGGTTCCACTCACCGCACTAGGACAGCAACCGATCACCGCGCCACCAACGTCCGTCGGCGCGCCGCCACTACCCGGACAACAACCCGAAACACCCTACGACTTCAGATCACCGTATTACGGCCAAATGCGAAACGTACCGCTCGACAACATGAACAAAAGATATCCAACGACGGCTTATCCCGAGCAAACGAATCAGCTAAATACTCAAATGGGTAATCTCAATGTGACGCAATCAGGATTCAACGAATTGTGGGGTCAACAATCGATCGATCTTTTGCAATGTAGGAATATATTGCCCGCTGAAAGAGTGGAACCTCCTAGAATAAAATTGCAACAGGAATTCTTGGACAGCGTCAACTGCAGTCCCGAAATATTCCGATGTACATTGACTAAGATACCCGAATCTAATTCGTTGCTACAAAAGTGCAGGCTTCCTCTTGGTGTGCTTATTCATCCGTTTAAAGACTTGAACCACTTGCCGGTGATACAGTGCAGCACTATCGTGCGTTGTCGAGCTTGCCGAACGTACATCAATCCCTTCATTTATTTCGTTGATTGCAAGAGGTGGAAGTGTAATTTGTGTTATCGCGTTAATGAATTACCGGACGAGTTCCAATTCGATCCAGTCACCAAATCTTACGGCGATCCATCCCGACGACCGGAAGTTAAGACGAGTACGATCGAGTTCATCGCACCGGGTGAATACATGCTCCGTCCGCCACAGCCCGCGGTCTATCTTTTTATTATCGACGTTTCCAGGCTCGCCGTAGATTCTGGATATTTGAGCGTCATTTGCGAGACGATTGCTGACGAGTTGACCAAATTGCCGGGCGACGGAAGGACTCAAGTTGGATTTATGGCGGTCGATTCGGCGATTCACTTCTTCAGCATGCCCGAAAACGTTTCACAGCCTCACGAGCTCATAATGCTCGACGTGGACGACGTTTTTCTACCCTGTCCCGATAATCTAATCGTCAATCTCAAGGAACGCGAAGAACTCATCCGGGATTTACTGGAACAACTTCCAGTCAAGTTCAACGGGACTCACGACACTAACAGTGCCCTCGGGGCTGGACTTCAAGCTGCCTACAAACTTATGTCGCCAACGGGTGGACGAGTCACTGTTTTCCAAACCTGTTTACCCAATTTAGGCCCGGGCGCTTTACAAGCCAGAGAAGATCCGAATACACGCGCGAGCAAAGATGTGCCACATTTGAATCCCGCTACGGATTTCTACAAGAGGCTCGCCCTCGACTGCAGTGGACAACAAATCGCCGTCGATCTTTTCTTGCTCAACAGCCAATACAGCGACCTCGCTACTCTCTCGGGAATGTGCAAGTTTTCCGGCGGTTGCATATACCACATTCCTCTTTTTAGAAGAAACAAACCACAGCACAGCGAGACACTCGAAAAAATGTTGCGTCGTTATTTAACTCGTAAAATTGGCTTTGAGGCTGTCATGAGGATACGTTGCACGCGGGGCTTGTCCATTCATACTTTTCACGGTAATTTCTTTGTCAGATCAACCGATTTGCTCAGTTTACCTAACGTTAATCCCGACGCTGGATTCGGCATGCAAGTTTCCATAGAAGAGAATTTGTCCGACGTTCAAAGCGTTTGTTTTCAAGCTGCTTTGTTGTACACCTCGAGCAAAGGTGAACGTCGCATCAGGGTGCACACTATGTGTCTACCCGTATGTTCCAGTATGTCGGACATTCTTTATTCCGCTGATCAGCAAGCCATCATCGGATTGTTGTCCAAAATGGCAGTCGACAGATCACAACAGTCTTCGTTGTCCGACGCCCGTGACGCTCTCATCAACGTAGCCATCGACGTTTTATCCGCTTACAAACTCTCTCAATCGTCCTTGACCGGTGGCCTCATGGCACCTACCAATCTCAAACTTTTGCCACTCTACATAATAGCCCTCATTAAATCCGTCGCTTACCGTACCGGCACGAGTACTCGACTCGATGATCGTGTTTTTGCCATGTGTCAAATGAAAACTTTACCCCTCGGACAACTCATGCAAACTGTCTATCCCGATTTGTATCCTGTTCACGCCCTCGACGATCTCAATGCCAAGGACATCGAAGGCAAAGTTTGCCCTCAACCACCGCGACTACATCTGTCTGCTGAAAAACTCGACTTTCGGGGCGTTTTCCTCATGGACGCTGGTGACAAAATTTTCCTCTATGTTGGAAAATCCGTTGATCCTATGTTTTGCTCCAACGTATTCGGTGTGCCGGCTTACACGTCAATTCCTGAAGAAATGGTAAGTCATTCGCATCGCAATGAATTTTTTTTATCTACATTTCAAGTTTATTTTTATATTTCTGTGTAATTGTGCATTTTTATTACTGCAGTACGACTTGCCTGAGTTGGAAACCGTCGAGAGTGAAAGACTCCGAAATTTCGTATTCAGTCTACAAGAGGAGAAACCTTATTACGCTTCATTACAAATAATACGGTGAGCATTAAGCACTGCAAATTCTAATCAAGAGACGCGGTGGCGGCCCGAGGCCAAATATTAAAAGAAAAAGTCAGCGCGAGCCCTGCCGCATTCTTATATACGCGAATATGTCGGTTTTATGACGTCATAGCGTTTTTAAATCGCTCTCACGGACGAACCGTTTGAGTAAAAAATCTGAATATTGGTGACGAATTTTTAAATCGATACGCCAGTTGTTCTTAATAAAAATCAACTGGCTGCAGTCGATTTCGTCGAAAATTTGTAAAACGTTTATTGAGCCTGGGTTACGACCACTTTTACGAGTATCGGTTGTTACTAAAGTGGGTCTTTATGATCCAGGTGACTTCCCGTACTTATAATTCTTGAAAGAATTGGTATTTTTCGAATTTTATTTATTTATTTTCTTTTTTACAATATTAGAACGACGCCTGACTTATCGAAACACTGAACTTTCGGGAACAGTTCGTTTAATTGCGGTCAAATTTTGGAAAAAAGTGCATCTCTGTTTAGTCGAATATGGAAGCCTGGGTCAAAATGATCCAATGGTAGTAACATGGGGTTGCAAAAAAGATGTTTTGGAAAATAGGATTCTGTCAAATATTTATAAATTGAGACTTAATGAAAATTGTTTCATTATTCTTCCAAATTTTGCAATGAAAATACCTTCAAGGATGAATGACATAACGAGATAGTTGAAAAAATCAGCTTTGTTCGAGACGTTACGAACGCTGATATGTGATAATAGATTAAGAAAAAATAATGACCAAATTGTGGAATAAAATAATTGTACAACAAATAATCGGAGGATTTTTTTGAACAGGGATGACAGCCACTTCAGGAGTCTCTTCACTGAACGCCTGATCGAGGATCGTTTCGAGAATGCATTGAGTTACTTCGAATTCTTGCAACATTTGAAGACTCAGGTGAAATAGTATAGAAATTAAAGGTAAATAAATACAAAAGGCAAAAGAAAAATAATTGAACTAAATAAGACGAAGATAAATGAGAAAGAAGGAATTCGAGTGATAGCAAAACATCTCACTGTGAAGTGGTTTGTGTAGCCTAACGTAAACGAGTTCGAAAACAAAAGAAAAAGACACAAGTATATAAAGACATCAGCTATGATCGACGTACAGTGATATAAAATATTTAATAAACAAAAGAAAACAAAAATACAAAAAAAAAAAACGAGTGATCGTTTATGTATGGGATGACCATTGGCGAATCTGTCGAACGCTATTGAAAGCTTGGTGTTTTGAGATTGAGTGATTGAAATTATGCGAATAAGATAAATTAACCGTTGACGTCATTATTTCCGAAATATCACGATTTCATACAGACCCACACTGAGGAAGAACATTTCGAACGACTGATATGCCATATATATAAAAAACATGATTACAGTATGAAAATGAAAAGAAAAAATGGAGACTAGCCTTTATTGAAGAAGACACCGGCGGCGCATTTAAGGTAATAGAATTTAACGACTGTTATCACGATCTAGGATAATCGCTCGAGCAACGCTGATTTATTTTCTTAAAAGGCTGGATTTAGTTCGATCGAGTGGATTTAAACTCGAATTTGAAATTTCAAATTCAATTATTTGTTCTTTCGATTAATGAAAATCGTATGAATAATTCGAGTAAAATAATATCCATTGACCGGTGTAGGGATCGAAGTAATTGGAGTAATTTGTAATTAAATTGATAATGTACCAATCGGTTGAAATTGAATTGGGTCGATTGCGTCGAAAAAATTTGTCGATTGTACGGAAACGTGCAATCGATTGTATTAGAAATTTCATATTGTATCATAAGAATCAACAGATCATAATCATGATTCTATTCGAAATTGAATTTTTATGTTTTGAAAAAAAAAAAAAAAAAAAAAAAAAAACCCATTACCGCGCGATACCATGGAATATAAAAGAAAAAAAGAATTAGGTAAACGTATCATTTTGTTACACGCTGTTCTGAACTCTTTGCTGCTCACATATCGAACGAAAATGTGTCCGAATTATCCACAAAATGAAGAAAATCGGAGGATCTTAATGTGAGCTGTAAAGAGTCTATAAAAAACCGTTTCCGGTAACGTAATAATTGTAATGTGGTTATAATGTGAAGGATACACGCTGAAAAAAAAGATCTTCCCGCGATGCAACGGAGGCTGCCTTAGAAATACATCAACATATGCCTTGATCCTCCATTCGAAATTGGCAGTACAATTTCATCAATTTGTGGAGAGAAGAAATTAACATTCATTGACAACAGCCGAAAGCACGGTTCATAAATTTTCAAAAATTCGCCTGATTTTATCTTCTAAAGAGAAAAAATGCCGCTAAAACTGCGGTGGGCACAAAGATGGCAAAATTCTGAAGAGAAAAGTCTTTGGACATTTTTTTCTCCGATGAACCGTTCGTGAGATATCAAGCGAATTAGCGGTAGCCAATCCGGCGCCACGGTAAGAAGAAGTAGGCATGGCCGGCGTTTAGCTCGGATTGGCCTATTCTTATCGAGTGAATTATTCATCTACGGAACATCGGAGAGAAAAATGGCTAAGGACTTTTCGCTTCAGAATTTCGCGATCTTTATACCGTGAGAATTTGAAACATATATATACATATATGCTGTACTTTGTTTAAATGTCATCAACGAAAAATAATTCCCGAATTGTAAAATATTGAGAAACACGTTGTGGGAACTGTCTGATGAAAGGAGTACGAGTTACGAGTTGTAGGAATATGAATGTTGTGCGTATAAAAAAGAAAGAAAAAATCATAGAAATAAATAAAATAACGAAAATACTGAGACGAAAGTTGCAGAAAGAGATTGAAAGAAAATGGAACGTTTTGCGACGTTAATTCATTTATAAAATAAACAATTGTCGAACGCTAAAATCTCAACGATTTAAAGCGTTTCGAGATTCAAAGCAGAAACGTAAATGCAAATATGGAAAAACGAAAAGTTATTCTTAGGTCGTACGTCTTATAAGTTCGTTTGTTACGTTGGTTTATAACGTCCGTCGCATGTTGTGTACCACGACTGACTAATTTTTTTCTTTTTTTTTCTCTTACGTTTATCGTTTTCGTTTTTTTTTTCTTTTTCATGTTATTTAATTATTTATCGATTTACTATTAGGCATTGGTTATATCTTTAGTCTATCAGGCAATATGTATGTACATTATATACACAATATATAAATGGGACGAACGAGTGGTGGGAGTACTTTTGGTTTTTCTCTTTCAGCCCAAATAACAGGAATTTCATTGTTGACGAAATGTTGTATAACGTTGTCAAGAACTGCTCATTTTTTTATTTTCTCGTATTATATCGGAAAGATTAAATGTTTTGCGCAAATAAATTAAAATAAACCTTTAGATCTATATATCGAGTTGATGGGCCAAAGCTTTGTTTTACCGATCGCGCAACATTCGTGACACGTGTATTACTGACCGAGTCGCCAGGAAGCCTCATCAAATATCGACACTTAATTTCTTTTGTACAATGCAACCGATTGTACGTTGTATACTGAACAAGCAATTTATTTTAAAAAAAATCCGTATTGTCCGTGTGAGAAGCTTATTCAGTGAAATTGCTTGCGACACCGGTAATGAAAGAAAATGCAGATTCCGCTCGTTTTATATCGTAGAATCGTCTCGTGCTGCCATTTCTCAAACTCCGTAGGTTCAGCACGTAATCGAATTTTTTTATTTTACCGGCAGACGGTAAAATCTAGTAATTGCATAGTAAATATTTTTTCTTTTTCACCGCACCGAACCAAAATCGTGAACGCATTGATGGACTCTAATCAGATTTTTACGAATATTTAAATGTGTAGATATTGATTGGAGAGTGATCGAAGATTGTGTTACATTTATATCGAGTGTATAAAATGTTAAATTGATAATGATGATACGGGAAGCCTCGTAACTTCGTAATTGCCTTTGCCCCTGATACAGTTTGAAACAATAAAAATCTTATGCGTTTTTATATCCGACCGAAGATTCGTTCAACAGTTCGCTGCCTGCAGCATTCACTACTTTACATCAAGACAATATGGACGCTCGCTAGAGGTTTCTGGCTGTCAAAAACTCGATAAAGAAAGAACATAATTGCCACGTTGTTGTGAAAATTTTCGTACAAACAAAAAAACGTAACTTTATCAATTTCGGAGTAATTGTGTGTAAATACGAGTGTCACGGAACGCTCAAAGTTTACGAATATGTTGACCGCCGCGGCTAACACGATGTCAAATAATACTGGCGGCTCGTATAGCAATGATCGACCTTCCAATACCGGAGATACCGAAATTGGTACGGATCCAGCTTCTGGAGGATTTTTTCATTCCGATTACAAGAAGTAAGTTTTTTTCAATTTTTTTTTTTTACATCGCGATTTAATTTGAACTACAATTTTTTTTTATCTTTCAGTTCAAACTTTCATTCAGAATTCCCTGCAAAAATTTGTATTCCACAAAAATTTGTTAATTGTCGAAAAATTAATTAATTGGTAGTTTCCTTGCCAAAGGCTTTTCTATTAAATTTTTCAAAATTCGAAGAACATATTCAGGACGCTACTATGTAATTATATGCCAAATTTTATAAAGGATTCGTCGATTCAGATTCGAGACATTCACTCTCGAAGATTCCATAGTTTTACATGCATTTCTCATTTCAGAATTTTACGTTTGTTACGATAACCCTAAAAACTTTCCTATACATTTTTTTTTAGAAAATTCTCAATTACAGAAGAATGTGTGATAAAGTTAATTAAAAAACACCAGGATTTTGACCGTATTGTTTAGGAGATAGACAGTCAAATTGAATATTAGGAGATGAGGAAAACATTTTTATTTCTGAAACTTTTCACTTTCCATTAGGAATTTTTTCTGTTTTTTCATAAGTTTTAAATTCCTACAAGCTATAAAAACTAACATTTTTTAGACGTTCCGCAAGTTAGAGAGCTAAATTTTGAACATAATTGTGGCAAGACGATAATAAAATTCATGATGCACCGATAGGGATTTTTATTTGCGGATGACAGTTAAATAAACAAATTGTTTCATGGTTTACTTGATATTGAAGAAAGATGTGAATTATAGAAAATCAAAATAACTATTTTTGTATCATTTTTTAATTATTTTTTTTTCAGACATGACGACTTGAAACAAATGTTGGACAGCAGCAAAGATGGATTAAAGCTCGAGGCGATGAAGCGAATTATCGGGGTAAGAATGATCGTGTCACGTAACTTGGCACACAAATGAATCATTTTCATCGGATAAAGCATTTCTCCTCAACATTCGAAACGCTGTGATTTTTTTGAAAATTAAGATATCGAGAAAGATAAATAACTGTTTTTTAAAGTTATCAATCCGCCTTTTGAAGAATTTATTTAAAAAATTGAATTTCTCAACCGATCATGGAGATAAAGTCGAAAAACTATTGGACAAAGTGGTTTTTGCAGTTTTTCCATGAAATTTTGAGTAAAAACAAAAATGATTAGTGTTTTTGGTATTTTTTAAAGGAAATACATTAAATCTGAAATTCTCTTTTGCAGCTTTTCGATATTATTTTCATTTTCCGATCGATTTTCGCCAATTATTTATCCATGGATACAACTTTTTTTGCACTATTGCGCAAAAGTTTTGAAATATGGTTATTAAAAAAAAAAAACCATTTATTATTTAGACAATAGCAACCAAACAATTTGTCATGCTTACCTGCATATTTTTTATTAATAGGAGTTGATTCTGAAGATTTCCTTCAAGATAGCACATACTTTGAACATGTAACAAAAAAAAACGCAGAAAAAAGGTTTTGAATTATTTGGAAAAAAAAAAAAAAAAAAAAATCTCATTCATTTAATAATCTAACAATTATTTGTATGAAAAATCGCTTGGTTATGTAACTGATTAATATTCTTTTCAGTATCTAAAATAAGGTTATTCAGGTTCAACAATTATCTCAATGGTTTTAACTTAATTTATTGAGAGTCACTGTAATTACTCAAAACAAGCTTATAGTTCAAAGTAGCTTATATTTATTCGAGCCAGCAATTTAAGTGGTTGGAACAAACAAATCAACGTGTTGAACGATTTTAACAAAATTTTTGTTCAAACAACAAATTTTTTTTCTCATTGTCCCTGTTGTAGAGCAATGCAACCAATCAATCCATATCATTTTAAAGATCGACAGGAAGATGTTAAAATTGAACTCGGTGAAAGACTCTTGTACAATATCTACAAGCAACTTTCAAGTTCGTTGCTAGTTTACATTTTCCTTTTTTCAATACGCTCTGTAAATTCTTCATTGCTCGAATGCGCCCATTTATTTTCACTTATTAATTAAGAACTCGTGACATCAATACTTGTTGCAACTTTTTAGCTTTAAAGGTATTTTTTTAGTGGAATAAGATGTCCTCAATTGTGAGAAATTTCAGGTTTATAACATTATTTGTACTTTATACGCTTAAATTTTTATTTGAGTTTTTTTTTTTTCAAGTGAAAATCTTTTCTTTTAATTATAAAGAAAACAAGACTGCTTCTAAAATTTCGAGCTGCAGTATTTATAAAAATATCATATTCATTGAAAGCTACGCTGGATCAAATTGGGACGACCAAAATCCGCGGTATCTGACTCACTTTTTCACGTTCAAACCTGAATATTTTTATGAGAAGAAATGAAATTATTGAAAATAAAATGAGTATTTCGAAAATTAGAAAGTCAGAGCTATAATTCGCAAAAGGCTTAATTAATTCTAAATAATTGTACTTTTATCAAATTGTGACAAAAGTTTGGCCTTATTTTTCAGATGGTAGCGAAAGGAAGGGACGCTTCCGATCTTTTTCCAGCAGTGGTGAAGAACGTGGTGTCGAAGAATATCGAAGTGAAAAAATTAGTGTACGTTTATCTGGTGCGATACGCTGAGGACCAACAGGATTTGGCGCTTTTGTCGATATCGACGTTCCAGAGGGCGCTGAAAGATCCAAATCAATTAATCAGAGCGAGTGCTCTGAGAGTCTTATCGAGCATAAGAGTGGCTATGATAGTTCCAATCGTTATGCTCGCGATTAAAGATTCTGCGAGCGACATGTCGCCTTATGTGAGAAAAACGGCAGCTCACGCGATTCCAAAATTGTATTCTTTGGACGCCGAACAAAAGGAGGAATTGATAAGTGTTTTGGAAAAATTACTGTCCGACAAAACTACCCTCGTCGTTGGCTCGGCTGTTATGGCCTTTGAAGAAGTTTGTCCTGAACGGATCGATCTTATTCATAAGAATTATAGAAAATTGTGCAATTTGTTGGTCGACGTCGACGAATGGGGACAGGTCGTTATTGTCAACATGCTAACTAGATACGCCAGAACTCAGTTCGTCAATCCTAACTTGGACGTAAGCACATTATTAAAAACGGAACAAATAGGCTATTGAAAAATCCATTTTTGGAATTCAATTGAATTTTGTTTTCATTGGCTAAATTAAAAAAATGTTCAATGCCACATTTTTTCAAAGCTTTACACTGAGAGAAAAAATTACTAGAACCAATGAAATGTAGTTTTGAATCCAAAAAATCATTTATTTCATTATTTGCCAAAACATATTAGATTGGTTCCCTCATATATTTACTTGGTTAATTTATTTCAGTCAATTTCATAAATTTCTGTTTCAATAAAAGTAGTTGCTTTAATCTAACAATTTGTTATCAATTATATGTAATATGTAGTTTGAATCAATAACACATTTTTTTGATTCAAAAAATGCATTTTATTGATGCAAAAAAAGCACTTATTCTTTTTATGGACCATGATTTTAACTATATTATATTTGGAAGAGAAAAATTTTCTTTTTTTTATTATCATTCCAGTGCCCACTCCCTTTTTTAGCTGCCCCCCCCCCCCCCCCCCCTTTATACCAATAATCCCTTCCTCATGCGGCTGCAGCCGACTTATCCCCTTCTGTATCGCATTTGTCGGAGGGCGAAGGGAAACTCCAGAAGACCTTTTGTCCGATACAGTCGGTCTCTTCCTGATTCCCCGGGTGGCATGCGAGCACGCTCAAACACGGCCACCAGGGGCGCTCAGGCAGGCACCTTCTTAACTGTGATGCGATAAGCCAGTCCGTGCATGGTTAGAGGGGGCCAGCATCCGCACGATGAGAACCGTTCACGGGAGGCCACCAAAGCCATACACCAACCGCCCACGCATCACAGAGAGATATTTCTGGGCATGGATTTATGAAAGTGGAGTTCGAATCACCCGGGATCGCAGTAGAAACACTTGAAAAAAACCCAATTTTTTCATTGGTTTTCTGGCCGGGATTAGAACCCGGGACCCGCGACGTGCGGGCCTGAGTCCTGATCCACCGGACCAACCGCTCTGCTTTTGGAAGAGAATAAATTATATCATATTTAAATTTGCATTCATTGAATTAATAATTGTATTGAAAAAAAATAATTTCGTATTGAAGTCGTTTTGTAGATTCAAATAATCTAATGTTTATGATGTGATAAATGTAATTAATCTAATTAATACAAATTTAATCAAATACATTGTAATAAAAAAATTTTTAGAAGTAAAATAATGATGAATTTATTTCAAGAAAATAATTTGTTCGAAAAAAGCAATATCGTATTGATGTCGTTTTTTAGATTCAAATAATCTCATGTTTATGATGCAATAAATCTAATTAATCCAATGAATACAAATTTAATCAAATCTATCATGCATCTAATTGTTACTATTAAATAAGAATTTAATATAATGAAGTAATAGATCCGTGAAAATATGTTATCAAATCAACAGTGATTGTCTTGGTTCAACAAATAAATAATCGAAACAATACTTCGATTTAATAAATAAATACATGTTTTCAAATTCAGTAATTTTTTCTCTCAGTGTAGATTCAGGACTCCTTGATAAAGAACTCAAAAAAGCTATGGTCAATTTACGTAGCATTATTTAAACAAAATATTTAATCATTACGAAAAAAACAATTTTGTTCCTACATAAAAAAAAACATTTTGTTTGTATTTCATGAAAGGACAACAATTTATTTGTATTCTGACGAGTAAGAAACACCACGGTTTCCTCGAAATTGAACAAATTTGTTTTTTTTTTTTTTCGATTCTTCATGTGGAAACAGACTACGTTAAAGATCAAATTTTGTTTAACTTCTTAAGAATCCAAAATACAAATTTTTAGCAAAATTCGGCTCAATCTAAAAAAAAATTAAATGAGTGAGAAGAAAACAAAAATTCTTAAAATTTCATATTATTTAATTTTGAATATTATGTTTTGAATTCATTTGCTCTGATTTAAAGCTGTAGATAAAAAAAAAGAGAACAAAATTTGGGATTTTTTTGTAGGACGTTGAGGAGGACGAGAATCGACCGTTTTATGATTCCGATTCGGATTCCTCGAACGCGAAAAAAGTGATATTCGCTCTGGACGCCGATCATCGATTGTTGCTGAGAAACACGAAACCGCTGTTGCAAAGCAGAAACGCTTCTGTCGTTATGGCTGTCGCTCAATTGTATCATCACGTTGCTCCAAGAAGCGAAGTTATGATTGCCGCCAAAGCTCTCATAAGACTACTTCGAGGTCATCGCGAAGTTCAGAGCATCGTTCTCAACTGTATCGCCAGTATATCCATCTCGAGAAAGGTAACGTAAGTATTGTGGATTTTTATTCGAGAATTTCGTGAGATCGATTTTCCAAAAAGTAGTGTCAATATTCTCGATAATTTTGCATTTCTTTTTTTATTTAAAAATGAAAAAATTAAGAATTTTTCATTTCCGATATTTAAGTCCAAACTTTTGCAATCATTTTTTCTAAATTTAAGGGTGGATTTCGGCAATACTTTCAAATCAACTATGACAATACTTTAGGTGATTTTTTCTATTGTCTAAAAACTGAGAAGTAATTGCAAAAACCTCACCGTCGAACGACATGTCCGGCCCAGAGGACAAAAACCCGAAAAAATGTTTTAATTAACTGTGTAAGTTTTGCGTTGTTGCTAATCACAGATTTTTTCACACATTTTTGTGAGTATTGTTACCGATAATAATCATCGTTACCGTTATCTAATGATTTTTCGCAAAAATACAATTATTTTTGGTCGATTCATCGATGCAATAGAACATTTGAGCTGTCAATAAAATTATTGCTTTTCAACAGCAGTTATTCTAGAATTATCCAAATTTCTAAATGAATATTTAATAATAACGTTAAGAATTAATCAGACTCGAATGCAATGAATTTTTTTGTAAAATATCAGATTAAAAATTAAAATAAATCGATAAATCGATGCAAAAACATTGTATTTCAGCGATAAATTATTGGATGATGAAACCGATGTTTATTTTTGTAATAATGCGCACAGGAATATGTGACAATATCTGTGATTGGCAACGATAACAAATTAGGCAGTTGTATCACGTTTTTGGGTTTCCGCGATTCGGAGACCGGAAAATACAGTTCAGTTTTGCGAATTTTACTATTATTTCTCAGTTTTTAGATAATTTAGACATAGTTGCAAAAAACACGGACGATTTGAAAGTTTCATCGAGATCCCCCTGTAAAAAAAAAAAATCCAGTGAATCTTCATTATTATTATAATACAATATTTTTTTACAGGGAATGTTTGAACCGTTCCTCAAATCTTTTTTCGTCAGAACTTCCGATCCAACTCACATAAAATTACTAAAACTCGATATTTTAACGAGTTTAGCAACGGAAACGAGTATAAGCGTAATTTTGCGAGAGTTTCAAACCTACATCGCAAGTAGCGACAAAGAATTCGTTGCTGCTAGTATTCAAGCGATTGGACGATGCGCCAGTAACATCAAAGAAGTTACGGACACGTGTCTGAATGGATTAGTCTCTTTGCTGAGTAATCGTGACGGTAAGCAATAAAAAATGAGCTTCGATAACTCCGATTTTTCGTTTCGGTGCTACTCTTGATTTTGTTCCATCAAAAAAATTGCCAATTTCTAACACGTTTTTTTAGATCGATTCGATATTAAAGTAAATAATTTTACAAGTGATTTATGGGACTTTTTTCAATTACCATATTCTTGAAATTAAAAACGAAAAATTGAAGTAAAAACGACTCGAAACAGTTTACATTCGAAATTGATGTTAGACGTTTCGACTCAAAATTCGGTCCTGAACTCAACTTTACATCGTTCATAAATTCACCTGAGAATAAACGTATTTACTTATTTGTCGAGCAGAAGTCGTTGTGGCCGAGAGCGTGGTCGTGATCAAGAAACTGTTGCAGACCCAGCCAAACGAGCACAAAGAAATAATAGCTCGTATGGCGAAGTTGATGGATTTTATAACAGTTCCACAAGCTCGAGCATCGATTTTATGGCTACTCGGAGAATATTCAGATCGGGTGCCAAAAATCGCTCCTGACGTACTTCGAAAAATGGCTAAAAGTTTCGTCAATGAGAAGGACATTGTAAAATTACAAACGTTGAATTTGGCGGTTAAGTTATGTTTGAACAATCCGGAACAAACAAAGCTTTTTTGTCAATACGTTTTCCAACTAGCGAAATACGATCAGAATTACGACATCAGAGACAGAGCGAGATTTTTGCGACATTTTATTTTCGACGAGGAAAACAGCTCGGACAAAAAATTGCCGAAATACGCGAAAAAAATTTTCTTCGCACCCAAACCCGCACCCACTCTTTCGTCGAGATTCAACGGCTCTGAATACCAACTTGGCACGCTGTCACATTATTTGGGCATGCCCTGCAACGGCTACAGACCCTTACCCTCCTTTCCCGAAGTCGCGCCCGATGCTTCCGTCCGTGACGTCGCTGAACCCATCGTTACTCATGATCTTAAGGAGAAACGTCATGCCAAAAAAGACAGGAAAGAGAAGAAGGGAAAAGAGAAGGAAAAAAGCTTTTACAGCGAGGACGAAAGCTCTCCTGGCGAAGGTCAGTCGATTTGATACTATTTTCAATTTTTTTTTTTAAGTCGTTCGAGATTACTTTTTTTTTTATCGAAAAATGTCTCACGAATTTCAAGCAGTTTTACAAAAAATATCGTTTGAAATTTATAAAATAATATCTGGCACAAACGACGATGAAAATTTGAAAAAAAAAAGAAATGAAAATTGTACTTTTGATATTTGAAGTTGATTTTTTTGGAGCCAAAAAGTTTTCTGTCCGAAGAATTGGCGTGAATTGAACAAAAAATCGACATTAAAATTACAGATGCTGCAGACTCGAAATCCGAGGAAGACGAGACGTCCGAATCTTCTTCGAGCGAAACGTCCGACGAGGACAGCGATTCTTCCGAATATTCGTCCGACTCGGATAAATCCAAAGACGATAAACCTCGTAGAATTAAAAATTCAGTAAAATCCGAGAGTTCGGAAAGCGACAGTGAGGACAGCGACGATTCAGATTCCGATGAAAAATCTGAATCATCCGAGAGCGAAGCTGAAATTATTAAGCCGGTTCATAATAAAGAAAAAATAGCAAAATCAGAAGTCAAGGAAAAACCGAAATCTAGTCTGGACTTGTTGTTAGATTTGGATAATGGTGCGACGACTTTAATCTCATTAATTCATTTGTTTGTCTCTTAAATCAGTTACGTGTTAATTATTTTTGTGAATTTCGTTTTTTTACGGCTGAATTTAATTTTTTTCCACAATTTTTCACGGTTATTTTTATATAAGATTTTAACAATCTATTTTCTATTATTTTTTTCAATATTTATGATGATTTTTTTAATGATATCGAAATAAAATGTTGTCAATTAAATTTACATGAAAATTTTAACTTCTGCAGTCTTGCCAATGACCCCGATCATGACTCCGAGCCTAGGAGGTTTTCTCACCCCCATAAGCGTCAACCTCACAAATGGAATTCAAGAAGTCTCAGCTTCGTTTACTCCACTTCGAAAAACCGAGATTTTGAACAAAGTAACCGGCCGCGGTTTGCGGGTCGAGTCGAGATTTACAAGATCGCCACATTTGGTCAGCGCGAGTATGGTCAACCTTGAGCTGACCTTTACGAACGAGGGTAACGAGCAGATAAAAGGCATTCGAACAGGAAATAAAGTACGACATTTTATTATTACCACAAAATTTGTACATTCTTTGTCAATTCCCTCTTAAGAATGTTCTTAGCAACAAAAAATTATTGCATCAAAATTTTGGTTCTTAGCGATGTGTCGAAAATCTAAAAAAAAAATGTCAATCATTTTGGAGAAGTTCCGGCGATTGATTTTCACTAAAAATCATGTTAAAACTTTGTTCACAAATTGTTTAATGAAAAAATTGCCCAACCAATGATTAGATGACTTATTTTCGTCGATTTTTTCATAATTTTATCTTTTTTTTTTAAATTCGCGTGACGAGAAAAAAATATTTATCACTTGATCTTTGTTGATCATTTTTTGTCATTATTATTGAAAACCGAAATTCACAGCGTGTTAAAAAAGACTATTTTTTAAAAGATTGTTATCAAATTGCTAAATACCGAAATTCTGATTGAACAAAATTGTTGCTTGGTAACATTGTGTAGAACATGCTTAATGGCCAATTTACTGATCGATTTTCTACTTTTTTTTTGTAGAGTCTGTCATCAGGAATGTCAATTCACGATTTTTCTCCGGTGCCGATTCTCCAACCGAATATGACGGTTTCCTCGACCTTAGGCGTGAATTTCAACGACTCGAGTCAACCGGCAAAATTCAATATCGATTTTACCATCGCCGAGGAAACGCATTCTGTCCCAGTGAACATAAAAGCTCCGATCGGTGAAATAATCAGATCCGTTATCTTGCCCGAAACGATGTTCATCACCGAGAAAGATAAACTCAAAGGGATGAATGAACACACGACCAAGCTCTCTTATAAAGGAGAGAAAAAAGATGTTACTCAAAAAATGTTTGAAGTCGCCAACGTCGCCGTCGTTTCCATTGAAGATAGTTTACTCAGGTAAAAAAATGCTCACGTCAAAATTTTTATTAATCCATTGATTAAAAGCACATTCAATATTTCGCCAGATTTTATTTTCCGTTATTAATGAATTTTCTGTTGTATCTGGAATTTTTTTTATTATTATTAAATGGGGACCTCGATGAAATTTCTAAATCGTCGAGGGCTTTCCCGATAATGCTAAATCTTTGGGTGAGTGTTTCTACCATCTAAAAAGCAAGAAATAAATGTAATAACCATCTCGCCGAACTGTATTTCCGGTCTAGAACGAGAAAACATGAAAAAATGATCGAAGTGCCTAGATTTTTGTCATTGACAATCGCAATTTTTTTCACACATTTTAGTAAGTATTTTGAACACAAATAAGTATCCGTTTTATCATCCAATCATTTTTCGCCGAATTACAATTTTTTTTTTTTTCCTTTATTTGAACATTTTTTTTGTTTCAAATCTAATATTCCAGAGTTAATGAATTGCTTTTATAGTAAATTGAATATTTTGAGTTTTATTAATTCTTATCATTGTTTTCAAATATTTATTTTCAAATTTGAACCACTTCAGAACTAATATCGTTTGTCACTATTCTCACACTACATATCGCGTTGTTGAAGTCAATAATATTTAATTAATATAGTTATATGTTGCTAATTCATTCGTATAAGTTAATCATCACGTGGCAATCCCATAGTGTTAATATTCAATTGGATTTTTTCGATTTATAGTTATAGAATTTGATTTTTCGGAAGTTGATAATGACTTTTTTGATATGCATGCTCGTTCCCTTTCCAATGCTCCTCGTCCCACGGACAAAGTGGTTACCCCCTCCTTAATATAATAAGCAGATAATTTTCAATCTAGTTAGGCTCAAAAGCAGTCGATTTCCTTTGGAATATTAGATTTAAAAACAAAATAAATAAGTAAATCGACGAAAAAAATTGTTATTCTGCGAAAAATGATTGGATGATAAAACGGATACTTATTTTTATTCATAATACTTACAGAAATGTGTGAAAAAATCTGCAATTCTCAACAACAAAAACCGAAGCACTTGAATCATTTTTTCGTGTTTTCTCATTCTTGACCGGAAATACTGCTTGGCGGAGCGATTCTTGCGGCTATTTCTTAGTTTTAAGATACTAGAAACACTTAGCTAAAGATTCAGCATAATCGGAAAAGATCTTAACGACTTGAAAATTTCACCGAGGTCCCCCCCTTAACGATCAAGAGCGTTTTCAACCGTTTCGTATAAACGCACCTTTATTTAATTTTAATTAATTATACGTAATTACAATTCAGCCTGGTTCATGAAAAATTTGATTTAATTTTTTCCCGAATAGAAAGAATTAAAGAAATTTTTATTAATCGAATAAATGTATTTTCCTTTAAATAAATTTAAATAATAGTACAATATAAATACACTTTTCGAGCTGAAAAATGTGAAATATGTAAATATGAATTAACCAAAATAATGATTAATTATTTCGAATTCACTGAACTTTAATTAATTTTAATTAATTATGATCGATCACTTAGCTCAGTTTACCAAAAATTATATAAATCGTAAAACTGTGCAATCTTACCAAAGAAAATAATCGAGTATTTTTTCAAGTATAAAGAATCACGAGAAACGTATTAAAATTTTCATTCGATTATTACAGATTCGCTGCTCACACGTTAGCGTCCAAGTCGCTAATTCTCGTGTCGATGAAATTTTTGGAAAACGATCAACTGGAGTTGTGCGTCAATTGTGAGAAAATGGTTATAGGCTCAATGCTATTGAATGAGATTAAAGTTCACTTGCAGTGAATGAGGCATGGTGCGTATTTTATGAAAATTATCATACATACAAAAAATATATGTACTATATACATACATATATACATATATATATATATATTTACAATCTTTAAAGACTTATAATGCTCAACTTGTGTTACTACCGAGGAAAAAGTTTGTATCTCGGACTTCATTCCGCTCTCAGTTACTTTTTTTACGATCTAATGTACACTCTCAATATATATATATATATATATATATATATATATATATATATATATACAGACACAGGTGGCTAAAAAATAGACAAATATTCTATTACGATATAAACGATCAATTCTTCTCTAAATAAACTCTTATTACTATCTTCATTTCCAATTTCTCAGAAGAAACCACACGAGCTTCTGGGAACTTTCGTCTCCGTCCTCCATTTCCCAAAAACGTAATCTGTAATCTTTGCGTTCCGTTAGAAAACGTTTCAAAACTGAAAAAAAATGATTTTTATTTTTTATTTCATCGATTAAATTAATTGAAATAAAAAATCCGGATGCCGAAAAAGAAGCAATTAGATAATCCTTCGTTCGATCAATTTTCATTTTTTTTCATTTTTATGGGTTTCAAGGGAATGAAAAGTGATCGAAAAAATTATTTTTCACCGTTGAAATATCAATTCTTTGCATGAAAACAAATTTGAAACGATTTTTGGAAAATTAGACCCAATTTTTCGCGACAATTGCATTTTTTATGGGTTTTATCCGGATGAAAAATTCGCCATTAAAATAAGTCAACGTCGTTTAAATAATAAATCGAAAAAAAGCAACAATCTCGAACAATTTTTGCTAAAGCTGCGATTCAAAATATTTACTCAAAAATCTAAATAAACAATCTCGATGGCAATTTATTAATTCATAATATTGCAAAAAATCGAAATTACATAAAATATCGAAATCGATAATCGGTGATAGTCGAACAGAATTTTGTTAATTACAATATCTCGACATAAGAGTTATATATAAATTACAAAATTCTTACAAGAAAACAATTTGTCGTGAATTTTTTATGGGTTTGAAAAAACCATCGGAATTGTTCGATTTAAAAAGTCGTCGGTTTTTTTCTTTCATAAGATAACGAAAAATTATTAAGGCTCAAGAAAAGGCTTTTCTCGTGCAGAGAACACCAGTTAACGTTACCTCTCAACATTCCATTCGAAATAGGCTTTGAAAAAGCGATGTCATCGATCGGAAAACGCGAGATAACGTCCAACAAAATTTCTGTACCAATTCCTCGATTTCTATATTGCGAGCGAACATAAGCGGTGTCAATGGTCGGCATCGAATATTCACTCCCAGTGGTATAAATCTCCGTCCCTAAAAAAACGAAAAATAAGAAGAGTTATATTTTGATTTGACAGCTAAATTCATTTGGCCCAATTGATAAAGATATTGATAAAAAAAAATTTGACGTGCGTAAACCGCGATAAGCTGATAAGATTTGAAAATTGTCGTCAGTCCCAGATTTCGCTCGAAATCCACGTGGTTTCGTACGAATGACGCAACAGACATTTTTTTGAAAACGAAAACGTGGTACGTTTAAATAATTTTCAAAAATAAATTTTGTTTAACAAAATTAGTGATTTGCAATCATTTTTTTAAATATTCCAATTAGAACGTTGAGTTAATTTGAAGGCTCTTTTCAAATATTGGCAAAGGTCACGATTCTCCTGAAAAAAATTCTATTCGATAAATCTTAACTTTGATAAGATTTTTTTTTAATTTGGTAAAAATTCGAATTGACCAAATAAACTTCGGTCAAAATGTTCGATTCATTTTATTAGGATTTTTTCTTGATTTTGAAAATCTACGAAAAAATGTACCCTTCATTTTTATGGTGTAAAAAGCGATGGGTCTGCCGTTCTCCCATCGCAGAATTATTTCGTCGAAATCGTCGGCAAAATCGTACAGAGATTCGAATCTTTCGTCACTGGGTGTATCGACTTCCGGATAAATTATTTGGCTCAGTACATAGTAGCAGATTTTTTCACGATCCGTACGAACCTACAAAAATCGTGAAATTGTAGTCTTCGTACATTCGTAAGTGCAATTTTTGTTATTAAAAAAAAATCATTTTTTATCTACCATGGATATTCAATATTTCACCTTCTTCCAACCGTTGTTCGCTATTTCGTCGAGTCTTTCATCGACATTGATCATTTCTCCGTTTTCCAGAATGCCTATGAAATTTCGACATATATTGCAATCGAGTCGAGCAATATTTCCGCGAACGTTTAATCGCTCGAGATTCAACCATTTTTTCGTCACTGGCACGTAGTCCATACATCTATTTTAATCACACAAATTTCGTAATACGTAGCCAGTGACAACTTCGTGATCCGTTATTTAATAACAGTAAATAAATAAATTAAATAAAGAGAAATAAATGAGTGAATAATTACGAAAAATCATGAAGTCGAATTTTTTTTACAAAAATGTGAACAAAATTCGTGGTTTTTTTTAATTAATATTATACAAGTTTTTAGAAAAATCGAAAAAAAGGAGTATTATATAAAAAATCGTATGCATTTAGAAGAAATCACCAAACTGAATTCACACAATGAAAAAAAGTTTGTTTGATTATCTGTCTAAGGATGTTTTGTTTAAACAATATATTAATAACTTTTTAGAATTATTATTTTTAAAAATCGATGTTCGTAATGTTCCAAAGATAACAGAATTTTTTAGATTTCAAATAAAGCTTAATATATTTTAAAAAAAATATAAACAGTAACTAGTAAAATTTCTCAATTTTCAAAAGGCCACAAATTCAAATTTGAACTTAAAATTTGCCAGAGGTCATTTGTGACAGATGTATTTTAGACCCGAAGTATGCTTCACTTGTTTGAGTATTTGACGAAGTATTTATTAAATAACCAAACAAAATTCACACTCCGTAATAAAATAGTAGTTTTGATATCGTCAGTTTTGGTAAAGCTGTCAAATAAAATCCTACCTTGAACAGAACATTAAAGAACTAAAAAAAGAAAAAAACAACGTCAACGAATTTATTATGTGAGTAGAACGGTTCGAAAGTCTCGAAAACGTTTGAAGCACAACCGGCTTCTAATAGTAAGCTCAATGCAGAACTGCTCGGAGATGTACTAAAAATGTTGATAAGCACTAAACACATATATTACATAAAAACATACATATAGATCATACAGAAAAATCTTATTATCGCTTCTCCGTACGAAAATTCAATATTGATCGAAACGTCGAAGATTTAATCGTCTAAATTGGAAGCCATGTGTGTAATTGCGACAGTAGTTCGATATCCTTTGAATTAAAAAGAAAAATTCTTGTATCGGTTATTCTTATTGATATTATTGACCTTATATACGAATGGACGCTCGAGCGTGGATGTTCATCGCTACTTTTGTATCGTAGTTGTGCAGTTGGCCCGAGATCAATTACGGTATCCTTCGTTCAAGGACTCGCACGAGTTGACCCATATTAACGAGTGCATGAAAATTATTCTTTATTTCAAAAGATCCATTTGTTTTTCAGTACGACGGTCTGTCGTCGTTTTCTTAACGATGGTAAATCGATTTGGATAAATTTTCAGTATTACGTTTTTTTGTATGAATTTTGCTTATAGTTTTATAAAAAAAAACTTGTAATTAACATTTAAGGTATTTTTATTCATTAAAAAATGCAAAATAGAGCTGCTCTAATGAAAAATTAAACACGCAATTTAGTGTTCGTAATTTATCAACAAAGTCAAATAATATTGAATAGTTAAATCTTTTTATGACAGATGGCGCAACGTGTAAAAGCCAGTACCAACTCACCAGTTGTTCCGGAGTAGTTTTATCTCTGTCATTTAATAATTTCTTTATTTTCGTAGTTTAATTGGTTTCACAATGATACGATAATTGTTTACAGCAGATTTTTTATGCAAGATTGTTTTTTTTTTTATCAACAAAAGTGAAACAAAACACTGCCGGAATGCTTCGGGGATTATTTACCGTTTAGCGCAACGTAATTTAAGGTTATTTACATGCAAAACATCAACATCGCATCTACAGCGTCTCGCATTGCTCTCAAAATACATCACGAAATCCGGTAAGTAAACATTTCATAAATAATTAATATTTTAAGTGTTGAAAATTGAAATTATGCCAGTTTGGTGTCATTTACGAGAGAGCAATCGCATTGCTCTGAAAAAATAAAATTTCGTGTTTAATTCTGTCGTCGCTCATGACGATTTTTATGCATTTCGCGCGCGTGTGACAGCCTCGTATTTCACAGATTTGACTTTGAACATGACGGAAAATTGTCGATTGAGCGAAAGCGACGAAGCTGATTTTGAATTCGAGAATGAAGCAAAAGACTTTTCCGAGGAATTGGAAAGGTTTCCTCATGTTTCAGCATTTATACGAAAGCTTCAAGACCAGATCAAGCGACAGAGAAAAAAGATCGAGAAACTTGGAAAAAAGTTGCTAAGAACGGTGAATAAAATTGATAATTAAAACGATTTTAAAAATTCGAGTCTAGCGAAAGCTTTTTAAACAAATGATTTTTCAATGTTGTAGAAAAAAATAGAATTTTCAAGATCAAAAAATGAGTTTGTTGATGCCCAAGTTCAGACGGAATGTTCGACGGACACCGACTCATCGTCCGGGACCCAAAATTGGGAAATTAGTGCAAATAACGATGGAGCCAGCATCGTAGAACAAGTCAAAGAAGCTGCCGAATCTGCCCTTCAGCAAACTGGCTTTGTTTACGAAGAAACTTCTGGCTTATATTATGATTACAACAGCGGCTATTATTACGACGCTGTAAGTGCAAAGTTCAGTTTTTTTTCCGACTCTTCTCAGGCAGCAAGCGATTCCTTGAAAATCATTTGAATATTGAAGAAATTTGCAAACTAATTCAAGGAGGGAACCTGATTTATTTTATCGGAGTTTAAAAAGAAATAATCACAAAAATTACATTTTGTTCAGAGTTCTGATTTAAGCTCCCCCTATGAATCAATAAACATTTCTTTCGGTGATAAAATGTGGAACATAATGGAATATTTTGATTAACATTTTTTTCTACTCCGTTTGACAGGCCCAAGGCCTTTATTATGATGGAAATACCGGAACATATTACAAGTACGACGAGGAGAGTAAATCTTATAAGTTCCACAGTCAAGTTCAGGTCGCACCGAAAGAGGCTGCTGCGCGTCAGCAAAAAATCGAAAGATCGGATAAACGCAAATCTCAAAAGGCTAACAAGGTATTTTTTGTTCTCTAATTTCTTTGTATCGTCTAAGGTTTAGAAAAATCAGTAAATAAAGATTGAAATAGTACAAAATTAAAAAAAAAAAAAAAGCAAACCCGAATTAAATGAACGATGAAAATAATGAAAATAAAATGGTTAAATAAATCACAACATTTTTGTTTTTTATCCATCTACTTTTTATTCTCAAAAATATCGTAATTATCGGTGAAAAATTCCGATCTTTATTTATCTGCGTTTTTTATTTCATGAAATTTTCATGCGGTTTTTTTAAATCCTTCGTGAAATAAACCAAACAAATTTCAAAATGGCAAAAAAAAAGATAATTTTTAACGAATAAAAACATTTTTGTTTGCAGGTTTCGGATGAGATACATGAGTTAATAACTGGCCTTTCAAACATATCGATTGAAAGATACCGGCATCAAGCATTAGGTAACTAAAAAATAGCATTGATATGCACACGTTGTCTCTCATTGTAGGATGAGGCGAAAAAACAAAAACTCGATGATCGCGATGAAACGAGGAACGATTTGCCGGAGGAAGGTGAATGTTCAGACAGCGATAACAGTAACAGTTCTCGGGACACGTCGCTCACTAATGAGAGCGAGAACGAGGACGAGAAAGGTTTCAAACAATATAATTATTTTTATTTATTTTCTTCACATGAAATTTCATCGATTGATTTTTTTTTCCTGTTCCGACGAATTAATGACATTTCTTGGGAATTGTCGAACAATGAAGAAAAACGAATCTGAAGATTGTTAATATTTCATTTTATTACAGAGCTAATCATAGAATAATAATAATAAATATTAAGTTGATAAAAAAATTAAAATATTTGAAGTACATTTATTAAATGCGATATTTTGTTACAGATCTCGCGAAAATTTATCCTCCGTGCATGAGAATTATCGTCAAAGAGACAAGTCTGTCAAAATTAAAAGTTGGCACGTTGTTTCTCGTGGCTTATACCGGCGGAACATTGGGCAGAGAGGGCGACCATGCAGTTATTATTCCGGATTTGAACATTAGCAAAGTAAACATGCCAAGAGTAAATAAAATTATTACAGAGTCATTTAATTTTGCATTTTTTTTTTAAAGAATTGTAATTTATTTTACAAAATTGTGTCATTTTTATGGCCGGCAAATTCTGCAATTTTTGTTATTAAAAAACGCTTGTATTTTTTATCTACAAAAAGCCCTCAGTTTGTAAACAAAATTTTCGTAATTTTTATATATAATTTTTATAATATTTATAAATAATTACTATAATTTGCATAAAAATTCAACATTTCAAAAACCACATATATGCACGTGATCGAAGACACGAAACGTTTGAAAAAGAATCGAAATTCATCGATCGGTCAAAACGAAGCTTATGAATTTTTCTGTAACCCAAAAGTCTCTCGTAACAGTCGAGAAAAATTTTTAAATTATTAAAAAGCACTCCGAAAACATTTTCAAATTATTTACTTTGTGGCAAAACAAAAAATATGTTTCATCCTCAATAAATTTTCGTCCTTCTCTTGTATCGACGACATCTTAATTGTTTGTTTGATAATAATTTGCAGCACCATGCGAGATTTCGGTACGACGAGGACAAAAAGCAATATCTCATAGTGGATTCCGGTTCGAGAAACGGAACGATCCTCAATGGGAAAAGATTGTCAGTTGCGAAACAAGAGTCGGATCCTTGCGAGGTCGCTCATGGTTCGGTCGTACAATTGGGCAGTACGAAACTCCTCTGCCATATTCACAACGGCCATGAGACTTGCGGACATTGCGAGCCTGGTTTGGTGCAGAAAACAACGATTCACGAACCCACTACGACCTCCAAAAAAGATCAGCACAAAACGGAGCTTCGAAGATTGAAAAATAAATTCGGTGTGGAAAAAAATAACACGGAAATTGCGAGCCAAGTCGCAACGGGATATCAGGACAGGGCACAGGCTCGACGGGAACACGTTGGCTCCTCGAATCATCATGTCAAAACTGAAATAAGCTCCGTCGAAACGTAAGCTGATTTTAAAGTCTCTCATTAACCCTAAGTCGAGCCGCGGTTATTATCATAGGTCTTTACGATCCAGGCGTGCTCATAACTCTCGAAGGATTCATTTTTGAATTTGTTAACAAAAGTGCATCTTAATTTAAGCGAAAATATCGTTTTTAGCCAGAGTCAAAATGACCCAATGGTAGTAATCTAGGCTTAATAAAAAAAAAAAATCTTATTTATGTTGATTCTTTAATGTTTGAGAATTTTAATACATTGGGAATCCTTTATTGTTTTGCTATAGATCGATTGCCAAGGACAACAAGGGATTCAAACTACTCTCGAAAATGGGATGGTCCGAAGGACAATCGTTGGGAAAAGACGGCGATGGAAGAACCGAACCAGTGAGTCTTTTCTTTAGTCTCCTCAGTTTTTTTTTGCCATAAGCCTGAATAATTAACCTTTGAAGGATACTTGTGGTCTAGGAGACCCCTGGAAAAATTTGAGCCCACGTTTCAACACTTGATTTATTGAAAATTCATCATTTCTTTCCGGATATGATAGAATTTTTTGTTCGATAAGAAAAAAATGTTAGAACGCTACACTGGGGTAAAAAATTACCAAAACATGCATCGTCAAGTGATTTTTGCATTTTTTCAAAACTTTTTATTGTTTACATAAGTTTTCATTAATAAAGGTTGACCAAAAGCGACTTCATCATTGTACACCATTCTCTTCGTTATCGAAAAACGAAAAGAATGGTGTACGATTAAACCCTATTCGCTCCGCATGCAATCCCGAAACGCAACACCAGCGCTGCCGTGGCCAGCTCGGGAATAACTCTGATGTTTCGTGTATATGAAAAATAGTGCGTTAGTACGTAAACGAATATTCTATTGCTATAAATAATAAAAATATGAATTTCAAGAGGAAAAAATCGTATTACAGTTGCTCAGTTATAAATTGTGGCAATACTAGTGCGAATTCGAAGTTGCTCGCTGGACGTGACGTCTTCTATCAATCTACAACACATTGGTGTTGTTGCTATATCAAATTTGTATTTTTAGGGTTATATTTAATAGGTGTGCAAGTAGAAACTCGGCTCTGAAGTTGGTTGCATTAAAAATTATACTTGAACGCATCAAATTCGCCCGCCATTTTGGCTGTATATAGCTTGGTCATTGCTGTTTTTATGACATAAGTTTCAGTCATTTACAAGCTGTCATTCCGTGTATATCAATTTTGTAAGAGATGGATGTTGATAAGCAACATTTACGCCACTGCATTCTGTTCTGTTTTCAAATGAAAAAAAATGCTGCTCAAGCCATAGAATTGATTAGTTTGACTTTGGGTGAACATTTTGTGAGTCATTAAACAGTAAAAAAGTGGTTTGCAAGATTTTGTGATGGAGATTTTAGTCTTGAGGACAATCCACGTCTAGGTGCAGTAAAAAAATTTGAAGACGAAGAACTTCAAGTTTTATTGGACGAAAATCCATGTTAAATGGAAAAAGACCATAGATAGTAATGGCGAATATTTCGATTATTAATCTTTGTAACAAGTATCTTTTCGATAAAGTTGAATTTGACCAAAAAAAGCCGAGTTTCTACTTGCACACTTATTATAATACAGTGCAGAGCAAGAAACAATTTTCCATCATTATATTGTGAATTTGGTTGAAAGTAACCGAGCAATATTGTATATTATATTCTTCATGATACTTCCACTTGTATTTTATATCGGTGGCAATGTGACACTGGTCTGCCTGATGACACTGCACCTAATTAATCCTATCATATTGGGTGATTTTATCTCCTCTATGCGTCGCGCATGAACCTCTGCGAGAGAGCTTTACCCATTTCTATGCCTTGAGGATAAAATTGAATTTCATGGGTGATGCTTTGAAAGCCTGTCCTTATCGCAACATTCATTTTGTCACAGGAATGGGTGTTTTCTTTTTTTTCTTTTTTCGATATTGGCTAACCAATATATTCTTTAAATATAAGATTATTGTACATTACATAGCACAATATGTGACAATATATTGATTTATAAGAAGAAAAAAAAGTATTTTGTTGATTCAAAGATCAGATTTCTCCTAAATTTTCTGTATACTTGTATAGGCCGTCGACAATGATTCATTTATAAAGCAGCCACAGAGTGGTGCCACGTTAGGTTGCGTACAGAGCGAATTATCGCAAACGAGGATCATTTTATGCTGATGAAACTATTGGGCTAATTATTTAAGAATTACGTGAAAATAAAACACAATATTTTTCAAACCTTAATATTCATTATTCAAGGCAACATTAATTAGTACAAGAAAAAACGCAGTTTTATTTTTCTGAGAAAATTCAAGGATTTAGGAAAATCGTTATTTTATAGCACTGCAAAATATCGCTTTTAGATTCGATAATTTCTATTGTTTTTTTGTCCTTTTTTTTTCGATTTATTTTCGAGTACACGTTGGGATCGATGTTGGATAAAATTCGCAGAGTTCAACTTTTGCCCAACTTTTTTCTTCGATTTTCGAAAGAGTCCTCGTGTAAGAAAGGAACGAAAAAAAATTGTTTTTTTTTGCCTTTTTTTGTAAAGAAGAGCTCTCGAGTACAAGATTCGACCAAACGCGAGAGAATTGTCCATTTGGTCGCCTTTGGTTAATCCTTCAACCTTGGCTCCTCCATCCTTGCTGCAATCTTTCACTCCGGCTCTGACTTTTCCAATTGTCTCTGTACTTTTTCATTCAGTCGAAACCTTCTTGTTTTTTTTTCTCCTCTTTTTATCTCCTTTTTTCCTCTCTGTCTTTCTCTCTCTCCCTCTCTCATTTCTACCAATCTTCAGCTACTGATTACAGTCGATAGTCTGCGGCTTACTGCGCCTCGTTACGAACTGACTCGAGCAACCAAGAATCTCACAATTCTCATCACTAATTCCATTCTTTCTACTCGCGTTTCTCCCCCTCGCCCATTAACGCTTTTATCCCGAAGAGCTTCACATTCGGTCACGTGACTCAAGCACTACTTGCTTTTCCGAATATTTCGAAGCATGCCGAATAATTGACTTTTTTATTTACAATAAAAAAACAAAGAATTCTAAGTGTAATTCTTTTAGTTTTTGGAATATTTCTTGAGATACGAAAAAAAGATTTTTCATTTGCAATGAAAAACAAAAACTGTCAGTAAAGAATTTTTTTTATTTTTTTATTCGCAATGAAATAATAAACAGTTTGAACGAAAACGTTTACTTTCGATACATTTTGCAAATCAGAAACAAAACAGATTTTCTATTTACAATGAAAATAGACCAAATATACTAAATAGAAAAAAAACTTCGAAATGATAAGCGATTTTTCGAATTATCCAAGCGAAACAAAAACCTAGGAAAAAAGTAAATAAAAAATATGAAAATTCGTAGCGTTAGTTGATTATGAAAAAATCTTAAAACAAAAGGAAATAAAAAATACAAAATAATTTACCGAAAACTCGTATTCTCGAACCAAAGAACGAATCTGTATACTTTCATTCTCGATGAACATTAATTGCGATATTGGGAAGCAAGGAAAGTAATTTTTATTGCATCGTCGTATAATTTTTTTGATTAGGTTATAAAAATGTTATTTTTTTGATAACGAGTTGCAATCCATTGTTCAAGAAATACGAGTTTCAATTGTAATAACCGAGTGTTTCTTCCTCGATGCTATTAAACGTGGCTGGAAGTTGTTCACCCCATTTATATTCTCATTCTTGCATAGACGATTCTTTGAAAAAGGAGTACTAATGATTGCCCTGACTTCGGAATACGAAAGAAAAAAAATAAGAAATAAGTTTTGAAAAAGATTTAAAAAAAAATAAATAAAGGTAAAAAATTATATAGTACTTGTAATGATCCATGCAGTCGAGACTGGGCTCGATAACGACGATCTTCGCGGTTTTCCACGGCTGTATAATGATACTGGGAAAATATTTCTCTCTCTCTCTCTTTCTCTCTCTCTCTCTCTCTCTCTCTCTTTCTCTCTATCTCACTCTTTCTTGGGGCATTGATGAAAAATCGACTTGGCTCTCGTGACGATGAGCCTCGTAACGTCAGACAGACAGGTTGGAGATTGAAATAACGAGTACAGGAAGACTCCCCGTGTTTGTTTTAGCCTTCTCTCTCTCATTATTATTATTATTATTATTATTTTCTTTGTAATAATTGATTTTCGGTTTAAATTGAGTATCTTTAGATTCTTTTGTATAATTTTAACCCATCAGCAGGCGTGTTATGAGACTTTTTCTCACACTTATATTAAAACGATGATTACTCGAAAATTTCAAATGGCATAAGCATTTGAAATTTTTTCTATCTTCACCAAATTTATTCTTCTGTATGATAGAAGAGGTAAAAAATTTTTTTGAATTTTTTTAATTATTATTTTTTGGTTTTTAGTGTCAATTATCGTTGTATTTATGATTTTTTGAAAATTAAACCGTTTAATAGTCACAATCATTGCGGCGAAATTGTTTTCAAGTTCCTATTTATCAAATTAAGCTCTTAAAGTTATACATGTGAGAAAATCTCTCACCGCGCTCCCAATGTTTAAAGTTTACGTAGCGCGCTTGCTGACGGGTTAAATTGTTTCTTTTGTATTATTTTTGGTTAATTGTTATTACTTAAATGGTTTAATTTTTGTAAAAATCTTATATGCCCGAGGACTCATGTGTGTTAGTGCATAAATAAACAACTCTCCCCCCCTCTATTCCCCCTCTCTCCCTCCCACCCCTCCCTCCCCCCTCTCTCCCCCTCCCTCCCTCCCTGCCTCCCTTCATCCCTCCCTCTCTCTCTCTCCCTCCCTCTCCCCCCTCTCTCCCCTCCCCCTCTCTCCCTCCCCCTCTCTCTCCCCCTCCCTCTCTCTCTCCCCCTCCCTCTCTCTCCCCCTCCCTCTCCCTCCCTCCCTCCCTCCCCCCCCCTCTCTCTCTCTCGCTCTCCCCTCCCCTCCCCCCTCTCCCCCCTCCCCCTCTCTCCCTCTCTCCCTCCCTCTCCCTCTCTCTCACTCTCTCTCCCTCTCTCCCTCTCTCTCTCTCTCTCTCTCTCTTTCATTCAAAAATAGATGGAAATATACAGGTTGTGCAAGAACTGATGATGAATTATGTTAATGAAGTGAATTAATTATTTAATTTAGGATCAAACCGTTTTTTTATCATAATATGAGATCAAAACATAGTTTTTTAATTAAAGTAACCGGTGTCACGTTATAAATTCTATAAGTTCAATCAACATAGTCCCAATTTGGGGAAGGATTTGTAGCCGAAACGTTTAATGTCATTGTTTGACCAATATCATTAGTATCACTAGACAGCGACTACGCAAAAAACAGTTGAGCATCAAAAATGTGTGCGAAAAAATGCTCAATTTTTCGGAGCAACGATTAAAAAAAAAAATTAATATTATCAATACGCTTTAAGCTACGAGGTTCTAATTAGTCGCGATCGAAAGAAAAAAAAAAAAATACGTGAACTTGTATAGTCCTTCAAAACGCTGTTATTTAATAAATATTAAAGAAACAATTTTTGAAAATAGGTAGAATCGTGCTGCTTCCTGTAAAAGTGGCTTGTAGCACTCGCTTGTAAATGTACTTGTCTCGAGTCGCTACCGCGACTCTTAATCGGAACCTCCCTTGTCAAGTTATTAATTATTGAAAGTGAATTAATTATTGTTATTGACTTTATTAATAAATAATTTAATCAATTATAATGATTAAAGTTATGAACCGTAGGTTACTACAATGTTTTTGACTCCTCGTTACTACCGTGGGTCTTTATGACCCAGGCAACTTTGCGTGCGCATTACTCTTGATGACTTTAGTATTTTTTCGATTTTTGTTTTTTTACTATAAAACAACTCTTGGATTCCTGCACAAATTGCATGCCAATTTAGTGGAAAGGTCCGGCTTTGGTCTGGGTCGAAATGACCCAATGGTTGTAATTAATCGTTAATTAATTAATTATTAAAGTTGTCATTAAGTTTCCACATTATTGAACATCCTGTACAAGTTGCAGGCTACACGTGTGACGCAAGAAGTTTGCGCCTTCCGCGGAACTAGCTTTCGTCTTTTCTTTTCTCGTCTTCATCGAGGATCTCTATTGCTGGTTTTGTCAGTATCCGGGATACCGAAAGAGCGATAGAAAGAACGAAACTAAAGGAAGATAAAAAGAGTGCGAGAGAGCGAGAGGGGCGATGGAGAGCTCGGGGGTCTCTGGTTAACACGAATCCGGGTTGGTCGCTTAGAAGGGGCTAATGTCTATAATCAAGGCTTTCCTATCGTCATTCCGCTGAACCGCGACGTCGTCGATCCAGGACTAGAGAGACCGAGAGAGAGAGAGAGAGAGAGAGAGAGAGAGATAGAAAGAGAAAATAAAAACAAAAAAAACATTGTATATGGGGAAACGAAGCGAGACGAAAAACGACTCGAGTTGTTACTCCGTGGGGTTTTTCTTGCGCGAGATTTTCAGCCGTAATTTATGCAGTTTTCCTTCTTTCTTCCCATATTAATTTGTCGTTCATCCTCGATCGTTTTTTTTTTTAATATTAAATCAGGCATCATTCTATTGATACGGTCATGTTCCTGTTTTCCCGCTTATCGACGCAGATTTTTTGACGTTATTTATGCTATCGATCGATCAACCATCGGCCCCTGTCCACGATCACGTTGATGATGATAATGACGATCGGGGATTTTGTTCCGCTATCGTGCGTATCCCATAGTCACGCGATCTCAGAATACCAGGACACGTTGATCGACCCGTCAATCTTTATTTATCGTGAAAAGAAAACACTAGATTCAGCCATTTAACGAGTCCTAACGAACGCTTCAAGAAATTCGTGTTTTTAAACTTACACGCTCGAACTGGAGCTTTTTATTCCAAAACTGTTGATTTTTTCAATCAAGTTCAATATTCCGAGTCGTTTTCTACGGTACATCTGCTTTTTACCCTCAATTCACACTCATTAAGGTAGAAGCTTTTTTTTGCGAATGCAGTGCAGTTTTCCAAACAAGTGAAGTATTTAACTGTTTTTCCCCACAATTCCACGTGATTAATTTTAATTACGATTCAGGCAATCGGAGATCCGGGAAAATATTGATTTCGAAATCGCGAAGCGGACAAAGCGTGCTACATTTGCCTTCATCTTGCTCCCAATCGCTACTTATCGTTAAGTGAACATTTTACCCTAAAAATTGTTGTTAGTTTGCAGTGACTGAATTTTGTTCAGATCGTCATAACCTCACGAACGAAATAGCAAATTTATTCGTAGAAATTTTTCCAACAAGTAATAAGTCAAATTTTTAGTCTCTTTTTGCCACGATTCTCAGGAGTTAAACTCGACGTCATATCGATTTATAAAACTCTAGAAAAAAGGCTTTCAAAACATCGAAGCTGAAACTCGTGGCTTCAGTGGATCACAATTCCGCTCTTAAAATCTCTGCTCTAAAATTCATAAAGTATCTACTCTTAAACAAGTCTACAACTGTCTCATCTTTGATCGTCAATATTTACTTTCGAGAATTGTTATATTTTGTATTTTCAAGAGAGTAGTAAAAGAGGTCTATTTTAGAGAATTTTTTTTTGTAATCACAAAATCAAGTAAAAAATAAATTTATCAACGTTCTCAGACATGTCAATGAGTACAAAAAATAATTTTTTCGTAATGAAATTTTACAAAATAGTGGATCTACAGTAGCGTGAAGAGAATAGTCGATTTGAAGTCGGCAAGCGGTAGAACTCAAACAATTTTTAACCGATTTACTTAAAAAGTTGACAGTATCTAAAAAATTAGATTTTCTACAGAAGTATTAAAGATCTTTTTGGTAAAAAACGAGAATAAATATGTTGAAAAATAGAAATGTTATATATTTGAGGAAAGAGATTTAAAGAGCGGGATTCTTATTGCGTAAATCTGTTATTATGCTGTTAGCATGCAGAGTTATTATGTTGTAGAAATGACCAATATTTAAGGTAAAATAGCTGATGCAGACTAGTTAAATGAGTGCTAAATTTTTAAAATACATTTATGTAAAGTGTAATGCACTAATTAAATGAATCGACGGTTGATTTGTATCAGAGCGTCTCCTATTAACCTAAAAAAATATTGATAACAATAGATTTGCAAAACCTTTAAGGCCCTACATACGTCCAGCAGCGCCTAAAACGCGCTAAAAGAAAAACTGTTTTCAGAAGAGATAGCAATAGAAATTAATAAAAATAATTTTTACACATTGTTTATTAGTATTTAAACTTTATAAAAAAATTTATTTCATTTTTTTTTCAAAAATTACAACATAAAAAATCACGTTTCCCGAAGCACTGTGAAAAAAAAGTTGCTCCACGGTCTGTATAATTTCTTCTTGAAATGCTGATGGATCTGCAAAACGTAAAAAAATTCTTGTAAAATAAAGTTGTAGTTATAGTCTGTCGAGCCGGATTTTTGAAATTCGAAAAATTTTGGCAATTTACGGCAGTTTAAAAAAAAGTGTGCATTTTGTGTCATAAATGTCACACTTTAATTATGTTTATAAAATTTTTTAATCACAACATCAAAAATTCGACTCGACAGACTATAGAGAAAACAATTTCGAATATTTGAAAAAAAAAGCATCAAAAAATATTAAAAACTGTATGAGTTATCATGCAGACCGTGCCAGAAAAAGTAGTTTTGAGAAAAATGCATTTAAAGTTTCAAGTGCGTTTCGTTCGAGACATCTACCTGCGCGCATCAGACTCTCGTTGGGCAGTCACGTTTTCTATAATAACTTTCGATCTATGGGGAATTTGTACAATCGACTTACACAGAAATACGCCTAAAACTATAGAGAATAATAATCTGTAAAAAAAAAATCGATTTTTTGAAAATTCTGGACGTATGTAAGGCCTTAATTGATAAATGTAAAATTCCACGATGTCATATTTTCATCGAGATTTTTCAAAGAATAATCGGTATTTTTCAAGTGATTTTAATGTACCACGTCTTATTTCTTGTCCAAAAGATCCTCTACGAATTCACCGTGTGGATTTTGTTCTGAATTTCATCGTTTGACTGCAGCAGCCAATTGTTTAAGGTAGTTAGGTAGAGTTGGGATCCACGTGTGGTCATATATTTTTTTACATGGAATCGAAAGAAGATAATTTTTTTTACGTATTGGTGAAATTTAAGGCGAACAACCACTTTAGGAGACCGAAAATTAGATGATTTTTTGGATTTTTTTTTATTGTGAAAAAAAAACGGAAATTTCCGCAACTCTGACAATAAATTATTCATATTTTCATACATCTCTGGTAATTTTTTCAAGTTATTTCATGCATTAATTAAGGTGTAATCCGCTGTGTCCCTTGGCGTGTCCTCATCGTCGTTGTCGATTTGCGGAAATTGTGCAGCTCGCAATTCGCATCTGAAATAGTTCAACAAATTTTTATACATTCTTGAGATATTTTTTAATAACAAGAACCTAAATTTTGAAAAAAAAATCGAGAATTGAATGTTGAAACGTGTTTGAAAAAAAATGATCGATTTTTAGCATTTTTCCCCCCGGCATTTTGCAATAATAAATATGTTTTAAACAATCTAATCTTTCCAACTTTAGGTTCATGTTTTAATAAATTATATTATGCAAACGTGTTCCAAATTTGAAGATGATCCATCAATTAGTTTTTGAGTTATGATTCCCGCAAATTGAAAAATGTCGTTTCGAGAAAAAACACGTTTAAAGTTTGAGCGCGCTTGGAAGTTGAGCGGAGAGTCTTTATCATTTATATACATACCGTTAGAAGGAATCCGAATATCGTTTTGGAATTTTCAGAGTGTATTCTTAAGATATTTTGCTAACGATTTATGAAATAAAAAAAATTGATTTTTTGAAGCATCTAAAGAGGTTTTACCTTAAACTTAAAACTTAAAAACTTAAAAAAAGGCCTTAAACTCTTTTTACCGTGTAGTTTTTGAGATGTTAGTTTTTAAAAATACATTGCGACCATAGGAGAACGCAGACGATAACATAGGTTAAAATTTTCAGTTCGAGAATATTCAAAAATTTGTCGTGCATCCCACGAAAAAAAAAAAACTTATTGCTCTAATCTACGATATGTGAAGCATCTTCTAGGAGAAATTGAATTGGATTCACCATATAATTATTGAAAAATCGGGAATAAAATTACACATATAGCAGAAGTCTGTCGGCTTGACTCGGACTTCTCTTTCTCTTCGAAGTCAGTAGACAATCAAGATGGCGGCTCATTTATGCCCGCCGGTACGAAATATCAATTAGACGAGTGCCTTTCTTTTCCTGCTTCATTTCCAACTTTTTTTCTACTCATTGCATGTTTCTAAAGCTTCGCGTGAACGTTTACGTTGATTCAGTTGTTTTTCTTTTATAAAACTGCCCGAAGGAGCTCGTTATCAATTTATCGTGCTGCAAAATTTTCGAGGTTATGTTTATATTCTCATCGATCCACGGATCTGTTGCTACATGAATCAGGCCACGATCTTATTAAATTTTAATTGTCATTTAGATGATTTATAAGAGTATACGCGATTTGATAAATTTTATTTTCACTGAAAATGATTTTTAAAATCGATTTTGTAATTTAACCCGTCAGAAGGTACTGACGGGTTAATCGTCCATTTACAAATTTCAAAAATGGACTACATTTGGACCCGGCCAAACTTTACCGAACTACCTTAATTGGCTAAAAAAATATTGACAAATCAATTGCTGTAATTTTCATATTAACAAGTTTAGAAAAACTCTACGCGGTGAATTCGTAGAAGATCTCTTGAGGAATAAAATAAGAGGTGGTGGATTAAAATCGGTTGAGAAATACGGATTATTCTTTGAAAAATCTCGATAAAAATATGACATCATGAAATTTTGCAGTTATCAGTTGATGATTTCGTAAATCCATCGTTATTAAATTTTTTTATATTAACCTTTTAAGGACGGGAGTGGTCGATATATCGACCACCCCTAAGGTTGGCAACTCCACATAAGCTATTCAGTACATATATAGCTAAATTTCGCATGAAAAAAAGTCAATTTCAATGAAAAATTCCCCGTCCTTAAAAGGTTAATAAAGCATGCTGTAATGCACATCAACCTTCAATTAATCTAATTCGTGAATTGAACTTTGCATAAATGTATTTTGAAAATTTGGCATTCCATTTGACTAGTGTAAAGCAGCCATATTACCTTAATTTCATTAGATGGAACGTATCTCGCGTTGATTTGCCAAAGTCTAGATAACAAAATTCATTTGGTTCTTTCCACATTTGTTATTTCTCAGTGTAATAAAGTAAATGACTCCTACAACTGTATAGTTTTGCGAATCAACGAAATTTGGCATTCGACGTATTTATCGAAGTCTTAGTAGCCTCATATAAATTCTATTCTCAGTGCAGAGTAGTAAAGAGAAGATTCGTTGTACCGTCGAACTTTCCACCAAATGACCTTCCATCTTTTTCCCATGGCAGCTTCGTTATAACGGAGAGCTGTGGTAAGTGTACAAAGAAAAAACAAAGATGAGTATGTACCTTGAATGCATGAGAAAAAAAAATGGTCGAGGGTAACGTACCCATACAATATGTAGAGTAGGATTAGTCTGATGCAGCAGACAGACAGATAGAGAAAAAAAGTAGTGGTGTGTGGTGCTGCGGGGTAGGGGCAGGAGGTAGATATACTATATCTTAAATTCTTTAGTGCGTCGATGTCCATTGGGAGTTCCATACGTGTATTTCGTGGTGAAAAGGGCAGGAGAAGGTTTGAGCTAAGCGCGGCGAAGCCGAGCAGACACGGAGACCCCCAGCATGACGGTGTAGAAGGAAAAGAGGGGGGAGGGGGGTAGCAGTTGGATGGGGATGTAGTACTTATGGACCGGGAGACACGCTTGGCTCATTAGCCATGCCCGCTGCCGCCGCGGGTGTCCCCGTGGCGCCGGCGTTACAATTTTTTTTTTCCCCCCGCGCTAATCCTTTTCGTCCGGGCGATACTCACTCTGTCTTTTACTCTTTCTCTCTCTTTTTCTCTTTAATTCTACCACCCTTGGTCCCGGTTATTCTCTACGGAGCAGGGCCCCCGGATGTGAGCAGAACATTCGTATGATAACGAGCGTAACTCTGCTGAAATGCGAAATAAAGGGAAGAGCCAGAAAGAGAAAGGAGAGGAGACCTCGTAGAGATACCAAGGGAGAAACAACGCAATGGACGAGAGAGGGCTGTTTGCGAGACACGACAGATTATGGATATGTATGTGTGTGTGTGTGTGTGTATCTATAGCAGACGGACGGACGACCAAGGGTAATGAATGCAAATGTATTGAAATCCAAATCATTATTTTGTCTAGACGCATCACATGCCCTATTGCACGTTCCACGTCGCCTCTCTTTTCCTACCCACATACAATTTATATATATAACGTAGATTTGAATCGTACCAATGTGCACTCGAAGTACAGAATCTCTTACCTCTTGACCGTTTCCATACTCGTCCATCCATTCCTCTCTTTTTCCTCCACCCGAACAATTTATGCGTTTTGCCAATGATTTCGTCGAGAGGGATAATCCGGTGCATCAAGCTGACTCCGTCTCTTCATTTTCATCCTCCTCTTACGCTTCTCCCGCAGCTATATTATCGCTGAACCGCGCACTGCTGCGCTTCGTCATCTCCATCAAGTGTTTCCCCAGCTTTTCTACCCCTCACGCTCACTTTTCTCGTCATGACTAAATGTATAGGATCGGCCAGTCGGAATTACGAATGCGCGGGAATTCGTGGTAAACGGAGAGAGACCATGGAACGACGTTTGGAATTTTTATTTTGGCATTTTTTGTAGGATGAAAAATATATCGTGCACTCCTTCAAAATGACAGTCATTCTAAAGAGTGGACACAATTCTACTCGGACATATTTTTTTTTTAACTTTTTGACTGCGTTCTTTGCCTGTTATCAATTTAACAAAGTCTTAAATTTTTATCCAACTTCCTTCTGCATTTTTATCATTGTTCGACTTAAAGATTTTATCAAAAACATTGGTAAATATTCAGAAGAGCCACTTTTCCGAAAAATGATGAAAACATTTTTTTTTCTTTCGCATCAGTTGGAGAACGTGCCTACTAATAATAATTAGTCGGGGGAGGTTGAAATTTCCGCATATAACATTGTTTTTTTAACAAAAAAAAGATAAAATTTGATTGTCACGTTTTTTCCATCATATTTACCTCAGACATCCCCCCCCTCCCACAAAAAACCCAAACAAACAAACAGACAAACAAACAATTTTATTGATTTTTTGCAAAATCATGGTATTACAGCAGAGCAAATAAAGTGTTCAGAGTGCGGCAAATTGGCGACTTTGTCGAAACATAAAAAATTTTAGAGATGCCAAAAGAAATAGTTGTAAAAGAAGGAATATATATATAAATATATTTAAACGCTGTTAATACATATTATACGTTGTGAGTTTGTTTTGAAAATAAATCCGTAGAATTGTCAATACGTATATTTTGAAATTCAGCGTATATCTGTGAATTTGTTTTGGATATAAATATTGAAATGAGAATTGTATATATATACGTATATTCATGTTATAGCGATGCCTGTAATGCCTGAAAAATGGAAAAATGCTAAAATTGAATAATTGGTTTTTTGCTAAAAAAACCCAGTTCTATGAAAACATTTCAAGCTCCCCTGACTGATTGTTATTATTAGACATGCCTATTAACTAATGGAAAAGAAAAAAAAAATCTATCACCATTTTTCGGAAAAGTGGCTATTCTGAATATTTACCAAAACATTTCATTTTATATAAAAATTGAATATAATAGCGACGTTTTTTTATTTCCTATGAAATTTTGAATAATTCATCAACATTACTCTTGAAAAGTACTTCGGGCTTAAATTCTTATGATTGGCGAATAATAATTATTTCGAAAAATGAAATTTTAGAGGTTTTGATGAAGGAAAAAACATTTTCTATATTTATCTGAACTCGGTGTTATTAACTGTAGAATTCTGTTTTTCATGAGGTCCAACGTGCACGTAATGGTTTTTTTAATTAAAAGCAATATTGAAAAAACGAATTTCGTAGCATTTCAACGAATCGAAGTAAACAAATCATAGAACGAAGCTCGAAGTCAAGACGACCGAAAAAAATCAGTAACATATAGTTTTTTTTGTTTTTCGAAGAAACAAAAAATTTGCCCGGCAATTTAGGGAATTTCCATGTTGTTACGTAATTATGTGGTGAATCGGTGTGCACAATTTCTCGCTCACGATGTTCGGCATATATTAACGATTTAGCGTACACTTGGCCCGTGTTCGTTTCTTGTGCTCCTCGCACTTTCATTCCTCTCTCTCTCTCTGCTTCTCGTCAATTATTATATTCAATTGGCCGAGTTGACGCGCGCCCTCTCTACCCTAGGGCGAAATTGTCCCTCGACGAATTTTGCGTGCACACTCTCTCGAGCTTTCTCTCTTTCGTATATGCATTTGCAGATGCAAATGTACAGTTAAGAGGGAAAAAGTGTAAAAAAACGAAGTAGAGAGAGGAAGGGAGAGAGAAAGAGAATGATAAATGGGAAGGGAATGGCAAAGAATCATCGAAGCAGTCGTCGAAGAACGGAAGGCAATATTATACTTCGCGTAGTGCATTTGTATACATATATACGAGAATATATTGTGTATATATATAAAAATCGCTTGAAGCGTTTGCCTCGTTCTGTCAGACGATGCAGCAAAGAGTACGAGCGTCTGAGAGCGGCCTGAAAAATTCTTGTTTTGCATTCACCCGAGCGCTGCTCACGGTTTTGCATTGGTCATGCCCAGGGCCGTTCATACGTGTGCAGATACGTGAAGCTCCTCGATATGTATATGTATACTCGGTAAAATCGCAATTACTCCGAGCCACCATCCGCCCAAGCAACCAAGAAATGAACCCCTGGACGTAACGGGGAGACAAAAAACAGCAAAAAATAAACTAAAACAAATATAATAACCAGATATATACGTACAGAAAAGTTACTCTAATGTCTGTTCATGCGAGCAAACGTCTTCTTCTACTTCGCAATTTTCAAGATTCCAACCTAGGATTTAAGTTTTTTATATTACGAGCATCCTCCTTCGGGTTATGAATTTATGTGTGTATGAATATCTGCAGCTGAAAATTGATAGGAAATGGTAAAGAATCGTAGAAATAATGGCACTGCAACAGGAAGTGGAAAATCGTCTTCGTGATTGCCTTTCGGTTTCCACGTATTTCCAATATTTTTAAGAGATGTTGTTAGTTCTTTATTTTTCTACCGTTACATCGTGGGCTGGTGGAATTGCAGGCAATTCCATCATTCATCTCTTATTATAGTTCTTTCCATTTATAATCGCTCGTACTAACGCCAGTGCAGTCGTCGAGATGCAGAATATTCCAAGCAATTGATGGTTTAACGTTGCTGGATTTAATTGAATATCAGATCATAAAATCCTCCTGATAGCCAACAAAAAACAAGAAAAATCATAAGATATATAATGGCATATGTTTTTCCTGTGGTTTATAGTTCTAGTCATTCATTTCCGCTCATTTTTGATAATCTCATTTTTTTTATTCGCCAAATTAGGGATACGCTTATTAATTCCATAAACCTGGTGCAAGGTACTCTGCAGATACAGCCATTTTGTGATGCGTTACTTGCAGACGTGACCTATATCGTAAAGGCTCTGTAATATGGCCCAGGTCGCAAAACGATGCTCTCACATTCGGAAATTCAAAAATCGATGAATCAGCTGATCCAAGTTCCAAATTCGATCCTGAATTTAGATTCATATAATTTCAACCTCGAGTTACTACCATTGGGTCATTTTTACCCTGGCTAAAAGTCCAGAGTTTTTCTATTGTTAAAAAAAAAAATACATCGATAAATGTCAATTTCTTGAAGAGTTATGAGCACGAAAAGTTGTCTGGGTTGTTAAAACCCATGCTAGGAACCACCGGGGTTAAAAAAATAGTTGTAAACTTGGCTTATCTTCATATTATTTTAACCCTAAGCTACTGCCACAGGGTCATTTTGACTCTGGCTAAAATAGTCCAGAGTTGTTCTATTAAAAAAAAAAAACGTCGATAAATGCCAATTTCTTTAAGAGTTATGAGCATGAAAAGTCGCTCGAGTCACAAAGGCCCACGGAAGGAACTACCGGAGCTAAAAAAATGGTAGTAATCGTGGGTTATTTTTACATTACTTTTACCCTACACCATTGCCATTGGATCATTTTGACTCTGGCTAAAAAAGTCCGGAGTTATTCTACTGTTGAAAAAAAATATATCTATTAGAGCCCAAACAAAATGGTAGTAATGGGTTTGATAGAAAAGTGACATTAGACTTTTCTTCTCAAAATTGGATACTATTGGGTTGGCAACTAAGTTCTGACTCACTTCAGATACACAGATATATTTATAATTTTATTCTTTATTTAAAGATGTCAATCTACAATATAATCACCAGCCGTGTCTATGACTTGCATCCATCTAATGGGCAAGGACTGAATGCCGCGCTCCCAAAATTTATCGGGTTGCTGCTCGAAAAATTCCGAGATTACGTTTTCGCCATGGTCGAAGTCTCTGAAGCGTTGATCACGCAGGAAAGTTTTAAGGCCTCGGAACAGGTGATAATCCGAAGGTGCCAAGTCCGGGGAATACGGCGGGTGTGGAACCGTGGTCCAACCAAACTCTTCCAGTAGCTGGCGGGTGATTGAAGCAACATGGGGCCGAGCGTTGTCGTGCAATAAGTGCACTTTTGTCACTCTTCTCTTCTTTGCTTGCATTGCAGCAGCCAATTTGCGAAGCTGCTCGACATATACGTTGGTGGTCACCGTTTGTTGTCCAGGGAGTAGTTCGTAATGTATCATTCCACGTGGATACCACCAACAACACAGCAAAACCTTTCGTCCGTGGGTCTCTGGTTTGGGCTGAGCTGGCGGTTCTATTTCGCGCGGCGGCCAATAGGCCTTCCGTTCATTGTTTTCGTAGAGGATGTAACTCGTCTCCAGTCACTAAATTGTCAAGAAATTCCTTGCGTTTCGGCTGCGGGAGCAACGACTTCCAGATGGACAATCGGGCAGCCGATTGGCATCGCTCAACTGATGAGGTGTCCATCTCGCCAGCACTCGCCGATAGCCGAGTGCATGCAGCCGGTTCTCAATCGCTGTATGACTATAGCCGAGTGCCTGTGCCAATTCCCGAGTGGTAGCATTTGGGTGCTTCTTCAACTCTTTTGATATGGCGTCGTCTTCCAATTCAATAGGTCGACCGAAGCGCTCTCGATCTTCCAGGCTCGTATCTCCGGAAGTGAAGCGACGGAACCAGCGGCTCACTGTCGATTGTGTTACGGTGGCCTCTCCGAGAGCAACGTTGATATTGGTGGTTTCCTGCCTCGTACTGCTGCTACGCCGAAACTCGTAATATATTACACCTCGAATAGCGCGCTCGTCCATGTTGAGAATTAGACTCCCGCAGACGTCCGCAGCCGGGCTTTTATACCTACCGTGCGAAAGCTTCTAGAACATTCTAGCAGTTGCCAATTATGAAAACTTTCTAGAATGTTCTAGAATAAAAAAAAGAGAGATTTAAAAAAAAGTGAGTCAATACTTAGTTGCCAACCCAATAAATCTAAGTTCACGTTATTATTCACCAATTCTGTGACAACCTGTACGTTAGCGAGACTTGTATAGTAACGATACACATATTGGGTACATGTCTGCAAGGGACTGGTGGCGAAGAGGATGGAAGGTAAAGTTGTAAGCTTGCAGGATTCGCGAGAGGTGTGAATTTTCACGAGGGAAACCCGTAAAGCGAACATTGTAAAGGGTCCCGGAATAGCTCTTTCGTTGTAAAATGTCAATATAAAGGGCCCGGTAGTACGAGATGAAATTCGATCGTATCGTGAATTGTATAGCGCGGCTCTCGTTCAAGGGAGGATAGAAAATAAAATCGTAGAGGTAAATTCATTGCTTTGAGTGGTAGCCAGCAGGTGCATATATATTTATGAGAGAGGGGGGCAACGAAGTGCAGTGTCGTTGCAGGAATGATATAGGTAAAGCGAAGAGTCCGGGCCATCAGGAACTCGTCGATCAAGTTGAACGGACGTGCGTTGATGCGCGCTTGAAAATTGCGCGGATCCGTCACTCGCTATACGTTCGTTGAATTTTTAAATCGTCACGAGATCCTTGGAGAAAAATTTCGACGCGATGTCCTCCGGAAAAAAAAAAATATATCGCTCGAATCGTATAACGCAAATATGCGTGAAAGCAAAGGGAAGGAAGAGGAAAGGGGAATTGAGAAGTACGTGAGTAGAAGTACATACTATTTATTCTCGAAGCTTTTCCGGCAGTTGCATCTCCTCCTCGTCTCTTGTCTCTCGGACGAGACTGCAACTATTTCGTTTTATGGACTCGGCTCTTCGCCTCGACTACCACTCGAACCTCCTCTTTTCCCTTTATCAGCTCGTGAAACGAGCTAGGCTCTTCCTTCGACTCACTTTTACGAGATTTACACGGATTACCGCACTTCGCCATTTTACAATTCCCCTTAAATTCCCTCTCGAGTGTAGTCTCTTCTACTGCTGTCGATGAACAACGAGAAAAACGAAACCCCTTCCCTCACGATTAATGAATCTGAAGTGGGATTACTCCACTTAACCAGACGAGACAATGTCCTTCTTTCTTATACTTTGGCTAGCGCGAACACATAAATTCTTCGTCGAACGATCGCGACGATTTTATTATTAACGAGACCGTCTTACTCGTCCTGGAGAAAAAAAAAAAAGTTCTCACACTTTTTTTCATTGGTTGATTCTCGAAACAGAAACGAGATCGATATGCAGTTTTTTCCATCGTGTTATTTTCAAATTCATACAGAATTTCATACTCTAAAGTTCAGGCAAAATATTCTTTTAGGGCCTTGAGCCCTCTCTGAAGTCCTAAAATCGGAAGTATTCTGAATCTTAGGTCACTATCATTGGCCTGTTTTGACCTAAGCCAAAACTGTTATTTTTCCCTCAATTGAAATGCATTTTTTTCTAAACTTCAATCATTGATCGGCATTGAGGCTTTCATCATTCGCTTAGTCAGAAGTTGGGCTATTGTTTCGAATCAAATTTGTTAAGAAATACTAAATTCTTCGAGAGTTATGAGCTCGCAAAGTTTCCTGGGTTATGAAGACCCAGTATCGTAATGACCGGAGCTAAAAAATGATTTTGGAAGAAAAATTCTTAAACGTATGCCGAAAATCGACACGTGAGTATTGATCTGCAAAGTTTCATGGTTATTTACCGATCGTCGCGAAAAATTCGTTAAGAAATTTAAAAAAAAGAAGGAATCAAATTTTTCTATGGAAAAGTTGAATCATCACGATCATCTCAACGGAATATTTCGCTCGTTGGGGATTTTGCGAGGACCGAAAGCGTAGGCGAGGAGAGGCAGAGTCGTGCGACAAAAATTGAATTTTACGAGTCATCAATGTCGGTGCGGGAGAAAAAAAATGTTCATTTCAAAACACTCGGCCATCTATTGGCCATATTTATTCATAAATACATGCAAGATAAAAGGAGAGAGATAAAGTATTCGAGAATCAGTATTCAGGCGTATAGAGGCACGTGGTGGAAGTGGCAAAATATATAATCAAAATGGTAATAACGATCTCGAGCTCCTGAAGGTTTGCAAGAGAAGGAGACCTGGTTGAGGATATTCAATAAACCGAATCATTTGGTTATTCTCATACATCGATAAAACATTCGATGCGTTGTCACCACGGGGAGTACTAAATGTTGGAATTATCAATGAAATACACGAGTTACGCGAAAGTTAAGCATCGTTGAGAGAAGCACAAGTAATAATAGTCCTTTATATTATCCAGCATTGAAAATGAAATAGAAAATTCCATTCACCTGAATTCAAACATATATTCCGTTCGGGCTAAACGAAATCGAATTTATATTTCAAATATATTCTTGATCGATGTTCAGAACGATAATAAAATTCCACTTAAAAAAGTCCTACCAGTCATAGATTTTAGCAGTGCAAACTTATTTATTTTAATCGGTGAAATCGCATCGTTACTAGTCTAATGTGATTATTGATGATGTCGATAAGTTTTATTATCGGCGCGTAGCTATATCTCGGGCAAGGGGATATATGCCATCGGCTGCTGCATTCACTTTCATCATAATTAATTTGATTTTGATTTACGCGAAGCAAACTCACTGGGAGCGCACCAGCAGCAGACCTGGCGAGTGTGTAACTAATGGATATTGTATACGCGCTCATATCGTTGAAATATCGATTGCGCTTCTAGCAAAATTACAATGCTGTGGTCGAACGATATCTGAGAAGCGTGTAGACCCACACATGACTATATACATATGTATATCTTATACACTTACGTACTTATTTCACCCCTTGGGCTTATTTCACTCTTTCAGATTATCAATATTGCATTACTGTTATACACCGCTCTTTTCTCTTCTCGATACAATGGGTGTCGCAAAAATCAATCTTCAAACTTGCAGAGACGATTGATCATTGAAGTCTGAAGAGAAAAGTCCTCATTCGTTTTTCTCACTGATGCATATTAGTTCTCGAGATATCAATTAATTAGTGACAGCCAATCTGGCACGCCGTTAAGGGAAAGGGAGGAGTGGGGGAACCGCACTGGATTGGCTATCAGCAATTGTTAAATATTTCGTTAACGGTGCGTTGAAAGAAAAAATGGATAAGAACTTTTCTCTTCAGAATTTCGCAATCCAATCGAAGAGGATCCTTTCAAATTTCCGCATTTTCATTTCATTATATTTTTTTAAAAACAACAGAGAACTTATCACAGAATATGATGATTTGACCGGGACATCGGTCTTGAGTCATTTTTTTGATAAGTAATAATGCATTTTGACGCAAACAGTTAAGGGGACCAACGTAATTGTGAATTCTAATACGATTTTAACTTGAAAAAAATACTTTTGCTTTGAAGTGTTAATGAAACGGTTCGAAATACGGACCACATTTTAATTCGTTCAAATAAAAATGAACCACTATGTCCATCGTTTGGATAACAGTTTTTGCGAGCGCTATAAAAAATATTGTCGAATGAAGAGCAATATTATACCAGGGCCGTTGATCCACTAAACTTTAATTTAGCATTGCACTTTTTGTATTTCTTTATGATCGCGCCTCTCGTAACGAAACGACGTTTTTGTCGTTCTCGTCATTTCGTGGGTCTTCGTGCCTACAAACTTTTTCTTCGTAATGTGTGCGATATTGGCTAGATTGGATTTAGACGAAGACCACATCCACACAAACACAAATACACATCAGAGCTTGATACACCCACGCATGCTCTTCTGTGATTTCCCACTCTCCCCGTATTTGTCTCCCTTATCTCGAAGCTCGTAAAGTTACGAACGATTCGTTAACGATATCGCGGACAATATTTTTTGCAAGGCAATTAAAACGAATGATTTTATCGCACGTGAATATTTCGCGAAAGATTTCTTCGTGGAACTCGAAGAAATGTTTTCTTTTGTTTGGTCAGGAGGGAGGATAAAGTTTGAGGGAAGGGAAGTAGAACCAATATAACTACGAACAAAGAAATAATAATGAAAAATCAATTTTTTTTTGTTTCAAATATTTTATTTTACTTTGATAAAAATAGTAATAATAAATAATGTCAATTTATTTTATGTGTTTTTAAATGATAGTGTCTCGCATCCATACGTTAATTAATAGTCAAGCATGGGTCGATCATTCTTTAAAGAAGCCAATCAGAAGAAACTCAATTGATCGATAACTCAGTACCAGTTTGTAGAAACGAGTTATTAATTCTGCAGTACTATTAATCACTATAAAATATTGCGGGAAAAAAATGTTTACGTTCCGAATTTGAAATGGAATTTGCAGAATATCGAACGATACAGCTTGAATATTAAACGGCATTCCGATAAATTCATCAAAGTCTCGAAACTTTGAGCCATGAACCTCCGCATCTTTTTCACAAGCGACGTCTCTTGTTTTTTTAAAACAAAGATTTATGTATTTACTTGTTAGTCATGGTCATTGGTTGGCAGTGGTGTGGACAAGAGAGTCGAATTAGCAGGCGAAAAAAATAGTTGGTTGCGATAGTCCAGTGTGTTGTTTCTGCAGTCTGGCGATGACAAAGTATTGCAGAATTCGCGATAAAGGATCAGGGACTGCGGAAATGCATAGATGGGCATACGGATCAAAAGAGATGGGAAGAAAGTGTGTGTGTGTGTGTGTGTGTGTTTGAGTGAAAGCAAGAGAGAGAGAGAGAGAGAGAGAGAGAGAGAGAGAGAGAGAGGGAGAGGGAGAGATAGCAGGAGAAAACGTGACGAGTGAGAACTGTAGCATGATGCGATTCGCTCGGGGTGTGGGAGGCAACAGGTGGAAATTTGCCAACAGCAGGCAGGCAGGCAGTACCACCGGGCAACACACATAGCACAGTCACAAATAAATCCAACACAAATCTCCAACCGTCTAGACGCTGCTTGCTTCCCGCTGACTAATCATGGGTACGAGATTACCGGGCTCTCGCGCGACCGCGCGACAGGTTCAGCGAGAACTAAACCAGACTATATCTGTAGTTGTATATACACATTATTCGCAAGTTTGCTTTTGCCTGTGTGTATACGAGGAAGAGAGAAAGAGAGGAAGATAGGGAGAGAGAGAGAGAGGAGGTATACGTATGCGTATCTTCCTAAGGCGAGGACCGTCTTTCGCCGACTCCTATCGCTTTCTCTTCTTCTCCCTCTCTATGGAAAGACGCGTTATATGCAAATGCATCTCTCGTCAGCGAGGACGAACGTCCAGCATACTGGGAACTCGCTTAGTATGCGGGAGTACCGGCAGATTAGTGAAGTACTCTGTACTCTCTCAGCCTCCTTTCCTCTTTCATCCCTCTCTCTCTCTCTCTCTTTCTCTCTCTCTCTATCTTTCTTTGCTGAAAAGGGAGAAAGGGATAACGTCACAGAATGACGTACTGAATGCGATAGTCTAGGAAATTCTCCATTCTCCTTGTTCTCATCAGTCCGCAGAACTCAGAAGGTTCACCGCATCGTTGTTCTTCCTTCCTTCGAGATTGCAAAACGAGACCCTTAAGCTCGCTTCGCTTCGTACTCCCTCCCCCCTCTCTGTCTTCCGTGTTTCCCAAAGCACACACAGGTACGTACGTTCAATCTCGTCTTGCGTTTCTCTATGCAAAACCTCCTCTGTTCGTCTCGTTGCAGGCATTATTCTTGCAACCCTCTTTACTTCCCATGCGCGTCTCGTTGACCGACCTCTCTCTGTTCTCTTGTATCTATGCATATATATATAAGTACCTTTACATATGTCTATATACACATATATACACTCGTGTACAGTTGTCAGCCGGACGACTACGTCTAGCAAGCCAGAATTCTACGGTCACACGGGTTTTCCCTTTCGTCCACTTATCGTTATACACACATCGACCCGTAAGCCGCTTTTGCCTTTAACTAGAGCCACACAGTCCCTCAAATGACATTTCAAAGAAGATTTCCACGTCAACTTAACGTTTGGAATAGACATTGAGCATTTGAATAGTGTATACAGAGATTGTGAAGTATTTTTCTTCCTGAGTACTGCGTTAAAGGATCAAAGATTGAACGTCGACTGAAGAATCTTTGATACCCAGAAGCGCATAATCCAGTCAATGAACTTCATTCTGGTCGTAACAGAAAACTTCCGAGTCTTGTAAAGTTCAACAAATCATAAACATCAACTTAACTACTCCTTTATGCGTTCAATGATGACGGGAATCGAAGTAACACTTGATCCGTGTGTTTAGATTCCATCAATTGTTAATTGATAGTCAATTAACACTCTCGCGTCTAGGAATCAAAACGAATAACTCGTACATGAAGAGGTCTTGTCCAAAATAACGCGATGTTTTACATTTTTGTCGTTATGGGAGTGATGGCTTGCAGGATTCTCAAGCAACTAATATGAATGCATGGCAGAGGCAATGCATCTCGTTTGGAGTTGATATAGGTAGGTTATCCTATGGTCTAGCTCACTCGACGTGCATACATGCAAACTCGATCGAACCGACTGGTACGTTGTTGCAGACAGGAATATATATATATATATATATATATATATATATATATATTTGTGCATATATACATATGTATATATAATATATGCATGTAATCTCTATAGTTATAATAATGGATAGACTAGTAGTCGTCGTGGCGCGGTCGATCGGTCTAGACATAGGTGGTGTACACCCGCGTTTGTTCTCTCTCTCTGTTGCCTACATAGGGATTCTGTATGGTCCATGTACTGTATTCTCGTTTGATACAAATATGTACGTCGATCTATTAATTACGTTGTGGACGAACGTGTTCTCTCTCTCTCTTTCTCTCTCTCGCCCCCTCTCATTCCCTATCTTTCTCTCTCTCTCTCGCTAGCCTCATCTCTGGCAGGCTTTGGCTGGGCCGACGTCCTAATTGCGAGTCAGCGCCAGGCACAGCTTCGCCCGAGATCCACGTACATGGAAATATGCACACACAGACGCACGCGGGTAATCCATACATACGGTAGCATGTACGTCCAATCAACGAATCTTCCCTGATTACCCATGTGTACGGGCACACGTCGAAGAGATTTTCTAGCTTCTACTTTTCGCTACGTTGTTGGTCATGTTTGCGGTAGGGTAACGTCGTGGTGGGTCTCGATTAGAGCGACACTTTAATCTTATTGGAACGAGAGCATATTGCAAAAAAATGAAGAGCGAAGGGGCCGAGAGGGGAGGCTCTAGTCGAGCGGGAGAGAAGAATACGATGTGTGGTGACAGCAGCCAACAGCTCCGCATACGAAGCATAAAACAGCTCGCATATAGTGTACATCCGGTCCAGTACTCACTGTGGGATCGAGAGCAAGCTCTCTCTCTTCTCTCTCTCTCTCTCTCTCTCTCTCTCTCTCTCTCTCTCTCTCTCTCTCTCTCTCTCTCTCTCTCTCTCTCTCTCTGTCTCTCTCTCTTATAACTAGCAAGCGAGAGTTTCAGCTATAATATGTGTGTATAGCATAGTCTAGACTCGGTCTAGTCGACTGGTTCTTTATCTACCGCGAGGCGCACGTCCGAGCTCCTCCATTCCCGCCTCCTGACTCTCCGTCTACAACGTGGCTCCGTAACCAAAGCATATACAGCTTATCCGGCTACGCTATAAGTACACATACATTTATACGACACCAAGCTTCAACGGCATGTGTTAGGTAGCTGCTACGCCGAGAGAGTATCGTATGAACGCGCGAGAGAGTCAACGTGGCAGCCCCCCTCTGCTCCGGACATACTTATATTTCAGTTCCACACGGGCGATTACTTTTGACTCTCCGCATTATTATGTATACGTGTGAATCTCCGCCTACCCACACGGAGTAGGTAATGTAATTGCATTCATTATCCTCTTTGTTGCCTCCCTCTCTTTCTCTTCGTGATCTGCCAAAGGGCGAAAAAGCAGAAGTTCAGTGCCCTGGAGATTTGAGGGTGGTTTAAAGGCGCTTTGTGACCGCAAAAGTCAAATGGACACTGACGTAATTCTACTCCCATTTAACTTTTAATACTTGAAAAGATCCGACAGACGGACTAGTACCTGCTCCAGTTTCTCATTAGTTGGAGTTCACCAACTTCTCGATGTGCGCTAGGTAACCATCAAGGGCTGATGATGTTAATTCCGAGCTCAAGATTGTTTCTTCTACGAACGACCACCCTGAGTCTTCTCTGCGTGACAGCCTCTTAGTAAGCCAGCCGTTCCCCGAATAATCACTTTGATCTCTTCTTATACCTATCCGTGTAATGCTTCGCTATGAAAACAATTACTCGATCATTTCTATTTCAGGAACCTAATCCTCAGCTTATTTTCATCTTTCGGTTGTTCCGTCCTGCGCAATATAAAAGCAACACGTATTATTTTGACACTTCGAGGCCGAGTGCCTGCGAGTGGATCAACAAGATTAGCATTTTCTCGATTAAATCCGAGACCAACTCCGTACACGCTCTCGCTCGCGCACACATGAATCTCGTACAAACGCGGTTGGTGCATCGTATGTATATTAATGCCTTTACGACGAAGTTTAAGGAAAAGTCTGGGGGCTTTTGCCCTATCGCCACCAGAAGGTTTCCGTCTGGGTAAACACACGGCGTGCGGATCTCGCTCTCAAGAGCCAGAACGAGACATAGACGGATAGATAGATGGTATACAGATATACTCCATGTATGAAGTACATTAGCGTAGGAGAAACGGAGTGGTAGGAAGGTGGGAAAGTGGAGTACATCGTGTGGGCGTAGAGTCGCGTCGGCTAGCATCTAGGAGCGGCGGAGAGGTCGAGTGGAAGAGAGACATCCATCACCGGATTATCACCCTTCTCCAGCCCGTCCATTTCTCATGTGTGTTGCACCAATATTCCACATAGAAGTGATACATGCATGCTCTTATCTGCTGTATTCCTAGCTTTTGTATAATCAAAACTTTGCATAGAATCTTTGGATGGATTGGAACTGAGCGCGAAGCATATAGACACTTGCCATTGCGATCGTGTGCAGTTTCCAGTCTTTCGCAACTGTAACTTTAGATTTATCTTTTATGTGATTCAACATCATCCTTTATTCTACTTTCCCGAATGACTCTCAATAATGCCCAGAGTCTCTGTTATCTAATTATAATTGTTTGTTCGTGTACATTGTTACGAGCTGACATTAAAGGAGCTGTAGCTTGTTTGTCTTTGATACTAATGAAAAAATGTCACGTTTAGGCTGAAAAGTGAAAGACAGAAGGATCATTTTTATTTCACACCTTTCTACATATTTGTTTTGTATAGTAATGAGCTTGAATTGTATTGTACGAGGAGACAGTAAAGTTGTATGCATGACACCGGTGTTGCATATCCGCATCCTCTGAACCGCCTCGCTCGGCGGATGGACCATTCAACCTGTCACTAGCAGCAGGTAGGGTAGCGTGGGCACACGTGTGCTCTGCACGTCCCGATGAGTTCTTCCTCTCTGCCTTCCCTCTCACTCTCTTTTTCTCTCTCCCCGTTTCTCTCACACTTGCAATAGCGTCCTGCATCGCAGACGCGGACGTCGCGAGCAAGGACAAACCGGGACAAAGTTTCAAACTGGCACAGGCCGTCTGGGAATTGCAGTTGTAGTTGCAATTGCCTCCCGTCTAGCCTCCCACACCTACATAAACCGACAATGTGTATGTCGAACCGGCGTCGCCCATCGATATTTACACGATATCCGCAAAATAATGATACATTTTGATCTTATTGATGATACTGTGCTCGAGAAAATAATAGATCGGCAGATTTCGAAGCATTTTTTGCTCCCTTTGAATCTTCTTCGCTGTATGAGGCATTTCATATTGGTCAATGCGATTGTCTCAGGAAAATTTCATGAACAAGAAATGACTAAATATTTCGAGGATTCTGTGACCAAATGGATTTTTTTTTTTTTATTCATCTCCACGTCATATCCATGAACACAATGAAACTTTACTTCGCTCCTCTCTCTTGCTGCGATGACTATGACAAGTACAATGCGACAATGAGCGTTGGCTTGTGCGATGTCCCTGGCTAATTGGTAATCACAGTGCATTGCCTCGACTCTGGTTTGTCGCTCGTATAGTGATTCTCCATATAGAAGCCGTCGAGCGTCTAGCCGTCCTGGCCTATTTGCCTATATTTTCCACCCTTGCTGTCATCGTTGTCTTCTCGCGTATATCTCTACTATCTGCCATCCCTTTTACCTCTCTCTTGGCTCTCGTAGCTATCTCTCCTGTCACTAGAAATATTGCATTATCACACGTCAGGATCCTTTTCTCTTATTTGCTTCGATGTCTGTTATACGTCATATATGGGAGCGTATACAGCCATAGAAAGAGAGACGCTATTCTGGGATGAGATACATTAAAGTTTCGTGAGACACTTCGAGCGAGCGTTTATCAAATCTAGGTCATTTTCGATCGTAATTAAAGACTAATCCTTTGCCTTTAAAGTTACCCGTTAATAACATTCACGAGTTACTTTTATAACAAAAAATAACCGATGAGACTAATCGGAGCTTCCAGACGAATCCTCATTAATATATTTTGGCTGGTGACCCCTGTGAGGACAGGAGAAATGAAAGAAAGCTAACTTGCTGGTGTCTCCTTCGAATCACATGCGGACAACGGTAATTTTTAAGCCATCGTCCTCTTTCTCTCTCTCTCTCTCTCTCTCTCTCTCTCTCTTTCTCTTTCTCTCTCTGACTGTCTTTGGCTTTTTTGCTAAGAGATTCCGTAAGGGCGTTCAAGTGTCACTGCATACCACATGGAATTTTTAAGACGAATCTTAACGATAAAGAAAGCGAGAGGGAAAGAGAAAAAGGGAGAGGGATATATCAAGGAAACGAAAAAGTGTGGGCGTTGAGTGTGTGCGCTGGAGCAAAATGTCTGTCTTTCTCTCTGTCTTCCACGTTCTTTAACAACATCTCGTATACTTGTCAATCAAAACGTCGTTACAGAGTCTAGACGCATATATCGCATCGAGAGGGGAGTCCATGAGTTCGTGCAGAAGGGAGATCCTTGAATTTCCGTCGCTCACGTTCTCTTCCTCCCATCGTCCCTCCTTAACGCATATGTCGCGAGAGAATTACAAATGCCCCCCATTTGCTCCATCCCAGATTTCTCTTTTTCTCTTCCTTTTCATTGCTCTCTTTATCTCGTTGAACAACAAAAAAGTATTAAATCTAGATTCGTACGAGTCTTCTCTACATATTCCTCCGCCTTGTATCTTCGTTTTATAGTAACCAAGATGTCGTTGCTTTTATGTCGTCTTGCGTGTATGATCAGTGACCCAAACCTCGCTGTTTTTTTCGGATCTTTTACACTCATTCAAGTTCTAGAATATTTCAAACATCATGTTGGCCATCATCGTCTTGTGAAATTTTTCTCGTCGTAAAAATTAATCCACTCTGTAAAAAAGGACCTAAACTTTTTGATAAGAGGATTTTTTTGCATAAAGTACCTTGTCGGAGCTAAATGTTAACATATGTTGACCTTTCCACCTCTTAATGAATAACGCTTAAGTGATTTTCCTGAAACAGGGCGACTGCTGCGAATCTGAATTGCCCAACCAAATAATTCCGACCCTTTTATTCAACTTTTGATCTATCTTTACAAGTACTTCTCGACCCGCTGGGACTTGGACTATTTAACAGGTCACTGAATTGAATTCTGGGTTGCAACTTTCAACACTGTACTTAATGCTAGTTCCGATAAGAGTGACGAATCCAGCATTATTGTTTAAATCCATCATTGTTCGGGTTTGTTCAGGCTAACTCGAAGTTATTACCATTCTTTTTTAGCTCTGAGGTACTAGCATGGGTCTTTATGACCCAGGCAACTTTGAGTGCTCATAGCTCTAGAAGAAATTCGTAATTTTCGAAATATTTCTCAAACAATACAACTCTTGACTAAACGAATCGTGCAGTTTAAAAGTTTAAAAAAAATCGCATCTTAATTCAGTCGAGAAGAACGTTTTTGGCTTGGGTCAAATTTACCCAATAGTAATAATCTAGGGTTAAGTGTATTAATGGGATTACAGTGATCAATTGATTGATTCCTTTGCCTCGTAGATATTCTATTAGTGTTTCTAGATAATTCTTTAGGGAAGACCAGAGAATGTAAATCAAACTCTTGCCAAGCCATACTGGGGTGATCCGAAGATAACGAAAAAAGTGGTGAGGTACTAGGTACCAGCGAATTGTATGGATGCATGCTCTTTATATCTCTTTGGCGGTTAGGGGGCGGGGGAAGGATGGGTTCTCTTTTTTCCATCTAACGAAGTCAAGTGACTGCGAGAGCGGAGAGTTGGCAGGGCCTCATTTACATCCAGACGAGTTGAGCCGCGACGTTGTCGGGTGACAAGCGGGCCGGGAGAGGGGGAAGGGTGGAGGAGGGTTAAAGCAGAGAAAGAAAGAAAAAGAGAGGGCGACTGGCGAAAGAGCGACACTTGGCCCAAATACGCGAACGAGCGAAAAGAATCTCCTTTGCCTTCAGTAGTAGAAGCGGCAGCAGTATAATCGTCAGAGCCCTGCGACAACCTCATCGCCCCGTCGTCGGAGACCGAAAAGTTCAAGCGTTTCGTGCTTTCAGGCGATAAGAGCGCGCACAGAAAAAGAAGCCCCGACTCGCCAAAAGCGGCCGCGATACCGTCTAGCCTTCTCTTTCTGTTATACCGCCGTACGCCAGAGTGAGCACCGTCCCTTACTCCCCCGCATACCCTTTGTCTGGGATTATATGCCTCTCATCTGGACCTAGACGCCGCATGCGGCGAACAACCTCCATTGTATATGCACTTCGCGAGAATGCTCTATCGCTTCTTTCTCTCTCTCTTTCTCTCTCTCTCTCTCTCACACACACACACACACACACACACACTTTCTGTTTCTCTGTCTCATCATTTGCTTTCTCTTTCCATCCGCTATACTTTTCGCTAAGGGCTCGTTTTGTGACCTACCAGCATCTTTTCGACGCCATCAACTCGCCCGAGGGTGGACCACCTAACTTTGTAGCCCAAATGACTTCTGGGGGATATCTTGTGGTCGCGAATCTTCCTAGACTAAAATTAGATCAGAATCCAAACTATTCATGCGGGAAAGGGTAACTTCCGAAAATAAAATGTAACGACGTTAATTCTGATAATGAAATTTACGTCATTACACAAACCTGTACGTCCTAATTTGGAACCCATTTGTACTATATGAATCTACCCAAAAACATTTCCAACTTACAATATTACCAGAAAGCACCAATAGCAGACACGAACAACATCTAATATTCTAATATTAAGCCAATAAAGTCTGCTCGAGTAAGCTTTCATGAACACTTCTACTTTATTGCAATTCTAGCAACGAAAAAATAATCTGCTGCTCAGCAGATAGTAATTGCGGATATAACGATAAAATACCTGTCACTAAGTGAATAAAAAAGTTTTTTTCTGTTTAAGTCAAATCCAACTCAAATAAAAAACATCAAAGCAACTGAAATCTTTGCAGGTTAAGATTGTTCATGATTGGACACAATCAAATAAAGTTTTTTCGGAGCTTAATCGTTGGTGGATTCCGCTTATTCTTTTTTCTCAAGTTTCAGTCACCGCCATCAGTGAAAAATGTTTATCACAGAACCAAAATGTCATGCTAATTAACGATTAGATTATTATCGTGGCTCAAAATTTGTGGTTGATGATTAATAGTAGGTGAAAAAGATCAGTAATCCAAATTAGGAAGACGAGAGCGTCCTTGCACCACTTCGAAGAAGTTTCGGGCCTGTGAATCTGTTGGGCTTTTGAAATTTTGGTGTCCGTGGCTCAACGGTGCAAACCACTTAGGAAAAAGTATAGACGGACGAGTGGTCTGTTACTCTGCTGTTTTCATTATCTTTTTTTTGCCTTTTTGAACGGATCAACATATTTTTCATCACCATCCAACCTTTCTTTCAATATAAGCTCCTGGCGATTCCGAGAGTAGCTACTGGTGATCGTGAGCTAAACAAAACTGGCAAATTAATCTCGGGATCTGCCGATTTACGTTGTCGTATAAGCCGAATACAGTAGCTGCTTGCTGTCTCGCTTCGGGCCAGGTGGGGGAGTAAGAATATCTTCGTAGTATTCACTTTATCCTCTTTTTTGTCGATTTATATACATATATAGTCGCTGGTGTATAAGCGAAAAACTTTGATAGCCAGTCTCTCGGCTCCAGACACTTATCAATTAACGCGACTCGTCTAAACGGCAAATTAGCATAACTATCTGCCGACCTCCATCCTATCTCGATGCACATACACATACACGGCCAAACTGACGATCCGCATATTAGCCCCTCTCCCTACACATATTTGACTCCTCTTTTCATCTTTCTGTCTTCCATCCTTTTCCCTCCCCCTTGCGTAAAGCTCTCTCTCTCTCTCTCTCTCTCTCTCTCTCTCTCTCTCTCTCTCTCTCTCTCTCTCTCTCTCTCTCTCTCTCTCTCTCTCTCTCTCTCTCTCTCTCTCTCTCTCTCTCTCTCTCTTTCTCTCTCTCTCTCTCTCTCTCTCTCTCTCTCTCTCTCTCTCTCTCTCTCTCTCCCTCCCTCCCTCCCTCCCTCCCTCCCTCCCTCTCTCTCTCTCTCTCTCTCTCTCTCTCTCTCTCTCTCTCTCTCTCTCTCTCTCTCTCTCTCTCTCTCTCTCGCCCCCCCCCCACCTCACTTCGCGACCATGAATAGCTGCTGCAACGTCTTCTCGGAACAGCGCACACTCTTATGACGAGTCACACCGGTCGGGTGTATATTTTTGATTTTTATTATTATTATATTCCTTTTTTACTGCAATTAGCACTGGTTCGTTGCCTAATAATAATGGAGAATGGGTTCGGGAACATCGGCCAGAGGACATGCGAGAATTATCAAAGTTTTGAAAGAGCAACACGAGAAAACCACTCGGTGTTTAATTTCTTCGCATTGTTTTTTTATTTATACGAACAATTGCGTGTAAATTGTTGGAAATATTTGATTTATTTATAATTCTGTGTCATATATACGAGACACGAAAATTGGAGAGCGTCTCGTCGGGAAGCCAAACGCGATGAGCCACTTGAACGAATTTATTCATACGCGAACAATGATGAGAGAGCTAGTGGAATGCAAATCGTTTCTCATTCACTCTCTACCCCTTCGATAATTGCCCTCGAGGAACGTGTCTACGAATGTCGCTAACCACGTGCAACTACTACGACGTTTTTTTGCCTTCTCGCACCCCTCTCTCACCCACTCCTCGCACACGCTACATCAATATTTTTTCTACTTCATCCCCTATTCGTCGCTCACTATAACTGTCTTTTCAACTCACCCTCTGAACTGCATCTCACAGTCCTCTCTGGCTAATCAACCAGACAGCGAGAACCTCTCAAATTCTCGAGAATTATATTCAAGATGCTACTCCCTCGTCCGCTTATAGAGAATTGGGCGATGCAGTCAAATTGACAGTGAAATGAAAAGAAAAAAATCGTTGCCCAGAACGAACAAAAATAAATACACAAGTGAATTGAATTTGCACAATTTTGTACAATTGAAGAATTTTGGATAATCACTATGATTTTTTCTGCTAATAAGTATCGTAAAATAGTAAGGGATTTTCAGGCCATTTTGTGCTTTGACGGAGGCTTTGAAAATATCGATTTTATTTTGGATCGAGTGACGGAGTGGCAAGTGGTTTAAAACTGGACATTTTCTATTTTCAGGTACCATTGGTCAACAAACAGACCAAAGCTGGCTTTGGGGCTCCCAATTCTGAACTATCGAATATTCGGGTGGATCCCTTAGTCGAGAAAAAGCAAAAACTCTGGCGTAAAACTCAGCAACGTTACAATGAATTATCAGATTAATAGAATACGTATATTTTATAATAATCGTTCATTCAATATGTTGACAATCATCGATTTGTTTTTCAAACATCCGCATAATCATTGAGCGAACTGTTTGAACAAGTATTTATTTTTATAACTCAACGTGTATTTCTTTATTGAAATATTTTGATTTTTATTTATGTAAATATTGTGATCTCTTAACAAGAACGTCACAGATACATTACTTGACAGCATGTTTTTATTGAACAACATTCATATTTACACTTGGCAGATCTTTTGTGCAAGCAAAGGCTCGTCCAAGTTCATCGACACAATCATGGAAATGCCTGTACACATTTGTTCAATAAATTATGGAAATTTAAACAAATTCTCATGTATATAGTTGAATAAATGATTTTTTCGAACGATTCGAATGTTTTTTTAGTCTTTCACAACCTGTTTGCCCCTTAATGTACATCTTTTTAGAGCAGAGCCATTTTTAACATAGCACCAATATGAAAATACGCCTGCCGTCCGCTAGGTGGCCACGAACCTGTTTCTCTCGCGTTTCAACGTTTGCTGTTCTAGAATATATAAGGCTCTCATGAAATTTGTCCCTTCTGTCTGCGAATATGAATAAAATTTATAATGAAGTACACGTGTAAACACAGCATTAATTCGATGGCTTATTAAGGTTAGTGGCATTTGTTTTTTCTTTATTTTTTAATGTTTTTCCAATTATAGTATCGCTGATTATTTCAAATAGCGAAAATATCGTTAAAAGTAAACTTATCTAAATTGTACGATCAAAATCGTCTTCCGGGAAGGAAACTCGGCGATAAAGAAGGAATTCTTGATACGTTGTTGTTTGATTGAATTAAAATTGGATCTCTCGATTTATTGAGATCGAGAGAAGAGATGGGCGATGGGTGGAGATGAGGAGCAGCAGGACGAGAGACAGCAAAAGATCAACACGTATCCAGACTTTGTTATATAACTATATATCGATATATGTATCACACGAAAGACTTATAGGTGGTAAAAAGAAGAAGAAAACTCGGCGTTCTCGATTCCTGGTGCACTCGAGCGTCGACGATATTTATAAAGCAAACTCAACAGGGCAAAGACCCCGTCTCACTCTTCCTCTCGGACTATATACGTTGATTTTGCAACTGCACTCGCGATACTCTCTGCTTTTACTCGTGTTTGCTTAATGCACAAGCTTCAGACGGGAATTCTGCTCGCTCTGTATATGCCACCCGAGAAAGCCCTTAATTCCATCGACGGGGCCTCGACGATGCTTGCTTTTTCGAAATAATAAACTCTTCGTCGGTTCTCTCGAGGATGTCGTTATTCTCCTTTACACGCACTCTACACTTAGTATTCCCATATTTTTAAGGGACCAATTCTTTCTCGCCTATTTTCCTCTATCATGAGACTCTCGCAGCGAACCACTTGAAACAACCTACGATAATAACTCAAACATAAATATTATTCCTTTCGATTGTAACCAGGAAAAAGCTGTAGATTCACTTCAAATCTAGGAAGCGCAGTTAATTTCAGTTGCACAAATCATCATTTAAAATTGAAGATATTTACTTCGAAAAAAAAAAAAAAAAAAATCCTGCAATTTGCACGTGGCTTTCTAAATTCCAGAATATTTGCTATTTTTTTTATCCTGGTCTCTTTTTATGATTTTCTTATCACAATTTCCTGCAATACGTCAAAAAGACGGAGCGAAAAAATGCAAATAAAAAAAAAAAAAAATACAACTTTAAGTACAATGGAAATTCTCCTGCCGTTACGCTGAATCTTTCATTTGGAAATGGAACATTCCCGTCAATTATTAGCTATGCTCGGATGCGTTAGATATTACTGTCATGCAGAAGAGGAAGCGGCAGAAATGGAGGTAAAAAACGCACTCTCGTTACGTGTGGGCGGATTTACGGAGTAGCGCGCGCGAACAAGAACCGAGTGGGAACGCGCCCAGAAATTAAGGGAATTTACGAGGTTGCATCGCACAAATCAACGATAATGAGTGCGAGAGAAAAGGACAGATTGAGAAGATGAGAATCTTGGAGGTCATGAGGGTCACAGGATTTATGAGAATTATGGGGTTTATGGGGTTACCAAGCTTATGGGGGCTCGTGGGGATCATGATGATGACGGGGTTTCTGGGGTTCATGGGGCCCATGGAGCCTTATGGGGTACAGGAGGTTATGGGCGATCTATGAGGTAACGGGAGATCTTTTGTAATGGTGGAAAACTTTTTAAATAGTAACAACTCTCATTAACTTGATTTATTTTTTAATATTTAAAAATCCCCTACAATAAATACGATCTATTCAGATTTTTCTTTGATTCTACAAGGAAATTAAGTGCATATGGATTAGGCGGTGAAATGATTCATTTATTGGCATCAATTATCAGACTTCTCTCTGACGAATCCTTGGATGATACATCAGCAGTGATTCGAAGAGAGGAAACAGCTCGATCTTTTGGCAATTGCATCGGTGCTCACATCCTTGCACTCTTCTTTGCTGTCAGGATGGTGGTCGTTGTCGTCATCGACAAGCCAGAGACAAGAGAGGAAAGAAAGAGGATGAGAAAGAGCGAGAGGGGGAGAGGAAAGGGTAAGACGAAAGATCGCGGAGAGAAGGCCCTAGCGAGTCCTTGCTATTCCGCGAAACCAGTCTTCCAGTAAAGCGAGGAATAAAAGACGGCGAGGTAGAAGAAAAACAAAACAAACAACAACAACAACAACAAAAAAAACAGTACGAAAAAGTAGAAAAAGAAAACGCAAAGGAAAGAAACAACAAACGAAAAGAAACGAAACAAAAGTCTCCGGGTATGGCTGCGGCGTGTCTTGCGCGACTCATCTTGGCAGCGATCCGAAAAGACACGCACATGGACGCATATAAAGAGAGATGAAGAGTCTGAGAGAGTCCTGTGCTGCTGGCCCGAATGGTATCATTTTTATAAGCCCCATAAAATCCCCGCGCGCCTCTTCGCCAAAATAGTTTAGCCCGGTTCCTCGAGCAGTGCTATTAGGCCGGTCTCTCCTGCTTTCTCTCCTCTCTCTCTCTCTCTCTCTCTCTCTCTCTCTCTCTCTCTCGCTCTCTTTCTCTCTCTCTCTCTCTCTCTCTCTCTCTCTCTCTCTCTCTCTCTCTCTCTCTCTCTCTCTCTCTCTCTCTCTCTCTCTTTCTTTCTTACTCGTGCTGCTCTTTCGACGTTTCTCCCTCGGTATAAAATTGACTTTTTATCGCCGAACGAAAGCGACTGGAAATTAGTCAGCGACGTTTCCAAAGATTCCTCGGCCGAGCGAGAGACCACTCGCGAGATTGGGAACTTGGTTTCGCGCTCTCGTCCTTTTATATTAACAACTTACAGCTTTCATAGCATCTCTCGCTCGTCTCTTGAAAAATCATGCATTCATACACACAGATTGACCCACAGATACGTCTAGATATACTGAGTGTCTCAAAATCCATGCTCAAGATTTTCTCTATAAATAGATCACAAAATTCTGAAGAGAAAAGTCTTTATCCATTTTTCTCTCCGGTGCATTGTTGACGAAATATTCAACAATCAGTGACAGCTAATACAGTGCGCAGTTGTTGAGAGCGCAAAGTGGGGGGAAACACACTCCGCCTCTTTCATATCACTGACGCTCCGGATTGGCTGTTTCAAATTAGTCAATATCTCATCAACGGTGCCTCGGAAGGGAAAATGCCCAAGAACTTTTTTAAATTGAATTGTTGCAATCGTTCTATTCTCCACAGCTTTCGCGCGAAACTCTTGAAACAGCTTGTACAAACGCATATATTTTCATTTATATTGCATACCCCATAAATGCTCCAAGTGGATATGCACGTATATCGGAAGATAAGAAATGGAGGGTTTTTGTAACAGGGCTTAAGAAAAAAATCAGTAGGGTGTCCCTTGTATTCCGAAATATTTTCAGGGCCCTTGATTGCTCATTATCGTTAATTTTACCCACGCAAGACCCACGAGCCAACTGCCTCTTTGATACCTCAAGTATACGAGGACCACTTTTTAATTAGTAGTCGAATATTGCATGACAAACTTGAGTATCGTAAAATAAAAATCACCAAACAGCAAAAGTAATATTTATACGTGAATTTTTTTGTGGCATTGGCGTGAGTAGGTACTCTTAAAAAAGAAAATCCTTCTATCTTCGAGCCTCTTGACAGACTCGTTAATTCATTAAATAACGAGCTCTTACCCTACGCCTTAATTAATAGCCCTCATCGGGAATCTCGCGTTCTTACAGTGATTCAAATTCGCCCTTATAAAAACTTTTTACTCAGGAAAAAGAATGTGTTATAAAAATCTGCCGTTAAAAAGCGCTTGTACACAAAAAAAATTGTTAAATAAAATGTACACTAGTCCTCCGTCACACGCGTCAAAAAAAACTTTAAATTTTATAATCAACTTAAGGAGCTTTTATCACACTGCGAGTTAAATCATTACAAACGCATACGTTTTGCGAAATACCATAGAAATGTTCATGAAAATTCCAGAAATTTATAATTTACCATTTTTTGGATATTTATTAAAAAAAAGATTAAAAAAACGGCGTTTTGCTCATGACGCGTGTAACGGAGGGCTAAAATTCACAGAATAAATGATTAATAAATGATCGTAAATAAATAAAGTTGCGTATAGAAGGAGCGTTTTTATTTTTTTTTCCTATTGAAATATTTGATGAAAGTGGTCTTCCATTTTCCGTGTTATGTCGCATGTACGTATACCATTTTCTTAACGGACAACACCACTGTGACCCCCTATTTTTTTCACATTTTTCAAGAATTTTTTTTTGTGGGAAAAAAAGAGATATTCGAAAAATTTTTTTTGGGTTTTGTTCCTTGTTTATTAATGTATCAGAAACCATTTTTTTCACATTTTTCACGCCGCATGGTGGCGCTGGGGAAGCTCTCGCGTCATCTCCACAGTGGTTCGCGGCACGCAGCAGAACTCTCTTTAACGTCGATCTGAAAAAAAATACCGAGTGTTTTCGTTAATAATATGATATTTTGAAGAGAAGTACATAGGGATTTGGAAAAATATTGATTTTTAAAAAATAGGCACGCCTTTGAAATTAAAAAATGATTTTTGAGCAAAATTTCTCGTCGAAAATAGGCTATAACTTTTATAATTATTGAGATATCGAAAAAATCTTATGTACTTCTCTAGATAATCTACTTTTATTGATAGAGTAAAAATTTGAAGTCGATCGGATAAAAATTGCTCGAGTTCTGCTGCGTGCCGCACTCAAAAAAGTGGTTTTCAGAAAAACGCGTTCAAAGTTGGGACCCCGAGCGTCGCGAACCGCTGCACCGCTCCACAAAATATTCAATATCTACGAAAATAATTATTTTTTCGACCTGGGTTCAACGGCATTTCAATCGTAAAAGTATTTTAGATTTTTTAAAATGGTTTTCAAAAAATCGATTTTTTGAAGCCGTCACAGTGGTGTTGTCCGTTAAAGAAGCTTCTTCACGCTCTGGCATTTTATTTGTGCAGCTTCTCGGCGAGTTTGTAAAAGTCATTTATCGACAAAACGCCTTTTTTGGATGTTCCTCGCCCGCTGTATCACGTCCTGAAGTCGTCATCTTCTTTCCCTCTTTCTCTCGCTCTTTTGAGATAGCTTTACGGATCAGGCGGAAGACAGAGAGCGAGAGAGAGAGAGAGAGAGAGAGAGAGAGAGAGAGAGAGAGAGAGATGAAGAGAATTTAGCAAAGGTGCATCAAGGCCAGTAGACGGGGCACTCGGTCTTCCTAGTAAACTGGCCAAAAAGTGGCTGACAGGGGACAAATGAGACTCATTTGTTAGCGCCGGCCTCTCCGTGCCTCACATTAGGCCCCGACTCTCTCTCTCTCTCTCTCTCTTTCTCTCTCAGTCGCTTTCTCTCTCGAAAGATTTTGGCTCTCGAAGATCCAGACGCTCAGGATTCCCCGACCGGTGGGGCATCTTCGCCAACGCACGACGTGCATCAGATCGTCCCCACTTCCTTACATTTCAACCAACAACGAAGAAGCAGCATCTCAGAAAAGGAAGGAAAATGAACGAAGCAAAAAATAATGATCACACGTTCGATTTATTGCATCTTAGTCGAATTATTTTCATTCTCTCTCATTACGTACTTTGAATTTTGGCGTAGGTTCATACAATTTACAAATTTCCTACGACAATTTAGAAGATCTTATTATTAAAAGTAACGGAAAATCACCCAATCTCGAGTATAGATACTCGGCCCGTCTTGCCTTGGATGTTCAACACTATCTTTTTAATACTTGGCGTCAAGAGGCTGCCGCGTCTCTAGATTTGAGAGCTTCATTCTACTTAACGTGACTTTACGATTTTCTTTTTTTTTAATTTCCCTTTGTAATGCAAAATGGCTTTTGTTGAAACAAACAAACAAATCGCAACAGATGAAATGGTTTTGAACAATATTTTAGAGTGAAAAAAATCAAATAGGAATTAATATTGTGCTTTAAAAAGTTATGTTCGTGCTTTAATCGAATAATTTCTTACAACCGTATGTAATTAGTGAATAAATTTTTGAAACGCATTCAATTTACAAAAGCCTAGTCGATTGTTCACAAAGAACTCGAGAAAAACAATACACATATTAAAAAAACGAGAGGGTTGTGGGCAATGGAACAAAGTAGTCGGCAACGGCGTCAGTCTGTTGCATCTTCAGTACAAAACGAGGCGTCAGGTTCATTTCCGGGCGTATCCCGGAAGTGCATAATTGAAAGGCGTAAGAGCGCCTCATAAATAACCGCGGCCCACACGGAATGCAATGGAGAGGAGGTGGAATGGAAAAAGGGGGAAGGGCTAATTATTTCTAGCGTTCAATTTCCTGTCCGAACTATAAAGAAAAGAGGGGCGGCGCTCGTTGAGATTGTGTTGCAAAATTGTGTGCGATACAGGTAAAGGAAGAATGAAAGAGAAGCCTCCTCTCGTCCTGTCCGTGAATCGACGTTGCTGCCCCGTCAGCGTAACCGATCGTTACTCACCGGTGAAAAGAATTAACCGGGAATAAATAAAGCGAAGCGCAAGAGCGCGCAACCGATAGAGATCTATTTTTCCGTCCGGTCTTCATTGTATTTGTGTGTATTCATTTTTATACATTTGTGTCCATTTTCATGTGTTTGTGCCCTTTTTTATACAACTGTGTGAATTTTTATGTGTTTGTGGACATTTTTATGGGTTTACATGTATAAATACGAGGTAATACTCGATGGCATCGTATTCCCTTCATGGTATCGTTTTAATTGATATTCACGAGCTTTCCTCTTTTGCCTCATATCAGGCTTCCATGACATTTACTGTTTATGGTTGAATTATACTACGGTGAAACTCCTGCAAAAATCCATCATGTAAATACTCGAATTTTCTTTTCATTACGGAAGTAATATTTCATTCGAAATTTGTTTAGTAAGCATTTATCGAAAAGCTCAATAAAAATTGGGTTTTGAAGAGCACATCAAAAAGTTTTTAATTATGCCGTTGGTCATGTACGCTTTTACAATAAAAATCTTTCAATTTCGATGATCACTTCGCGTGGGAAATAAAATAGAGCCGTTTTTGGAATTTTGAGATGCACTTATTATTGGAAGCCTCTATAAAAGTACCATTTCAAAGGGCGCATCAAACGTTTTCATTACGACGCTTAAACGTTTCCCTTATGGTGTTTAATAATAGCATTGACAATAAAAAATTTAAATTTCAGTCATCACTTCGAGAGACATAAAATAGGGTCATATTTGAAATTTCAAAATACACTTATCGAAAATGTCGTTAAAAATGTTGTTATTGAAGGGCACATCAAACATTTTCGTTACGACCCTTTAAAATATGGCGATAAAGCTTACGCAGTGAAATTTTGCACTGTCAGTGATAACTTCATGGGAAATAAAATCGAGAGATGTATTCGTCAGAAAGTTCAATGTAAAATGGGTTTTGACACATCAAACCCTTTCGTTACAGCCCTTCAAAATCGGCCATAAAGCGCTCTCCATATTGAAAATTTCAGTGATATAACCTCATGGGACAGAAGTGAAATATTTTTTATAAATTCCAGACGATCAATGGAAAAGCTTCACAAAAATGGGTTGCGAAAGGGCTTAGAGAACTGTTGCCTTATCTGCTCGAGAGGAAACCTTTGGCCGAGAATGCGGACACATGCATGAAGTGTCACATTTAACGCGATCGTCGCGATACCAAATTCTCATGGTATAATTCGAACGAACGTCTAAGTGTTTGTATGCAAGTGTGCGTGTGTATTTATTTGTGTGTGGACGTATTTAACTGTGGTTGATGTTGGTACGAAAAGGCGTGCGTAGGCGAGAAAGCCCTGTCGTCGATTGTGCACCATTCCCAGGCAGAATTTGGTCCTCACACACGAAACAGTGCCTAGCAAACTCTCCCAATCTGGACCAAGTGGTCCTTCCTGTTTTATAGACGAGGCGTCGACGATGATATCGTAGAACATACATATATGCATATTGTCTGGTCTGCCACTTCACATCTTCGAACTCTTCTTGGACGGTTTATAAAAATTCAACAAATTTAATAGTGTCCGGGGGATTGAATATGAAAAAGTATGAATAAATCAAATTTCGATGGAATCTTGATAATTTGAAATGAATTTCAGGAAACTATTAATAAATGAAGTATCGTGTTGAATTGTTTCGGAACTCGATGTTAATAAACTTAATTAACAAGTACGAAAATTTGTATTCAAAAGTTGCTGAATAATATTGCGGACGAACCGAAGAAAATCATACTTCGAAAAACAAATGCAAGTCACGGCGTGAGCATACATTGTTTTATTATTCCGTCTGTATATTTTTTACGACCGTACTTAAACTTAACATTTCAATACACCTTACCCATTCACGAGCGTATGGAAATTCCGATCGTTTTTTATTTCTCATGTATGTATGAGCGAATGCTTTGTACAACAGCTGTAACGATAATGCAAACTTCAAAAGTCTCTAAAAATCCACCCATGATTACATTTACGATCAATTACTTTTATTTACTGTTACAAATTGCGAGGAATCCCAATTGTGCAAACAATGATTTTTTATGTCTTGTCAGACTTGTATTATAACCAAACAATTTTTATTCTTGGAATTGTATCCACCTCAAATCGTGTTCAACTTCAATAATGCACGCATCTACATAATATTTAAATTTGGTAAACATTCTTTTCGTAACAGTCGAAAATGAATCGTAAAATGTTTAATATCCTCCTGGATCATAGAACAGGGCCTTAAGTGCACAGCTTTAAAACTCATATCCAAGACTTACGGGATAAATAGACCGTGAAATTCTGAAGAGAAAACTTCTAAAACGTTTTTCTCTGTGACGAATCATTGACGAGATATTGAATCATTGGTAACGTTAGCCAATGCGGTGCGTCCTATAGAAAGCGTGTAAAGTGGGGGAAGCGTGCGTCGCCTTTTTCCGTGCGGCTGACCCTCCCACTTCTTCTTATCGGCGCACGTGATTGACTGACTCCAATTAATGAATATCTCATCAAGAGTGCGTCAAAGACAAAAATGACAAAGGACTTTTTTCTTTAAAATTTAATGATCTATCGATCCTCAATAATTTAAATGCAACTTTTGACACATCCTGTATATTTTCGTATACAGACGTGTGTCTATACAGTAATAATACATAGGGGCAATAAGCGTTACCACGGCGTGAAAGAGTTCAAGCACCTCGCGATTAATCATGCAAGTACATACGCACGGCATTGGTGAACGCAATTATTGCGGGGCATTCCGGACAGCGGCAAGCACCACGACCAGACCAGAAGCGGCAGACGGTCGTCGAGACTCACAAGGCCGCGAGCGAGAACGCCGGGGCCTCTCTTGATCCGCGATCATGCGCTATGCAATAAGACCCCGTCGAGGTAACGAATGTAAAAGAGTTGAAAGGAGAAGCAAAGCCAAAAGAACAAAAAAAAAGCATGAAAAAGCAAAAAAAACAACAACAAAAAGAAAGACGGAAAAGCACGAGGGAGAGACGACTCGAAGCGAGATCTCGTGGTGATCGCCACACACCGGCGGGTCCCTTCGTGCAATGCTAAATCGTTGAGACGCGTACCTGCACCAGAGATCAGAAAAGAAGAATTACTAATATCGATGAACTTAATTTATTCGTTTAATTAAATTCATGTTAATTGAAATATTAAGGAAATTACCACCCAGTTGATTTAAATTACTAATGAATTCTTCTTCAGTTCGTAAAGGAATATTGAAGCGAGAATTTGAAACGACTGCAATTAGTGCATCGTCATATTTTATTCCAACAACTGGTACAAGTTGAAAGTAACTTTTTTCCATTAACGAAACGATGATTAGTTTTCATAGAAACAAATGACAAGTCCAAAGATTTATTGTTCAACTGACCGCGCAACTGGTGGAATTAAAAGTCTTTTTGTAACATATAACAACAACAATATGTTGTTGTTGCACCAGAATCCACCAGTTCTCTTTTCTTTTAGTCTCTTTCGTTTGGCTCGCTCTCGTTTAATCTGGCGAGCGTTTCTCTTATCTCTCAATCAATATCTCGATTGAATATTAATGACGATCGTGGTAAGGAGATCGAAAGGAGCCGGAATGAAGAGGGTGTATGAAAGAGTGAGCGAGAACGAGAGGGAGAGCGATTGGAAGGCAAAGAGGAAAATAGTTAACATTTCTTCATTCCTGAGCCTCGAGGATCCTCCTCTTCGTGTTGTGTCTGCGACTGACCTTCGCAGTACGTTGCGAGGAAGAAAAAGAATATGTGATCGAACAAGCGATATTCGTGTTGTGTTTCGTAACAGTGGTAAGTTTCAGCTTAGTAATACTTAATATGCATAGTGAAAAAGTAATTGGATAATAATCATTTCATTCGCTAGAGCAAATCGCCCAAAAATCTCACAATTGTCATTTTTTTTTCGGTCCATGTTCCAAAATGGCGGAGTTCGATCTCTTTAATAAGAAAATCTTCTAGATGCGTCGCAGAACTGCAATAGAGGCATTCAAAAGGGTGGGAAAACGTGACTGAAGCGTCATTTAAAAAATTCTCTTTAAAATTTAAACAATTGGACTTTGAATTGACCAAACTCTAAATGACTAATATCGTACTAAAAAAGTACGTTATTTTAATTCACAGCAAACGTTTTATATTAAAAATGGCAGTATTGAACGTTGGTCAAAAAAATCTAATGACGATTTCTGCACACTCACAGTGACTGCGAATAATTTAGTTTTTTTTTCTGGAAGAGCAATTGGAATGTACACGTTGTTAATTCTTCGATAATCGACGAGACATGGCTTGTTTACAAATGGCGTATAGAGCGACACTTATAATCAGTCTGTACGATATAGACGGCTTGACGGGACGACGAGTACTTCTCGGTTTTATTGTGTCTTGAACGATGCATCGTACTCCGAGACACAACAAACTGACGAAAGATCGATGACTCGCTGCTCTCGTATACACTCCATCGCTCGTTCACTTTTATTCTCTCTCTCTCTCTCTCTCTCTCTCTCTATATATATATATATATATATATATATATATATAGGGGAGGGCCGGGTAAAGTGGAACACCCGGGCAAAGCGGAACACCCCTCCTTGCCCCCGAAGAAAATGAAATTTATTTTTTCAGCAGAAAACTGAAAAATTCGATCACTTGATTCAGGACATGCGTTAAAAAATTAGCATTCATTGGAACGACTGATATTTCTAATATGGAAATTAAAATATATTAATTAATAAAGAAATAAATATTCAACGAAAATTTGTATAAACAAAAATTTCTTTTGCTGCAAAACGGAGATGTGAATATATGACTAGCATAAGAATATTACTAACAATGCTGTAAGCATGTTTGAAAATTACTGATGCAAAGACTGATGCAAAATGTTTTTTTTATCTTCTTGTTCCTACTCTTGTTTTCTTTGTATATTGATGAAAAAAATCTCTGCTAAAAAATGAGCCTAATTTCTCAATATTTAGAGACGACTCGTTCGACTTTTATTGATGTTTTAATTATTCAGAAATGTTTTATATTTAAAAACACCATTTTTTTAACTTCCTTGCTTCCACCATCGTGTTTTCTTTCGACATTCATGAGAAAAATTCTGTTGAAAAATAATTATAAATAATTTTCGTGCGACCTAACTTGTTTTCTTCCAGTATTGCTGAAATTAAAGTCTCGTTAACAAATGAACTTAATTCTTAAGATTTTGAAGATGGCTATTTTGACTTTTTTAAATTCATTTATTTGCTCGTAATAATTTTATTTGAGGATACCCTTTCATCAAATTTTTCGAAATAATCGATTTTTTTCTTCGATATTTTCCCTGTCATTAGTCTCGCTATAGCGCTGTCCCAAATAATTGATTTTTGTCCATCAATTTTTTTATAAAAAAAAGTCCGATTTTTTTGAAACTCTATTTTTAAACCATTATGTTAAGAATCGTGGAAATTTTTGTCGTTTTTGCTTCTTTTTGCGATAACCATCCTCATATGGTTCAATTTTTTTGACGGTATTTTTACTTCAGATTCATCGAGTCCTCGTCCCTCTAGTGATGTGTTTTTTTGGCATTGTATAGATGATGAAATATGTCGTGTATTTTTTTATGAAAAAAACTTTGAAATCTTGCATTTTTCATCAGATTTTGTGGGAAAATGACCATAAAACGATCTTAAAAATGGCATCAAATAATCATATCACAATCGATACGAACACTTGTGAAAATTGACGAATTAACATCATTTTTTTGGCCAGAATTTTTACACGATCAATATCTAAAGGAAAACCTAGTACGTGCCCAAAAATAAAAATTCTAAAAATCGTGCAATTGAAAAAATAAAAATAAAAGTTGGATGAGACACCTCTGAAAATAGAGCTATTGAGCTTACCTTTTAACAAAACTTGTTCTTCATCAATATCTTATTAATATCTAAAAAACCATGCACGAGAGAAAGCAAGGAAATTAAAAAGTATGTTAAAAAAATAAAAAATAAAAAAAATTAAAACATCAATAAAAGTCAAGAGAGTCACCTCTAAATATTGAGCCATATTGAGCTCAAATTAAAAAGATTTTTTATTCATTGATATCCAAAGAAAACACGAATAGAAGCAAGAAAATAAAAGAAAAACTTTTTGCATCAGTCTAATGAACAATTAATCATTTTCAAACATGCTTACAACACTGTTAGTAGTATTCTTACGCTAGTCAGATATTAACATCTCCGTTTTGCAGCAAAATAATTTTTAGTTCATACAAATTTTCGTTGAATATTCATTTTTTTATTAATAAATATATTTTACTTTTTATGTCAGAAATATCAGTCGTTTCAATGAATACTACATTTTCAACGGATGTCTTGAGTCAAATGATCGAATTTTTCAGTTTTTCAATGAAAAAAGAAATTTGACTTTTTTCGGGTGGATGTTCCGGTTTGCCCGGGTGTTCCAATTTGCCCGGCCCTCCCCTATATATATATATATATATATATATATATATATATATATATATATATATCTTACCATCTTTTTCCTATGTCTCTCCATCTCTGTTTTTCCATTCCTTTTTCTACCTCCTTCTATGCTTCTCTCTTTTTCTTTCCATCTCTTCTCATCCCTTTTTCTCTTCTTCTCTTTCATATAATATAAAAGTGCATTAGATAGAGCTCACATGATGCATAAGCACGCATTCGCTTCCCCGATGACTCTCCGAACAGAGAAGAAATTAATTTCACTTGAACGCCAATCATTCGACTCGAGATTTTGTTTTGTTATGACTTGCCACACTCGAGTAAGTCTGCGTGTTTCTATTCGATGCTTGGAGGACTTTGGACGAAAATTAGAACTGAATAATCGAGGGCAATTAGAGGAGAAATGGGTATAAAAATAAGATAAAGGGATGAAGATTCGACTTGTATATATGTATAGAAAGCTACGCGATTTCCCATCAAAATTCTTGCTCTCTTTCCTCCTTTTTTATTCAGTGATGGACCATATTAGTCCGTTCGTCCGAACCGGCCTAACGTATAAAAATAAGGCCCACGTCTCTCTCCCTCTGCTCATCCGTCTGAGACTTCGTTCTGCGAAGCCATTATTATTGCATAAGTCACGACGAACATCCACCGCTATTTCTTCGCCACTATCTTGTTTCGTGATTTTTAACGTTTTTTTTTTGTTACTTCACTTTTTAATCGCAAAGTGGAAATTGACGGATTGGATAATTACGGGCTTCCGATGCTTCTCATACCTACGAAGGGCCTGATGTACAGCAAGGCTCCTTGATGCACAAGTCGTCAAGGATTATTCAACACTGCAATAAATAAAGACTGCATTTTTCTTTTTTTTTTCTTCCAAGCCAGGATTTAAAAATTTTTAATAACAATTTATGTCGAAAATAAGGCATCTTTTCTTTGATATTTCAATTGCAATTTGAGTGACTACGGATTTTGAAAAATTTGTTAAATCAAATGAAATCATTTATAAAACAAATAATCACAAATATTAGCCTAAATTTTGCTCCCAATATTTGTAAAAAAAAAATATTTCATTGAAGCAGTTATAAATTTTGACGAATAACCGTCTAATATAAATATGATATAAAACATTTGTTATTCGATAATTTATTTAACTACAGTGTTCCTGAATTAGTCGATAAAAATGAAAAAAATATCATTGATTAAGTTTATTATAATTGCATTAAATTCCTTTGAAGCGAATTTATTTATTGCACAACGATCGATGGAGTTCGAGTCGTTTTAACGAGAGTCTCAGATTAATAGCAAATACAGACTTTTTATTTCAATATTTTTCTACATAGTTTATTTTTATTTGTCTACTTTAATCACTCGTCCCGATAAGTTATCAAATAAAAGCACCAAAAAAAAACGTAAGTATAACGATGTGGAAATAATGTTTTGATATCAATCGCCAATGTAGAGTCCACTAATCATAATCATGATTATAATTATCGTTCCCGCTTAGAAGGAAGCCAGTATTGGTTTACGTAAGTTTGAGAAGAAAAAAAAATAAAGATAATAAAAACAAATGGTATGTCGCATATTATTATTAGTTTCGTGCACTGTACTCTATACTTGGTCGAGAGATAAGAGGGCCAGCCACACTCGATGCAATATTTTATCGACGACTCGTTGTCACACCCCAGTGAAACCGGTTGCACCTCCGTTATTTACTCACGATGCCGATTTACGAAGACAGTACACACGCATATTCAAGCCTCGTCGTACTGTCTATACATCGTGTCCTGGTACTGATGGCAAATAATGTATACTTAAGCATGTTTTACTCATTTACGTTACCAGTCAAAAAGTCTTGTTTCATCAGCTTTTCGATATTTGGTGGTGCGACAAAAGTGCCAAAAAATTCAACCATATTTGTGACGAGGTGAACATTAATTTTTAATAAAAATGGTAACGTTAAGAAATTCTTTTAAGAAATTGTTTAAAAAAATAATGATCGACCAATAATTAAATATTTTTTTTTTTCATCGAGTTAAATCATTTTGTGTATTTTTTAAAATAGGTTCAAATTTTTTTCCAGTTTCTCTTTTTTCTAAATCAGTCTTTTCGAATTGAAAGTAGTGAAAATCGCTGAATATTCTGTACTGAAATTCAATCTTTTCATCTTAATTCTTTTTTCAACATTTTTTTTAAACTTTTGTTTCATTGAAACTGCGAAAAAAGATCTTGAAAATATCCATTTTTTGCGTTCTGATCCAGCGTCCTACTCAATTATTGATACATCGTCAGAGGTGAATCGGATCAAAAAATGACGCCGGATTTTTTTCATTTCGAATGGTGTCTCGAATTTAACTGAAATTTTTTTATTATCAATTCTAGGACGCCCCTCGTACAAAGTATTTTTTCCTTCGTTTTTCCTTTCCACCATTAATAACAAATACTGAGACGCATACATCGAGATTTTTTAGACAAATGAAGCGGTCTTCGACCCTCTAGAATATTTGAAAGGGGGCAGGAGCAGTATCCAAAAAAGAAAAAAAAATCCAGACAAATAATAAACTTTCACGCTGCTTCGTCATTATTTGATTAAACTCAAAAAATCGTTCTATAATTTGAAGAGTCTTATGGATTCGGTTTCTGCAGCGGAGAAAGTTCTGAAAAATGGGCTAAGAATTGGCACCATATTTTTATTAACCGATCAAACATTTTCAAAATAAATCAATATTTTTTAGTCTTCAATCGTTCTAACGTATTTCTTCTAAAGTCTGTTGAAAACGGGCTTATTTTTTGTCTTTTCTAAACCCAAATTAACAGTCTAAAAAAAGCCACAAAAAATATTTGTTTCGCTCGAAAAAAAAAAATAATAATTTGCAGAAAGAATGAATCGAAAAGCGTGAATGAAACGAAACTATATGATGTTTGCATTTGGCGGAGGAAAAAAAATTAGTCGTGTCCAATGTTATCCTTTTCGAGTGGTCTGAAGTGCAGTTTGCACTGTTCATTAGTAGGTGCATTCGTTTTTTATTGCTATTCGTACAGAAACGTTCAATTTAATTGAAAGTTTTTCCATTTTTTTCCCAATCTTATGCTAATTACTTTTATAGGGATGTTCTTGTGCAAAGTCCATTTTTTGCGTCGAATCTGAAATTATTTTTCGGAAGATGGAACAAACGCTGATTATCAAGTTTTTTGAAATTCAGGTATTTTCATTTATGAGTCAGTCATAATGAATAAATATTTGTTCGACCTACGTTAAAATGACTGGACCGCAGAAAAAGTACTTTGGAATCTTCTCCAACCTTCTAAATTGTTCGTTATTTCGAATACAAATAAAAATTAGAATTATTTCAGTTTGTCTACTTCTCAATAACTTTTTTTAGAGACAAGTCTCTTTTTACTTTGAGAAAAAACTTTCGAGGAAAATAACGAAGTGACATTGTCAATTTTTCAAAACCATTAAAAAATATTTCGAAAAAGTAACTCAAGAAAAATGCCAAAAATTTACCAATGAATAATGTTTGTTCTTATTTTGGAAAAACGATATTTTAATTTTCTAAAAATTCTTATATTCGTCACAGCAGCCGAATTGACGTTTCTGAGTTTGGGTGAATGCCGAGAAAAGATTGTTGTTTCTTCGTTTTTCGAAATGCGATTGACGTACTAACGTCCGAAAAAGCAATTTCTTCGAAATTTTGTCTGACTAATGCATAGCGTTGTGGTAATCGTAACGGACGTCTGGCTATTTTGGGAGAAAATAACTGTACGAGAAAGCGAAAGATCCGCAAGAACTTTCACGAGTTAAAGAAACATATATATATATAATATATATATATATATTTTACAATTTAAATTTCGGCTATTCGTATTCGGGCACCAGAATGACGTTGCCCAATTACGCAATGAGCCACATCATCATTTCTCGCCTCGACTGCTCTTTTTAGCTGGAGCGATGAACTCTCTCGTATAGCATCGTCTGTCTCTCCCCCTCAAAATATTTGCACTACACGTTCATTCGAGACGTGACCCCTTGGCTCTTCGAATTAAATTATCGAACGGACGATCTCTCAAAATTATTATTCTCATGGGTGAGCGAGCACTATGAAAATACAATGCACCTTGCTTGTATTTTTTTTAAATACCGGAGACGGTCATTTAATCAATTCATATGTTCCCAAAGTAAAATTCCACCGGATTGAACGGTTAAAAGTAAAAAAAAATATATATATAAATAAATAAACGATTTCGGTTCTCGATGAAACGTACAGTGTGAATCTAGGTCAATTATCTTTTCATCTTTTTTACTGATTTAATCCATTCGCCCGAAAACAATGTTGTTCCCTATCAAAAGTAATCTGAGCATTTTTTCCATACAATAAATTCTGCATCATAATAGACTAATTTATTTATCACTCAAGATCTCAATCAGAAACCCTTAGAGAAGAATTATGAATTCGATTTAAACTGAGAAGGATGAATAAAAATTTTATTACGAAAGTTTGATAAATAATTAGCATTCGTTTCATCTTCCAAAAAGAAATTTTGGACTCTGCGTTAAAAGTGGACTTTATCCCAGAGCATCAAAAAAAAAAAAAAATAAAATAAAATAATTAGCACCAATTTTGGGAAAAAATGAAAAAAAATATTTAATTAAATTTGGCCGTTTGTACAAATAGCGATAAAAATTGAATGTTCTAATGAAGAACGCAAACTGCACTTTCTACCACTCGAAACGGTTGCTCTTTAGGCATTTTTCTTTCACCATATGGAAATATATAATTTGCTTTGTTTTCACGTTTTGGTATAATTCTTTTGAGAAGATGGCAAAATTGCTAATTAATGTTGAACGTTTCTAGGCGGGCAGCAATCAAAAATATAAAGTATCGTAGCAATTTATACATATTTACAGAAAGAGAGTCTGTAGTGTACGAAGTTGGGTGTGGGTGAGATGCTGTGGGTACAGCGGGGTCGGTTGGCTCACTCGCTCGGTGCAACACATTGAGCAGTGTGTGCGGGACAGAACCGAGGCTCGATTGCGTACATGGGGGGCAGACGTTAGCTGCGCGCGAACCCAATACGTCTGACGGCCGTCTAGACGGGTACGGTGAACGGGCTCTCTCTCTCTCTCTCTCTCTCTCTCTCTCGTTCTCTGCCTCTCTTTTCATGTTCCTCTCTCTCTTACTCTCATTCACTCGCGCCTTACAACTCTGGTTGTTGCTTCGCGTATTATATGCGTGAGCAACGCGAGTTCTGCTAGTTTGTGGTATGCTCACACTGCCGTTCAGCTGGGCCAGCACAAACCACACATACACTACTGCCTGACTCTCATTCCCTCTTTTCCTCTTTCCCTCACTCAACCTCTTTTGGATGTTGGATGTTTTTTTTTCTCTAGTTTTTTTCTTTTTTTTAGTCTTCTTTGCCTAATATATAATTAGTCACACTTCTGATGACACATGACGCGACAACGAGTCAGTTCTTGACCTGAAGTTTTTTTTTTGTTTGTGACTTTGTGGCTTTTTGGAGCCACAAAGTCACATTCTAGTCTCTGGATTGCCGAAATGAGAAATGGCATCGAATTGTTCATTTGCTCATGATTTAAAATACAAGCTTTACAAGTTTTGGGCAGAATAATTTTTTGAAACTTTTTCAGACCTTCCGTTACACGCGTCATGAGCAAAATGCCACTTTTTTGTTACCTTTTCTTTAATAAATAACCAAAAAATGGTAATTGATACATTTCTGAAATTTTCATGAACGTTTCTATGGTGTTTCGCAAAACGTATGCGCTTCTAATGATTTCACTCACGGTGTGATAAAAGCTCCTAAAGTTGATTATAAAATTTACAGTTTTTTTGGTGCGTGTGACGGAGGGTTAAGTGATATTTGTTCCAAAAGTTTAGTATTAACAATTTTGAATTTAACGAAAAAAAAAACGTTTCGAGTACTAAAAAAGTTCTTTTCTTCGGAGTGCATCGGGATAACAGGGTAGGAAATGGAAAACACGATTCGTGTCGCCTAAAAATATACAGGATATCGTATCCCTAGAAAAAATGTACAATCGGCTCAATATTGGCCAACACTGGGCCAGACTTGGCCGATGTTGGGACGATTGTACATTTTTTCTAGGGATTTTGTATCGTAATAGTCATGGATAACTAAAAATAAATAAAGTATTTTTACAAAATACTCGTTCCTTCGAGTTTTGTTATATTTGCTTGACAAAGATCGACATTAGATGACTCTAAAATCATTCGCTATAGCAGTTGATGGACCAATAAAACATTCCTCGTGTTCCATCATCTTTGGATCATCGAACAGTGGTCCTGCCTTTTCTGGATCCATTTTCGTGATATTCACTTTGAAAACAACACGAAAAGATATAAAGAATCGAAATAGAAAAAAAAGAAGATGAGAAGATATAAAAACGAGAGAGCTTATTCACGAAAATACCTCAATGCACATAGCGAGGTATACATATCACAAAGGTATACACCGAACGAGTATGTGTAGAGCGGTGAAACCAGTTTGAAACTCGCAAGGGAGAGAGAGAGAGAGAGAGAGAGAGAGAGAGAGAGAGAGAGAGAGAGAGAGAGAGAGAGAGAGAGAGAGAGAGAGAGAGAGAGAGAGAGAGAGAGACGAAGCAACTGGATCTTCTTCTCACGCCGAGCTTGTAACGCAAATAAGTCGTCGTGTATGACTATCACTAGAGCAGAAAGTAGGTATATCTCACGGGACCGGTAGCGGTTTTAAATTTTCGTAATAACGTCGCGACGTTTTATCTGGCGATGAAAAAGTAATTAAAAAAATGATGAACAATTTTTTTCGAACACGTGTTTCGTTTTCGACCCTCCTCACCATTTTATCCTTCCTCAGTTCATCCCTAATAGTAGCTTATCATCCCTACAAAGCTTATCTCGACAGGTTTGGATCGTTTGTAAATCAAGAACAAAGTGATACTCGGTTTATCAATTTTAAGTGTTAGTTGAGTACTTTGTATGCGATTTGCCCATTACTACACCATTATTATTTCACTCTTGTAACGATTTTTCAACAGTTCCGGTTCATTGCTCCTATCCCTGATCAAATGAAACCCTTTGGAAGTAAAAAAAAAAAGAATTATTTTGAGGGAGAACGATAACGAGATCCTGATAGAGTCAATAATTAATTGGCACTTCTAGAATTATTTCTTCTACGCTATACGTTCGCATAGAAAATTAATGGAACATTTTATGACCGAATGATTGTGAATGGAGACGAAGAATTTTACGTCATATCAGAAAGTTTTATTATCGATACCAATTTTTTCAATGAAATATCGGAGCTGTGAAAATTACGATTCCTGCCAATTTGAAAACTATACGAAAATGCATGCCGAAAGTTGAAGGAAAATAAAATATGACTGTTTCTTTATAAAGTATACAAGTATCAACCCTTTTCGCTAAGGTCCAGCCTTTAGAAAAAGAAAACGAGAGAAAAAAGAGCGGGGAAAAAAATGTGAATAAAAAATATATACAAGACTCTAATGATTCTGTCTGAGTGGAAAATTGACCACTAGTATTAAGAGTGCACAGAAAAAGAAAAAGAGAGATAGAGAGAGGGAGGGAGGAAGAAATCGTACATTTTAAAAACGACCTTCGACCGTCGTCCGAGGCACAAGGACCATTGTGGACCGGTCTTGCGACTAAGAGCCTCGAGAGTGCTTTTTGCATTTCTCCTCGTACTTTCTTGTTTTATACGTTCTTCCAGATGACCACGCCCTATAACAGTCCATAGAAACCTATAAAAGCCTTCCTGTCTCCTTCGCCAAAAGAAGCAGATAAATTAACCTCGGAGCGATGAGGAAACGTGATTCAAGATCGCGGATGAGTCCTGGACATCGTAATCAACTGGGCCGCTCGTGTCATCAACGAGGCGCCAGTCTTCCGCTCCAGCATTCCGCGCTAATTTCTTCGTTCTATTAATACACGCATGTAATATACGCAGTAGGTGATAATAATCCCATCGGTGACGACGAGAGTTCGAATGACTCGTTTCAGATTTTAATTATATATAAAAATATACATATATTTATGAAATATACAAAAAGTCGCCTTTAAAGTTTATGGAGAAGATAGATCGTAACATTCTGAAAAGAAAACTGTTTAACAATTTTTTTCTTCGATGCACCGTTCATCAGGTATCAATTAATAAGTGATTAGCCAATCAATCGCGCTTCCCCCACTTCACGGTTTTTCCATCCACGCACCGGATTGGCTATCACTGATGAATTGATTACTCTTCAACGGTGCATCGGAGAAAATAGTAAATAGGAACTTTTCTCTTCAGAATCTAACGATCTATCTACTCTACGAGTTCCAACGTGGATATCTTGTAAAATCTCGGTTCTGACAGGATTGAAGAGTATCCTTTCTTCTGATTTTTCTCAACTGTTCTACTGAGCATCGCGTTGAGCGACTCGCCTCGTTGATCGAGTCCTTTGCAACTTTTCTCTTCTCATGGCATCCTGGAATAAACGAAGGAGCTTTTCTCTTCGAAGATCTTTCTCTCCTCTTTCTCTTGTCCAGGGTCTATTATGCAGGAAGATACGTATGTGCATACACAGGTAACTCTATAACCAAAGCAGGAGACACGTTTTCAAGGCGTATATATGCACATCGTTAAAGTTACCGTCGAAGCCAACAGCAGCTGAAGCATCGAACTGGGAAAGAGCAGAGAGGAAGAGAGAAAAACAGAGAATATATATATAGAAAAAAAAAAGAGACAACGACAGCATGACGGCGGTCTAGCTCACGTTTTAGCTATACCGAAGAGAGTTTGCTCGTGGAGAAGGACGTAGATAAATGGGATCCGACGTGGGCAGCGCAATGACCATCACCACTGCCCACGGCTAGGAGATTTCGCTGCCTCCTCGTCCTATGCATGGGGCACTTCAATCCAAACCATCTAAATTTTAACCCTCGGCCAATCATTAACAATAGGCCATTTCAAATCAACTCTGGCCAAGAAGAATCAGCTATTTTCCAAAATTTTCCATAGTTTCTTATAGAAGGATGAAAGGGTTATGTTTGACAGGAAAAAAACTATTTCAAACAAATATTTGCAATCCCATTCTCGCGTATGTTCCAAAATAATAACTTTTAAGAGAACTTGCAATTTTTTACGTTTCCCCATGAATTTTGCGTTTATAAGCAATGAAATTCAATAGCAGCAAAAAGGATAATGTTACAACGCTAATATTTGAATCGTGATCTATGAAAAACTTTTCCTTACCAAAATATTATTTCGAGCTATTTACCTTGGAATTATATTGCGTTCGAATTTGATTGGGTTTGATTTGCACCATCCTCTTGACTTGACTACGTCAATTATTTTAATACGAGCTTAAAAGTTCGAACTGTTCATGGTCAAATATAAAATTTGAGGTCAAAATAAGTACAAAAATTACATTCTTATATGGTTAAAACAAAAGATGTCAACTTTGAAGATCTCAATGCCAATGACGCAAAAAAAAGGTACATTGAGAAGTACACATCAACATATGAATGAACCAGGAAAGGGTTGATTTTGAAGATTTCTGGTATTCGAATGGAATACCCTGTAGATATAAATATATATGTATGTTACTACCTACAGTAGGTGTACCCCTTTTGCTCTCTTCTATCGTTTCTACCGCTTTTACCGCTTCTGTAGCATCTCTTCGTTGTCGAGCTTTCGAGTCGAGCGACGTACAAGAGTCTCGAGTCAACCTTTCTTTCTCTCTCTCTCTCTCTCTCTCTCTCTCTCTCTCTCTCTCGGCGTTCCGCTCACGGGCATTCCTCTTGTATACTTCCTATGCGCCAAAGCCAACCATCATCAGCTAGGGAGAAAACGCACATTGTGAACGGGGGAGAGAATGGACGAGAGAAAGAGAGAAAAGACGAGGCAAAAGCCAAGCCCGGAAGACTCACTCACCGCGAGCTCGGTCACGTCAGCCACTTAATGCCCATCCTTTGCATACTCCACTAACTCGCGGCCTTATGCTAGAGAAAAATAGAGAGAGAAAGAGCCACAAAATCCAAGAAGATCCACAGAGACTCGGCAAATACAACTATTATGGTGTACATGCACCGACAGAAACATTTCTTCACAACTCTCAGCTATGATGGTCCTCTGTGTCTGTTTTGTGCATGTCTTTTTTATTATTATTTATTAAATTGTGAATCGAACAATGTACTTATGCGCGATTGATACATTGATAAATATTTTACATAACTAAATTGCTCGTTATTTTTTTTTATGCCTAATTATTGTCTTTTATCCGTTTGATATTACTCACGTAATTGTGTATCGAAAAAAATGTACTTATTTAGATTGTTATATATATATTTTTTTAAATAAATAATTCGATAATATTTCTGTATTAAAATAATAAAATTACATGTATTACGTATTTGGTTGACAAATAAAAATAACGATTGCGAAAAAAAAAAAAAAGACAAATCACAAGTGTTTCGTGACTGAATTTCTAAAAACCTTAAAACCGATAATAAACATTTTAAATACATATATGTTTTCACCTTTGCAGAAGGGTTTTAAAAAAGTCTGGAGAATGAAATACATTCGAGGAAAATTGATAACTGAACTTTATATACTCAGACGTACACTATCGTTAGAAAGTTTCGAAACGTGTGGATTTTTTGGAGCCTAAAAAAGAACTCTCAACGCCTAAATGAAATTTATATATAAAAACGTCGGATACTAATTTATACGTAATAATGAAATTTTATTGAGAAAATCGAACATTTTGATCAAACCAATTAATTTAATATTACACAGAAAAAAAGGGTTCGTAGATTCAAAAGGGGAACTGAATTAAACCAAGTCAATATTACGATAACGGGTGGCGAAATAAATATTACATTAATTTAAAATTCACTAATTGAATTCATTTGAATGTGTAAAAAAAATATTTTCGTATCCAGTTACGGTTGACCTAACTCTATATAACGATTTGAGTTAACTCTGGAACTCCACAACGGGGTAATTAGTTACACCACGAAAATGTCAAATTTTCTTCCCGAACTAATTTTTTTAAACCATTCTTTCCATTTTATAGAGTTTTCACCATTAAATATTTACAAAAAGCAACTTTATCATGAACCATTCTCTTCGTTATCAAAAAACGAAGAGAATGGTATATAATTAAACCTTATTATCGCGTACGAGGAACATTTTATGCTAAAGAGAAGATTGGGGTAATTATTTAGCCCAGTGTGGGGTTTACGTTGGAAAAAAATAGATTGTGGGGTTCTAGGGTTAATAACGTATTAAGAGCTAAAACCACTGTAACGGCCTCAAAAAATGCCTTTTTTTGACAATTTTTTTCGGGTGGAAGGAAAGGTCATAGAATAATAATATTCAGGGGAGTTATTAAGCATATATTTAACTGTACAACAAAAAATTATGATTGAAAAATATTTAAAAATGGCGATACCAGAGCCATTCCCGCGAGGCTTGTTGAATTCGAGGCATTCTGTGGCACGCAGTGTAACGGTGCAATTGTTGATCTGGAATAAAAAATAAAAAAATAAAAAAAACCTTAATCTAGACATACATAGCTAGTGAAGTGCGTAGGGGATTTTGAAAATATTCATTTTTGTATTATTGGCGAGTGTTTGAATGAAGAGGTTCAATTTACGACAGAAAAAAGGGGAAATTATTTGTTGATAAAAAATGTTTAAATGAAATTATCAAAAATTCCGTACGTATTTCACTTCGATATGTTATTTTTAAGATATTGTCAAAAATTCAAATGAAAAGAATGAAAATTGTTGGAGTTATGCTGCGCGCCGTTTTGAAAAATCGTGTTTCGAGAAAAACGCGTTTAAAATTTTGAAACGTGGTACTGAAATGACCGACGCGCTCGGGGAAGAGCCCGAAATGTCAATAAAAAATTTCTTTTTTCAGGTATAAACCTTTTTGCCTCATATTCAAGAGGATTCAAAGTATATTTTAAGCCAATAAAAAAAAATCGATTTTTCGAAAATTCTACAATGATTTTACCCGTTAAATCTATCTAATCACAAGGAAATTCAAATTTACTATATATATGCATCACGAAAAAAATTACTGTATCAAATATACCACTTATCTAGTTGGTTTAACTAGGATCTGGTTGAAATGAATTGTGCGTGGCTTACTGCTTACAAAAATTCTATAAATATTTATAAGAATTTTTGTCTATTCAAATAATTTATTTGCGGTATGAAATTTATATTTTGATTCATAAATAGACAATTGAATCTCAAATGAACCAAAATATCACATTCAAAAATTTTCCAACATATAATCGGATAGACAAATGAAATATTTCTCATGATCCTGCCACCTATGGTAGGTAAAAATATTCAATATCGATTTCGTAGACAGAAGCATTTAGTATACGAAAGTCGCAAAGTCGCATTAGTTTCTGTAATTAATATCCGTCTGGAGCGCGTTTTGTATGTGAGAAAGGCCTCAACGCTTTGCGACGCACTGTGGCTGGACCGAGAAGCTTTCACACCCGAAATTTAGTTACAACAACCAAATCTTGAGTATCGACTGTTTACTAAACTTGCAGAGTGAACAAATCTCGTAGCTAAATCTGGTTTTGATATCAACAAAATATTTTAGTCCATTTAAAACACTGTGGTATTTCTACAATTTTATATTGGTTAAATACGAAATAGGACGGTGTGATCAGTCCAACTCACGCGTTTGGTCATTTTCAGTCGTGCCACACTCATAGTTGTAATATTTTCCATAAAATCGCTATAAGATATGGTTTCATTTAACAAAGCACTTCGGCTAAATAAAAAATAAATATTTACTTAATATTATTCAGATTTAGTTTGATCTGACAAACATCAAGTGTGAAAAATGTTTAATCTGTGATCGAACGTGGCCACTTGATTTTACTAAACCCTTTATTCGGCGCAAGGGAATATACATTTCAATTCACCAAAATATATCGGTACATCGGTTGCCACCTGCATAGTATATATTGCAAAAAAATATTTGATTGTCTGAATCGAAATGTAGTTGTATTGAACAGATATTAGATAATTCGTGGTGAAAAAATTATACCGTTAAAATAACTAGACCGGTTCCATTAAATAAAATACCGTGCCTTAAATTCAAACTAATTTTGATCAATTTTAGTAAATTTTCGATGATCGCAGAGGGTGAGTTGAATTTACAAATCTTTTTTTTCTGTGTAACGACTTTAAGATAATCAATGAATTGATGTGTTAAATTATTAATTACGTCTTTTAAAAATTGTACAATTTCATTGATATATATTTTTCATAAATGAATTACAAAAAAATGTTTGTGGATTCTCCATTTTTTGTTATAATTACGAAAATCTCTAATCTCATCCCCCGAATAGTAAACAAACTACCAGAAAAAAAAAATACTTCCGTGTAATGTAAAAAAAAAAAAAAAAATAATAATTTATTTACGTAACGTTGTTTCGGAACTTTTTGAGGATATTGTATGCAGCAGATATAATAGGGTATAACTCTAGTGAAGATCCCACAGAATGGACGTACGTACGTACGCACGCACCGTCACCCAGCCCCTGCAGGGTTAAAAACAATGAACGAATTTTGAAGGGTTGACTCTCTCGCCGCTGGAGGATCAAACGCCGAGTTAAGGGTTGCGCGGGATTCACAGGAGGTTTCAACAGCCCCACTGAGTGGCTATTAAGCACCCCCTACTCTCCCTCATCCCCACCTACTTGCTATAGCGTATGTAGTACCAGTTATATACGATCTCAACCAAGGGCAATTTGTTATAATCATAACTTCATATTCAGAAAACCGGCAGAATGAGAGAGAGAGAGAGAGAGAGAGAGAGAGAGAGAGAGAGAGAGCTCAGAGGGAGACTTCCCTGCATATAAGAAGGACATGCGTTTCTGCGCGTGTCCTCGAATCAACTGCATCACTTTTATTTTTTTCTAATAATTCGACAAATATTTTTTTATGGCTTGCTTCCGATAGGCATATTATAATTTTGCTAATTTCAATCACTGAACATTTTTCCAACTACTGCTTATTAGTTTATTCTTTATTAATAATTTATTATTATTAAGGATTTTTTTTTTCGATATATAAATTGGGATTCGCACAATAGCTGAATCGAATGATATCTTGCAATAGAAATAAGACGATAATCTGATGTAATAATATTATTAAACAGTTTTTTTTTTTATTGATCAATATACGGTTTTTAAAGTATTTTCTTTACGTATTTTCTTCTCAGATTGATATTCATTTTTATGAGAGTATGACATAAATAATAATTCCCTCGATCATGCGTGAAACAAAAAGACAAAAACATGATTATATACTTTAAAAATACGATACAAATTTTTTGGTCAATATTTTTTTGCACAAGCCCGCCATTAGATTCACAAAAATGATAATATATTTTATTTATACACAAATTTTTTGAGAGTAAAAAGAAATGAAAAAAAAAAGAGAAGAAAAGAACTTTCTCACAAGTTTGAGATTCGGGTGTCTTTTATTTATTTCGCGTGTTTTATTCGACTCGGATCAACGGTTTCTCATCTCCGCTTGCTTCTCTCTGCTCCGAAGCTTCCATCAACGTAAATAATTTTTCTCAACTAAATCGATAAAAAAAATTTTTTGAATAGTTTACGAAAAATTTCAAACATTGATATGATCCGTAACCCGTTAGCAGACGCGCTATGAAACTTTTTCTCACACTTATATTAAAAACATGATTATTCGAAAATTTCAAATGCCATAAGCATTTGAAATTTTTTCTTTCTTCACCAAATTTATTCTTTTGTATAATAGAAGAGTTAATAAAATTTTTTGAATTTTTTAAATGATTATTTTTTGGTTTTTAGTGTCAATTATTGTTGTATTTATGGTTTTTTTTAAATAGAAATGTTTAATAGTCACAATCACTGTAGCGAAATTGTTTTCAAGTTCCTATTTATCAAATTAAGTACTTGAAGCTATAGATGTGAGAAAATCTCTTATCGCGCGCCCAATGTTTAAAGCGTACGTAGCGCGCCTATTGACGGGTTAATGACGATAGTGAGAGCGGCAGACATGATTCATTACTTCGGCATATCCAAGTTTTGGTCTATACAAAAGTATGCAATAGAGAATCAAACATAAAGCAATAATGACGTAGGGCAAAAAATTCGGATTTCATCGGGTTCGAGACTTAAAAATAGCTGAGATAAAACTGTGAGGAGGGAAAAAAGACGGGAGGTAAGGAGAAAAATGTGGAGGAGAAGAACGAGGCAGATATAGCAAAGACGTGAATGTGGCAGGTAGAACAATTGGTGAAAAACGTTGCGAAAGAGTGAGAGAGAGAGAGAGAGAGAGAGAGAGAGAGAGAGAGAGAGAGAAACAGTGGTTGAATTTCTCAGAAAGTATCTCGCGGGAGAGATGCTGCGGTGCGAGAGAGATTTGCAGCGAGAGTTCACCATCGTCCTCCACCTTCAACTTGCAGCAACAGCGAAGAAGGAGAATGAGAAGGCAGGTGCATCGAGAAGAGATGCAGCTGGGTTGCAGTCGGGCAGTTCTGCTGCTGCTGCTGCTTTTGCCACACGTTCCTTAAGCTTGTGCTCGTTTTTCTCTCTTTTTCTCTTTCCCAACTTTGCGCTCTGTTTCTCTCTCTCTCTTTCTCAAATTCTCTCTGTTTTTTTCTCTTCTTTACGCGTCTCGTCTCCTCAAATCGACCATCTCGTTCTTCTGCATTTTGCAGCCTCTTCTTCTTCATTGCTCCTTTGTATATTCCGTTCCTTCCCCTTTATGCACCTCCGTGAGGAGAGGAAAACGGCGTGCCATATCAGAGACTCCACCAAGATCCTGTGTAATGAAAATCCAAACTCGATTTCGCAAAATTCGTCTTATGCAATCGTTCAATAATGAACGCCTACACATAGAATTTTTTCATTGATACTGTTCATATGACAATAGTTCAAAAATTTGGTAAATCTAGAGTCGCGGTAGCGACTCGAGACAAGTACATTTAATATACTATAATGTCGAAGATGACGAGTCGCTACTAGAGTCTTTACAGTACACAGAGTGGTTTCGAACAGTTCTTGAAAATTGTTTCGGCGATATTTAAAGAATTACAATGTTTTGAAAAATTTTGCGGGTTCACGTATTTTTTCTTTTTTTTTTCTTTCGATTGTGAGTATTTAGAACTCTGTAACCTAACGTATATTGGAAATATTAATATTTCATTCTTCCGAATCATCAAAAAAATGGTGCGTTTTTCGCACACATTTTTTGACGTTTTGCAATCGCTGTCTATTGACACTAGTTGTAACTAGAAATCTGGTGATATGTGAGACTGTGTTTGTCGATGTGACAGCCGATTGACTTTTCTTCATGTAATAACAGTGACAGGTGTGAGTTCAATAAGGTTATAAAGATCGCGGATGTGAAATTCTATATTAATAGTGACAGTTGTGAGGTTAAAAAAATAAGGTTATAAAGATCGCGGATGTGAAAGCTGACGGATATTATTTTCAGTATTGATTTTGGTTAGTAATAGATAAAGAGTAATAGTGCGAGAACTAATAAGTGTTTTTCGTATCATGTAATAACCGTGACAGCTGTGAGTTGAAAAAGGTTATAAAGATCGCGGATGTGAAATGTAGAGTCGTGGTAGCGACTCGAGGCAAGTACATTTACGTATACTACAAGATGGCGAACAAGGAGACTAGAGAGGAGTGAACACACCGTACTTAAGAAGTGTTCCCAAAAATTGGTAGAAAATGAGAGGCGCTGCAATTGCAAAGTATAAGGTCAGTTTCACGTCGCTGAGGATTATTATTACTATATGTATTAGTACTTTCGGTCACGAACGCTGCAGTGGCAAAACCAGAAACTATAGCATCAACGTGTTTTGGGCACACTGGAACTACAAATTGGCCTATGCTGTGTTCACTCCTTCTCTCTAGTCTCCCTGATGGCGAAGACGGGTCGCTACTAGAGTCTTTACAGCAAGCATATTTTTTATTTTTTGTTTTTCTTTCGATCGTGACTGTTTAGAACTCTGTAGCCTAACGCGCTATTGGAAATATTAATATTTCATCCTTCCAAATCATCAAAAAAAGGCGGCATTTTTCGCACACATTTTTTGACGTTTAGCGGTTGCTGTCTAGTGACACTAGTTATAACTAGAAATTTTCTGGTGATATGCGAGGCTGTGTTCGTTGATGTGACAGCCGATGACTTTTCTTCAGGATGTATAAGTAAGAGTGACAGCTGTGAGTTTAGAGAAAAGATCGCGATTATACTAGTGACAGTTGTGGGATTAAAAAGTAAGGTTATAAAAATCGCGGGTGTGAAAGCAGATAATTTGATTTCTGGTTAGACATAGTCGAGATCAGGACTTTAAAGGCGTATTCGATGAACATTTAATATCTTTGTTGTAAGGTTATAAAGATCGCGGTCAGTTTCAACTTTTGATTAAAGTGACTTTTATTATATTATCGGTAGAAGAGTGATAGTGAAAAAATAAAGTTTAAATCAATAAATAAATTTTTGAACAGTGTCTAAATAAATAATTTTTTTTATTAACTCTAGCCCCAACAAACCATTTTTCCGAACGTAAACTCTAGAACGGAGTCGGAAACAGTGCCTCTTCTCTTTTACCATAAAATGTCTCTTACATGCAATAATAAAGTTTATTTGGAAATCATTCTCTTCGTTTTTTATATAACTGAGAGATTGGTGTATGATACAACCCTAGGTTTGAATTATATATGGTTTTAAACCACCCTAGAGTGGTAGAGACCTTAAATACATGAAAATTCTATTTGCACTTGCAACCCAAAACGGAATCAGGCGATGCGAAATAATTTTGAGCGAAAAGATATTTGATTTGAGAAAAAAAAAATTCATAAGTACTTCACCAATTTTTTATTTATCTATTGCTCATGAGAAATAATTCGTAATCAATAAATATTATAAAAGAAAAACTCGTGTAGTACTTCGGCCAAAATGATTTTTTCCAATTAAACTTTAGTTCTCAAAATTTTGAACGTATATTTTTTTGTTTCAAAATCTCGTTTCGTTATGATTACTTATATTTAAAAACTTTCGGTGCATTCTGATGCTATTGGAGTATTTCTTCGGCATAATTTTTTATGGAATATTTTCCGATCCGTTGATCTGTTGGCACGGATGTTTCGGTGCAATATTTTTTGAAATTTTTTTTTACCAAATTAAAAAAACATTCAACGTTTTTACTTGTTCGTTGTTCTTTTATGCGTCGTATCTTCTCAGAACTACTGTACGTTTTAAGTAATCTAATAATTTTATAAGTATTGACCGTTAATTACGAAGATTGAATTCACTTCGACACTTCTTAGTGTTGAAGTGAAGTTAGACAAATTTTATGAAAAATTTTCGGGCCGGACAAGTACTCTGTGCGTATCCGCTCTAAGTACGATAGTAAACTTTTATCAATTTGTTACCAATAAAACTATACTACAAATATTACAAATGAGAGTGTGGCAGCGTTCAAGCTCACGCAGGCTAATGCAATTCTGTATTTTTTTTTAAAGCCCTTGTAGTTCCAAGTCATAGGATAATAATTCGTTGTAATAAAGCATTAATTAGAGAAATGGCATATGATCGTATTTGGAGATTTTATAAACATAATAAAATCCCACGTACTTGACCACATATACTTTAGTAGATCTTTATTTATTTATCAACTTTTTGTGAACTCACAACATTTACGAGAATGAAATTATCACCTCTGTACAATTTAACTTAATTTGATAAGATAATGAGAGCGGTTACCCATAAAACTTTGTATTATGAGTTGGTTTTTAGAAAGGATTTTTGTGCGGAGATCTTTGCATGAACGACTTAGACGGGTTTTTGTAAATTTTGGTGGGGATCGGTATTTTGGCGCTGGGTGGTGGGGGGGATTAACTGGAACGACTATTTGGGGGGCATAATTATACTTGTTTGATGTTACCACTGTATCCCAAATTTACTGAGATTGAAAAATATTGATTATCGAATGAAATTTAGAAATTTCATATTTAAAATGCGAATCTTGTATGAATGTAAAAGAAAAAAAAACTTTGATTATTTATTCTAGTATTTAAAATACTAGAATAAATAATTAAAGTTTGGAGAAAAAATATGTGGCATATTAACCATTTTTGGGGACGAAGATTAAAATTTCTTGAGCAAGCATGGTCATGATAATAAAAAATCTTTAATTAGTTTTTATTTTGCTCATTGAATTTTTTCCTGCACCTGTGAATTTCAATAGTCTTAATTTTTATTGCACTTCTTTGGCTTGCTTAAAAAATGCCTAAATTAAAATATTTTCATGCGAAGAATCGAAAAAAAATAAGGCCGCAAAATAATTTGTTTACAATTTGCCGTGGTTCATATACTAACAAAATATTCTGTAATGATCGGTAGTCTAAAATTAGTGCAGTTGTCGTGCAACTATAAAACGAGTGATCGATTCATCATCGACGTGATAAAAGAACACGTGGGGACATTGCCGTGCTCTTTGGCAAGAGAAAGAAAGGCGAAGACAGAGAAGAAGAAGAAGAAGAAATAGAGAAAAAGAGAAAGGTAGGAAGAACATAATAAAGAAAGAGAGAAATAAAGTGAGTTTTGCGAAAATGGAATGAGCGATCACTCTCGAGGAGACTTGATCTCGTATAAGGTGTAAGTACACATATATGAAGAGAAGCGAGTCCATGTGGGTTGGAGATGACGTCCCTCCGGGTATCCAAGAGAGCCCAAGGCCCGGTCTAGACTGCGAGGAGACGTGGAAAAACGAGCATCGAACATCTTGCTCCTGTTGTATGTCGTTGCTGCTGGGTTCTGGTCTTCTGGGGTTGTGTACCTCGATTGGTTACTCAGAGGGAATCTCCTGTCGCATAGCTAGACCACTATATAAATTATCAAGATGAATTGAACCCTTTCAACATAGTGAAACAAACAAATAATAAAAAAAAAACTGAATATGTTTGTTTGAACCATAATTAATAGCGTAAACTGCCTGATATAAATACTACCTGATGAAAGATTACTTATTTTTATGGTAATTGCATACTTTTGTTTGCTTAAGGGGAGCAACCACTTTAGATGCTTAAAAAAATCAATTTTTTATTTATTTCATAAATCGTTAGTAAAATATCTTAAGAATACACTCTGAAAATTTCAAAACGATATTCGGGGATTCCTTCTAAAGGTAAGTATATAAATAATAAAGATTCTCCGCTCGACTCCCAAGCGCGCTCGAACTTTAAACGTGTTTTTCTCGAAACGACATTTTTTCAATTTGCGGGAATCAACTCAAAAACTAATTGATGGATCGTCTTCAAATTTGGAATACGTTTACATAATATAATTTATTAAAACATGAACCTAAAGTTGGAAAGATTAGATTATTTAAAACATATTTATTATTGCAAAATGCCGGGGGGGAAAATGCTAAAAATCGATATTTTTTTTTCAAATACGGTCCAACACTCAATTCTCGAATTTTTTTTCAAAACTTAGGTTCATGTTCTTAAAAAATATCTCAAGAATGTATAAAAAATTTGTTGTACTATTTCAGATGCGAATTGCGAGCTGCACAATTCCCGCAAATCGACAATGACGATCAGGACACGCCAAGGGACACAGCGGATTACACCTTAATTAATGCATGAAATAACTTGAAAAAATTATCAAAGATGTATGAAAATATGAATAAATTATTGTCAGAGTTGCGGTAATTTCCGTTTTTTTTTTCACAATGAAAAAAAAATCCAAAAAATCATCTAATTTTCGGTCTCTTAAAGTGGTTGCTCCCCTTAAATTAAAATAATTGGGACCCTACAAAAAAAAGAAGTTCAAATCTCCCAAATTAATAACGATTTATGACATGGATTTCTTTCATTGTTATAAACAAAAAACGACATAGTTCAGCACTGAATTCATGCATATGATCTTGAAATATTGAGTTTTATGGAAAAAGGCAGTTTTAATTGCTAGATTTAGTACATGGCGAACCCTCTTGTTCCTCCTTCTTCTCCTCCTCCTCTTCCTCTTCCTCTTCCTCCACCTTCTCCTCCTCCTCCTCCTCCTTCTCCTAGCTCTCTTCCTCTCTCCCCTTGAAGAGCAACAGGTACACCCCTTTTATTCGACCCAGGTTCATGTGTCGCAAGCGCGCAGCAGCACATTTCGTGCTGGCTTTAACAGGCAAGTAGATATCCAGAAGCGTATATGGAGCGAGAATAACGTTTCTCGTAATTTTCGAAGGAGCGTGAAAACGCGTTTGTTCTTTTTCTAGCTGTCTCGTCTCTCCCTTTATTGACCGCAACTTCGCAAACTCTCAAAATTTTTGTATAACATCTTTCAACACATAAAATCTTCAGATGTCATTTTCAAAGTTCAGGAAGACATATAAATGGAACTTGAAGGTCAACAAAACTGAAAACTTGGATACTTCGAGCTATTACGTAACTTTGATGTATGGAGAGCCGAAAAAAAGATTCAGTAAAAAAATATTCGCATCGAAAAAATTCCTGCTGCATTTGATGTAAATGACCATGGCGCAAAGTCGATGGACGAAGAGAAGTTTCGGCGTCTGGACGGCGAGTGCGAGGAGAGAAGTTGAAAAACGAAAAAAAAAAAAAGAAAAAAAAAAAAAATGCGAAGCATTCACCCTCATTACGTTACCGCCCTGGTGTATATAGAATCCCAGCACACAGGTATATTTCTCGAAATATCATTTTGCCAGTTATGACGTTGCAATGGGAGTCCTTTTTGGTGCTTCGTTTGCTTGGCCACATTGGTGCATTTCTCGGTACCCAAAGGGAGGAAAGGGAGGAAGAGAGGAGGAGGCTGGAGAGAGTGAGCGAAACGAATGAGTCCTGTGGCCATAGCCGCAGAGAGCAGTCAGACTGCTCCGGCTGCACATCGCGTTGCAATGCGCGCGGACAGCGAAAGAAAAAGAAAGTAATAAAAAAAAAAAAAATAAAAAAAAAAAATATTACCGAAAGGAAAACAAAAAATCGATGATGAAAAAAAGTAAGAAGGAAAGAAGTAACGGGCGAAAAAAAATTCGCTCCTGCGGGGCGGCACCGTGGTGAAGGGGGGGGGGGGGGGGGGCTTAAAATATTGTCAGGCGTGCCCTTGGTCCTCGAACGTTTGGTCGACGACAACGAGCGACTCCTTCTCGTTCTTTTCTGATCATTCTTCGAACATGCACACGGGCACATTGAAAAGCGAAAAATATACTATATATACATATAACTACGTGTAATAGTATGGAGGCTCGTCATCAGGCTCTCTACGGTGAGAGACAGCATGAACGTACATACAAATACACGGATGTACATTAATACACAGAAAACACGCAGTCCACTAGTATAGAATGCACTGAAATGAGACAGAAAAGGACAGAGAAAGAGAAAGAGTTTAGAAAAAGAGAGAAAGATGCTGGATCCTCTCGTCGTATACTCTCGTTACCTGTGACAACACGGGATCATCAGGACGTGCGCTCTTGTGGTTCTTCTCATTGTAGCTGCCCTCTTAACTCACTGGTATAAGAATGCTTAGCGAACTGCTTAACTGGCCAGGATATTGCAGTTACGCACGAAGGGCAGTCTCTCTTTTAACGGCCTCTCTATGTAGCATCATATATATTTTATGACATGTGCACAAATGTATATATATATATATATATATATATATATATATATATATATATGTGTGTGTTTATAGGATACACGAAGCGACTTATTAATGTATATCTCAACATATAGGACGTGCGCGGTGTAAAAGCATCCGGGAATGGGTCCCGAGTATATTTTATTCTTATAATTTAGTTCATTTGAGCTTGGCGATGTCGTGATGCGCGCCTTAAGAACCTTTTTTGCAAAGTTTCTCTCTGGATACCCCGAGAGGGAGAAAGAGGGCGAGAGAAAAAGAGCCTTTACCCCTTTTCTGAGCCCTTCCATACACCCTTGACGCTGTCAAATAATTCGTCGAGACGTTGAAAAAAAGAAGATTGTAAAAAAAAAAAAATACCTGTACACCGACCGCGAAGAGGAGGAAAGAGGTGAGACACTCGCGCGTCTCGATCTTATACGTACACCTTACGAATAAGTTTATCTATATATTTTTATATACGTACATATATATTTATACGTGTATGTAAACATAATATATGGTTACGAATACATTTAATACACTATGGAATATACGTACGGTATATATGCTACGTATTGGTCATGTCGTTATGCATTATGCATGCCAGATAAGCCTGCGCAATGTTGCATATCAGATGGAACGTCACACTAACTTAAAATCAATGTTTCATGCACCTCTCGTCCTCCTAACTCCCTTCCTTTCCTCCCCTCTCACCCTCTTTCAACTTTTATTTTGTACACCCGAATAAATCGAATTATCGAATTTATGCGTTATGTTTGAAATTTAGTTTTTTGATGGCCTCGTATTTGCTGCAGATGTAATAAATTTTTTCAGTGTTGTTATTTAAATACTCTGGTCCACGAATAAATAAGTTTTAAAGTGGGGTTTGTTGGAAAATATGTTGGTTCGGTTGATCAAAATAATTAGGTTTATTAGTAGGAGGAAACTCCGTCGAACGTCTTTATCAATCTACAAAAAAAGGCTTATTTAAAAAGGCTTATATAAAAGTATGAACATTTTTAGTTCGAAATTTTTATTTGTTATCTGTGTATGGATAAAAAAAATTAAGAACGAAGAAGATAAGATCTGACAGCTTCTTATGCGCGGAAACGTATTAGTCTTCGCATGGGAGACCTATCGCCTAAAACCACCTGGCAGGCTTCTCAGACACAAAAATCTTTCACGCCTGAATTAATTTCGTTACAATGTATCATGATGTTGAACAGTTCATAGCAAGCTTTAAGATTATATCTTTACCATCTCGCCGCTTGGCTGCGGTTTTGAAGAGTTGAAATTCAAACCATTGGGTCTGAAATTCTCTTTGTATGTAACTGTTAATGGAGCTCTGCTCGAATCTCAAAAAGATTGCAGGTCTTAGAAATTTTAATTGCACTTTCGGAAACATATTCCGCGTGTACCTGCAAAATTCAAACAAGATTGACCACCTACTTTCTCAGATGAAAAATCGGAAATTTACCTCCAAATTGCACAGAGCCTTATGGTACGTACTGTTTTGACGTGAGAAATGATTTAACGGGGTCGTCCCATATGACAGCTATTTTTTTTCGCTTTTTTTGGGAATTTTTTTTTGATGAACCATTAAAACACACTATCTTTGAATTTTTACCACACATTTATTAACATTTTTACAGTCCCTCAAAATTTTATCAAACAAAAATAACGAGCTGAATCAACTTTACACCGTTTGGAAGACACTCATGCGTTGGTTGACCGCTGCCATGATTCCGGAGGTTTTGCTCATCTAAAATCAAAAAATCAAACGGCATTTTAATTTGTAGACCTGAGGCTATCGCTGGAACTAGAATAAAGTAAAAATATCGAAAATTGAATTTTTGGCACGGTTTTAAATGTTAAGTTCCAAGTTTCGTCGTTTTTTTCGACTTTTAAAACCGTGCCAAAAATTCAATTTTCGATATTTTTACTTTACTCTAGTTCCAGCGATAGTCTCAGGTTTACAAATTAAAATGCCGTTTGATTTTTTGATTTCAGATGAGCAAAACCTCCGGAATCATGGCAGCCGTCAACCAACGCATGAGTATCTTCCGAACGGTGTAAAGTCGATTCAACTCGTTATTTTTGTTTAATAAAATTCTGAGGAACTGTAAAAATGTTAATAAATGTGTGGTAAAAATTCTAAGATATTGTGTTTTAATGGTGCATCAAAAAAAATTCCCAAAAAAGCGAAAAAAAAAAATAGTTGTCACATGGGATGACCCCGTTAATATCATGCAGTTAAAAAAGTGGTAGCTCATTGAAAATTGGATCAAGTACAAACTTATATATTACAGTGACATAGAAAAAAATGAACCTGATTTAGCACGCACGTCATGAGTGATATAACGAATTAACTTATGAAAATTTGTCGAATTCCTTGAGATATGGCCGCAAAAGCCTTTGGAGCGGCAACTTGTCAGAGCAGAAAAGAGAGGCAGGAAGATCGAAAAATCAGGTTGACAGCAGTGCGGCTAGCCTGTGTATAAGCATGGGAAGCCCCGGCGCCCCGCGCGTCCCTCAAAGTACGAGCAGAACTTTCTTAAGGCTGACCTATCGCGAACCTCATTATTAGAGAAAGATTCATTTTTTTTTAATTCTACAGTTGAAGTGTACAGGAAAACGCCTGCAAAATTTTAAAGCCCATCGTCGACTAGTTACAACAATAAACAATTGATAAAATTTAGAAATTTAACACATGGCTCATGCAAATCTCGCTTTGACAGAGATTGGGGCATGAATGTGTAGTTTTCACAATTAAATATATTTTCAAACAAAATTTTAAAATGTTTAAAAAATGATAAGGATTATTTAAAAACCATAAAAAATGAGGTTTGTCGAACAATTATAATAAAAATCTTCGTTTTAGTTGACTAATTACTTAGTATATCGGTGTCTACTGCTACCACTGCTCTGACTACGTAGATCTAGAAACGCTGCATAACCTTGAATAAAACGGGACCGATTCAAATATGCCCGCTATCAGGCTGATTCTATTGAACGGTAGTACTGAGTTATTGAGTTAATTTATCCCGGATGATGCTCGGAATAATATGCTTGTAAAAAATATCTCTGACAATTATAACCCCAGTAAAAATCTTGCGCGTATAAAAAATCCTCGAAAAGATTATTAGAAAAAAAATAACAGATTCAGAATATCAGATTGGATTTTTTTTATGATTACATATTAGAACAATACCCTTGATGAAATTCTTTCAATAGATTTTCATATTTTCATCATATTTTTTTTTATTAAATTCTTCCTTGCACGAGACAGTCTTGACACGAATATTAGTAGTATAGCCGCTTAGACAATGTGAGTCAAATCAGATTCATATTGAAAAACTTCGTAATGAATAAAATTCCATAAATAATCATGGCACCCACTTACAAAATCTTATACTTTCGTAGTACTATTAAAATAATATCTAAATCTATCATACATGGCTCATTCACGGTTTTTAAAATAATAGGGTGTTCTCTTGACTAGCTGCTGCGATCGGTCAACCTTAAGGGGCCAGTCCACTTTGAAAATTTCAAAAAATCGATTTTTTTTACTGTTTTCGATAGTACATACATTCAGAAATATTGTGTCAAAATTTTATGAAAATCCGAGCTCTCTAAGTATTTTTTTTTTTACCCGAACGTCCGGACCTCATTTCATCTACCTGATTGGATAAACTTCAAACGCGTTTTTCTCGAAACAACGTTTTCAAAATCTAGCTCCATCGTATCTCTAAAACTAATAAACCGATTCTCTTGAAATTTGAACCACATATTGTAAATATGATTCGCAACAAGATGACCCTCGATGGTTTTAAAAATTTGTTTTTTACTCTTTTTTTTTGTGAAAAACTGCGAAAAAAACGCGTTTTTTTACTTTTTTCGTTTTTCATCTGCCATTTTTTTATTTTTTGATCAAACTTTATATCCGAGGGTCATTTTGTAGCTGGTGTCATACAGAATCTAGTGGACCTTGATTTTTTTGTTTCAGACAAGCCGTTGCCGAGTTGTGATGGAGCTACCTAGCCCACCTATTTTTGAGGCGTTACGTTAAAATATAGTTTTTGTACTTAAAAATGAATAAAAATGAATTAAAAAATTTTGTTTTATGTGTTTCAAGACTTTATTTATCAAGCCCAACAACTTTTATATTCATATCTTTTATAAAATCCTCAAAAAAAAATCGTGAAAATAGCCTTTTTTCGTGGCTCCAAAGTGGATTGGCCCCTTAATCGTAATCACCAATTTTAATATATACCGAAAGCAATGATTGATACTTGGTACGGTGAAAGTAGTCGGCTTAATAAAACGAGGTTTCAGAAGCGGAAGAGGGACGTGTAAAGTTATTTTTATTGTAAACAAAAGGTTCAAGTACATGCACATTTATATGTATAATAACAACTAGATATACACATATATTGGCAGCCCTCTTGAAACAAGAATCCACGGAGTCCGCAACGATAGGATCAGCTTACGAATTGCTTAATTATATCGACGTTTATTTCACTCTGGTTCGCGGATCGCAGGGTTCATCTGGATAAGCCCAAGGGAGTAAAGGGAGCCAAGGGTGAGTGAGTGAGTGAGTGAGTGAGGGAGGAGAAAGAGCCGCACGCCACGAGACATTGGATCCAGGGCACTCTACAAGGTTCCCTTGTATACGAAGACGGCCTGATGCGCGCGCGTGACTAAAGATTCGCAAGAACGATAGTCTCCTTTCGTGAGGAAGAAGAGACGACGACGACGACGACAACGAAGAAGACCACGATGAGGAGGACGAGCTCGACGAGATGTTGACTCGCATGGATCGCTGCGGGTTATCGGCTACTCTGTTTTATCCTGGTGTATAACAGCAGGACATCAAGGGGACAGTTGCTCTCGGTGGTAATCCCTCGATCGTGCTCAGTCTCATAACTTCGGAAATTCGAGGCATGTTTGCACAAATTCTTCCTTGTCTTCTTTGCTCAAGTTCAGTTCAAATTGCAGATGCGGTTATTCAAAACTTATTTGTTCTCATAGTTATGTTGTTATAAAGATTATCGTGAGGATCTTCGTGATTTCCTGGGAATCAGAGACTCTGTATTCCTTTCTACATATACAGGATGTTTCACAATGGACACTGCAGATTCGTACAAACGTTAATAATAATTAGGAATTCATTAACACGAGATTTGATTAGTAAAAGCTATTCTAGACTTTCTGACTCGAAATTCAGTTCTGAAGATGAGTTCATGTTAGTAAACATCTGCAGTGAGACACCCTGTATGTTTATATATCTTGGGCAAGAGCAGTTTGCCCCTGTATGTGCCCTTATAAAGAGTTCCGTTGTCTCGTTACGCGAGATACAAGATAGGCAGAATACCCAACGTTCTCCAAGAGGTGAGCACGTGCGCCGTGTAAATCCTCGACGACTACGACGACGACGACGACGACGACGAAGACGACTAGCAGGATGGGGACTCGGAAACTCTTTCTCCTGCTCGCATATATATATATATATATATATATATATACACCAACTGTGCTTACACTCTATGGAGTATAATTGGGTATAGGATGCAAGGAATGCACGGATACACAGATAAAAAAAGAAGCGAGAGCAAGAAAGGATCGGAAGAAACTGTTGAAGCGAAATAGCAATAAAGTCTAGGCATATGTTAGAAGAATCCATTCTCCACGTCGAGTCCTCTATTATAGATAAACCACGAACCCCATCAAACGTATCGCGATCTGTTTTCTTCAACATCGGTGCTGCTGACCACTTCCGGTTGATGCTGCATTAGCCACTTCCGTTAGAAGCAACCGCGTGAGATCGTTCTATCTATAATGCTTTTGTATCTATTTTATGTATATTGTATTTGGTTGATGAGTAAAGATTTTTTTATTTGTCATCAGACAATACTTTTTTTATTTATTAGTAAAAAAAATAAAAGCCCCATTGAAAAATGTACATACTTCATTATTTCATTTTGAGTATTTGGTGAATATACAGAGTTTTCCACGAAAAGGTGTTAGTTTTTGTTTTTGCTTTACTTCTTAATAATCATTCGAATCTATCGTAATTTTTTGATCGAAATATGTTTTTTTTTTCAATGAAAAATCGAGAAATAGAATTTCGCTCTTTTCCGACGTCAAAGGTCCGATGAAAGGACCATTAAAAATTTTATTGCATTTAGCACATATTTTCAGAGCAATTCCTATGGCTTCCTCATGGAATTCTCTTTATTCATCGAATTATAAAATGCCGATTAAATTTAAATAATTTCAGGCAAAAATATATTTAAACATAAATGAAGTATACATTCAAAGCAATTATTGCTTTCTATCCTCACTTTGATTTACATTGATGATTACGATTATTACGATGATAAACGTCGGAATATTTAGAAATTTGAAGTTTTATTCGAGGTTATGCAGCGTTACCAGATCTATGTAGTCAGTGCTGTGGTAGGAGTAGACACGGACATACTAAGTAATTAGTCAACTAAAACGAAGATTTTTTTTATGATTCTTATGATTTTTTAAATATTTTAGAATTTTATTTGACAATATATCTAATTGCAAAAACTACAAATTCATTCCGCAAATCTGTCGAAGCGAGATTTGCATTAACCATGTGTTAAATTTCTAAATTTTATTAATTGTTTATTGTTGTAACTTGTCGACGATGGTCCCTAAAATTTTGCAGGCGTTTTCCTGTATACTTCAACAGTAAAATTTAAAAAAAATTGAATTTTTCTCTAATAATGAGGTTCGCGATAGGTCAATCTTAAGGGGCCAGTCCACTTTGGAGCCACGAAAAAAAGGCTATTTTTGCGATTTTTTTTGAGGATTTTATAAAAGATATGAATATAAAAGTTGTTGGACTTGATAAATAAAGTCTTGAAATACATAAAAAAAAAATTTAATTCATTTTTATTCATTTTTAAGTACAAAAACTATAGTTTAACGTAACGCCTCAAAAATAGGTGGGCTAGGTAGCTCCATCACAACTCGGTAAGGGCTTGTCTGAAACAAAAAAATCAAAGTCCATTAGATTCAGTATGACACCAGCTACAAAATGACCCTCGGATATAAAGTTTTATCAAAAAATAAAAAAATGGCAGATGAAAAACGAAAAAAGTAAAAAAAAACGCCTTTTTTTCGCAGTTTTTCACAAAAAAAAGAGCAAAAATCAAAATTTTAAAACCATCGAGGGTCATCTTATTGCAAATCATGTTTACAATATGTGGTTCAAATTTCAAGAGAATCGGTTTATTAGTTTTAGAGATACGATGGAGCTAGATTTTGAAAACGTTGTTTCGAGAAAAACGCGTTTGAGCGCGCTATATGCTCAGGTAGACGAAATGAGGTCCTGACGTTCAGGTAAAAAAAAAAAAATACTTAGAGAGCTTGGATTTTCATAAAATTTTGACACAATATTTCTGAATGTATGTACTTTCGAAAACAGTAAAAAAAAAATCGATCTTTTGAAATTTTCAAAGTGGACTGGTCCCTTAAGTAATTTGAACTCTAGTAATGAAAGTTATAATCACCATTGAACTGCATGACCCAATATTTGTTTACTCTGAAATAGCTGAGTGAAGCTATCCTTGATTTATTGAACGCTGAGAATAATTTCGTCTCGGTGACAGTTGGATGTATATAAAGTAAGGATACTAATTCTCTTAAGAAAGTTGTATCGATATTTAAATGACATCGTACGAAAAATACATTATATTTGATTATTCCAAGTTAAGGGTTTACATACGTCCAGCATCGCCTAAAACGCGCTAAAAGAAAAACTGTTTTTAGAAGAGATAGCAATAGAAATTAATAAAAATAATTTTTACACATTGTTTATTAGTATTTAAACTTTATAAAAAAAATTTATTTCATTTTTTTTTTTCAAAAATTACAACATAAAAAATCACGTTTCCCGAAGCACTGTGAAAAAAAAGTTGCTCCACGGTCTGCATCATTTCTTCTTGAAATGCTGATGGATCTGCAAAACGTAAAAAAATTCTTGTAAAATAAAGTTGTAGTTATAGTCTGTCGAGCCGGATTTTTGAAATTCGAAAAATTTTGGCAATTTACGGCAGTTTAAAAAAAAGTGTGCATTTTGTGTCATAAATATCACACTTTAATTATGTTTATAAAATTTTTTAATCACAACATCAAAAATCCGACTCGACAGACTATAGAGAAAACAATTTCAAATATTTAAAAAAAAAAGCATCAAAAAATATTAAAAACTGTATCAGTTATCATGCAGACCGTGCCAGAAAAAGTAGTTTTGAGAAAAATGCATTTAAAGTTTCGTGACTGCCCAACGTGACTGCGTTGGGCAGTCACGTTTTCTATAATAACTTTCGATCTATGGGGAATGTGTACAATCGACTTACACAGAAATAAGCCTAAAACTATAGAGAATAATAATCTGCAAAAAAAATCGATTTTTTGAATATTCTGGACGTTTGTAAGGCCAGAATATTCAAATGTTTATTAATGTATTGAAATTTGGTGTGAATCTTCTTGAACAGCATTTAATTATGTGTGAAAAATTTGGAGAGGTTTCACCGTCTAGTAATCGAGATATTCATTGTTGAAAATGACAAGTTTAACATGAGCTCTTATGGAAGCTCTCAAAAAATTGCGAAATTCAGCAATAAATATCTCAGTTTTGAGACGATAAATCATCGGCATATTCCGCCAGAAGCTTAATACCATATTAAGCTTTCTATTTACAAAATTTTATTGTGTAAAGTTGGAAAATAATGTTTACATGAGAAACGATATAACCTCCTTAAAGCGTTGACTTTTCGTTTTATGTATGTTTGTTCGATACATGGTCGAAAAAGGGCATCAAATGTTGGTTAACCACAAGATGAGGGCATAGGTGATTAACGGTACAGTTATCGCGGGACCGGATGTCATCCGATGCATATGCTGCGACACGCGGTCGACAGTACAAAGTTTTGCGATGCCTGCGACAGTTTTTTTCGTTGCTGTCAGAAAGGGACGTGGCTCTTTTGTGGTTGTGTCGAGATGCCAAGTAATTACTTGGCCAGATGCATGCCCAAAACTTTGAAAGAAGATCCAGCGATGAGAAAAAGAAGAAGAATAAGAGAAGAAACGGAGAAAGAGAGAGGCAAAGAAAGGCAGTCGACCCGATCCATATCCGGTTCTCTTCCTGCAATTGCCCAAATCGGTGCATCATCGGCACGTGAATGACGGGTCCCAACAACCTTGAAAAAATCTTTTTTGGAACGTGTATGACCTGCCACGTGGTTATCCTGGTCCATCCAGAAAAGAAGAAAAAAGCATCGATTGCACCCGTATCGGTCACAACAATTTCTGAACTCTCTTTCTTTCTCTCATTCTCTCTTTCTCTGTCTCATATTTTTCTCTTAACTTTTCATCATTATTCGACTCACGTACCCGATCGCACGCGCGCCTCTCTTTACAAAGTCTCGATATGTACACCCCAACTTATTTTTTGCGATCTCTCTTCGAGATCCTCCCAATAGTTAATCGGCGACGCGACAACGAGACCAGCTTCCATCCATCCGAGACAAGCTACCATATTAAGTGGTCAGCTTCGCGATGCTGCATGAATGGAGCTACTCATACTAATTCATAATGTCACTGTTTATGTGATTCCCGGCGAATCATCGATATGCTTCCAGACGAATCATTTGTACGGTCACCTTACCTTCTTTCGTAAATTTCCAACAATTACCAACTGAGCAAATTATTAACAATACTGTTCAACGTATAATATTTAGAAGGAAATACTTCGTAAAAAAGTTGCATGGTTTAAAGATGCTCGAGAGAGAGAGAGATAGAGAGAGAGAGAGAGAGAGAGAGAGAGAGAGATGTGCTAAAGATTTTGAAGTCAACGTCATCTGTTCAAATAATATGAGCACTTTGGCTTTTTGACATTGTTGAACGATTTTGATTGGGATCGAATAAATTTGAATTTTACGAACAAACTAGAGTAAAATTTTAGAAAATAATAATTCAGATGGTTTTTGGTAATTACATGTTTTTGGCATAAAAAAATAAATCTCTAGTCTCCTTAAAAATTCATATTCATAATTCTCCAAGCTAACGTAAGCGATGGATAGCCAAGAAACTAAAAAATTTAAAAAAAATTCTATTCATTTTTGAATTTTTTGAATTGCTGAAAGGTCTATAACGATAATTTCACGAATCAAAGAGTATAATCTTAAATGAAATTTTATTAGGTGGTTGTTTCGCAGCTTGAATCGATTGGAACAGAGATACTCGGGGATTCGGAGATATGTGCGATGTTTATCGAGTCCCGTTAGGCTGTATCGGAGTCTTGATAGTTTATGGATCTTTCGGGGTGTTCTCTCGTGCGTGTAAACGGTAGCTAATGAAGAGTTATGATAATTGATGTTATTTCTGTATTATAATAGTTTATACGTGACCTGGGGTGCGATGGTGCGATGGAGGGGGCTGGTAAGTTGCGCCCCATAAGTGGTGAAAGTTGCCCATTGCAGCTGAGTGTATATAAGCATTAACAACGCTTGGTAGACCCTGAACGATATTTATTCTATACTCTCAGCTATATATATATATATACCGTGAAAAGAGAGGCTGGCGAGAAAGAGATTTTTCTTTTGTTTTTAAACCAAGATAAGGTCTAACCATGACTCTTTTGTAGAGGTTTTATTACAAGATTCTCTCCGCGTGACTGTGGATTAACGACGAGGAGGATAACGATATATACAAGCAAATTTAATTTTAAGTCACGACATCAGTGATATGAATTGAAGCAATCATTTAATACAATTATACGATTAGGTCATTTTGACCCAGGCCAAGACCTTTATTTTTGAAATACATTGAGATGCACTTTTTTTTAAACTTTGAATCCAGTATCACAAATGGAAGCAGTGCCATTTACTGAGTCATAAGTTGTTCTATTTAAGGGGCCAGTCCACTTTGGAGCCACGAAAAAAAGGCTATTTCCGCGATTTTTTTTTGAGGATTTTATAAAAGATATGAATATAAAAGTTGTTGGGCTTGATAAATAAAGTCTTGAAATACATAAAAAAAAAATTTAATTCATTTTTATTCATTTTTAAGTACAAAAACTATAGTTTAACGTAACGTCTCAAAAATAGGTGGGCTAGGTAGCTCCATCACAACTCGGCAACGGCTTGTCTGAAACAAAAAAATCAAGGTCCATTAGATTCAGTATGACACCAGCTATAAAATGACCCTCGGACATAAAGTTTTATCAAAAAATAAAAAAATGGCAGATGAAAAACGAAAAAAGTAAAAAAAACGCGTTCTTTTCGCAGTTTTTCACAAAAAAAAGAGTAAAAATAAAAATTTTAAAACCATCGAGGGTCATCTTGTTGCGAATCATGTTTACAACAAGTGGTTCAAATGTCAAGAGAATCGGTTTATTAGTTTTAGAGATACGATGGAGCTAGATTTTGAAAATGTTGTTTCGAGAAAAACGCGTTTGAAGTTTATACGCTCAAATAGACGAAATGAGGTCTTGACGTTCAGGTAAAAAAAAAAAATACTTAGAGAGGTCGGATTTTCATAAAATTTTGACACAATATTTCTGAATGTATGTACTTTCGAAAACAGTAAAAAAAATCGATTTTTTGAAATTTTCAAAGTGGACTGGCCCCTTAAGAAAAAAAATGATGTCCAAAAATACCAATTCCGATAATAATTATAAGCACATAAAGTTTCCTGGTCCATAAAGACCCAAGGTAATAACGACCGAGGCTTTAAAAAATGGTGGGAACCAAAACACCATAAATCGGCTGGAAAATATTGGCTGCAAATTTTGAGACATCCTGTAAATCTTGTTGGAGATGATATACGAGATGGGCAATTTGAGGCCTTGGTAATGACACCGGTCTGTACGTTTTATAATGTATGCGAACATCATCAGCCAGCGTTAACACCAACAGAAGACCATTGGAATTTATAATTCAATGCATGAACTAAGTCGATCTGATAAATCGGGCAACTCTTACGTATAAGATCTCGCACAAAAGCTTGGAAGAGCAGCAAAGTTTCGAAAGAAGTTTTCGAGGGTTTGGCTCTGATGGTTGATCGTGTTGTACTCCGTCGAATCTTTCGGGAACGGTTAGTATTCCGGACGTCGAGTGTCTCGTGGCCTAAGGCGACCAATGCCCGCCCAAATGGGCCTGATTGCGACAAAAACGTGCATGCAGACCGTCCCCGCAGTTTTCGGGGGTACCACGTCTCAACGTCGACCCCTCTCAACCCCTCACCCTCCTTACCTACATAATCATCGAACCCCTGGCTGAATCTCGCGTGTATATGTGTGGCCCCCTTGTCCAATATCGGCACGTGGTCGAGTTCTTCCATTGATGAAGAAAACGAACGAGAACGGACACGGCGAACCTCAGACGCTGTATATACTTTTATCCACCTTCTCCCCCGCTCCCCTGCGCCCATGTTTCCCTAATGCGAAAGAGAAACAAGCTAACAAAGATTTACAAAGTTTTGTTATCCGGAAGAAAGGAGTAAACATTTGTTTACGAGTTTGACAAGATTTATAAAAAAAGCTTAAATGAACAAGATTTCATGTGGTTTTAAAAATAAAATTAACGCTTAATATTGTTTAATATATGCTTATGATTTTATTGTTCTACAGCCACTGAAAAATAATGATTAATAATCATTGAATATGCACTTTTGACGTTTCAAAAATTTATATGGAGATATTGACACTTGACAGCTGTTTAGATATACTTAACTGATGATAATTGGATTTATTATATTTGAATGACAGCTTATTTTGGCTTTAGTGACATTCCATCCAACTTGAAAGATATCAATGAAAGTTAACTTCGAAATATAATTAAACTTTAAGAGATTAAAGTTTAGCGCGAATAAGGCGAAAATCTAACGTTGAAAATTCGTCAAAATTTACCTATTATATGAAATGAAAAAAATTGTGTTTGCTAATTTTTTTATATCAAATAATGAGCAATTTTTGGGACAATGTTAACGTTCTCGTATTCGTTGAATGTGCCATTGTATAGTCGTATTGCAAAGTAGTACGACGAATGAAAAAGCCACAGGTCGAGTACAAGGAAGGTGTTATATTATATACTTGGTGGAAAACATTCCCATAGTATATGTAAGCTGTGCACTTGCACACGCGAGTGAGCGCAAAAAGTGAATTAACATTGAGAACAGGTTTAAATCGTACGCGGTTTACGTGTGTAATGGGCGTAGCGCGGAGTTACGCACCTGGGATATCAAATGCAGCCAGCTGGTAGCGGTTGCACGATCGTCACCACTTCGACACTAGGCCTTGTGAGTTTTGTGGTGTACGGAATAAGGAAAATATGATGGCTCGAATGAAATGGATCGTTCTCTCTCTCTCTCTCCCCACCTCTCCCTCCCTCTCACACTCTCCCTCTCCCTCTTCCTCTCCCCCTCTCCCTCCCCCTCTCCCGCTCCCTGTCCCTCTCCCTCCCTCTCCCTCCGCCCTCTCCCTCTCCCTCGCCCTCTCCCTCGTCCTCTCCCTCTTCCTGCTCACTCTCCCTCTCCCTCTCTCCTTCTCCCTCTCTGCCTCTCTCCCTCCCTCTCTCCCTCTCGCTCCCTCTCTCCCTCTCCCTCTCGCTCTCCCTCCCTCCCTCTCTCCCTCTCCCTCCCTCCCTCCCCCCTCCCCCTTCTCTCTCTCCCCCTCCCCCCTCTCTCTCCCTCCCTCCCTCCCTCTCTCTCTCTCTCCCTCCCTCCCTCTCTCTCTCCCTCTCTCTCTCCCTCCCTCCCCCCTCCCCCCCCCCTCTCTCTCTCTCTCTCTCTCTCTCTCTCTCTTTCCTTCTCTCCCTTCTACTCTGTTTTTAAAGTCGTCTATGCAAATTAAAACAGAGATAAAAAAAGTAGTTTACACGTTAGCCAACGACCGTAGCTCTTTATTTGTTTATTTGCTTAATTAAATATTGGCAATTCTCACGGGTGTCCCATTACCGCTAAATGGGGATTATAATCTCGTTCGTCGTCGAAGTCGAGTCGAAGTCGTGCTTATGAAGGAATTATGAAATTCACGTTAAGGATGTTTTGCCGAAACCTTTGCACTGAATCGTTCGATGAAATTTTTCAAAGATTTAGCCATATCTGGAATTTTATTAAGCTTGATTTTCGATAAAAAATATTACCAAAAAGTTATTAACAAATTGCTTTAACAAAAATTTTCAACCGACAATCTAACTTTTTTTTTTCTGGATGTAAAATATAATAACTTTTTGATTTTTTCGAATACACATGAATTTTCTCAGATTTTTTTTCTTTTTATTGATTAAAAGAAAACGCGATGTTCAAGTAATTGTCGTTCATTGACTTTCAAACATTTTCAGTATAATATTGGACCTTTTTACAAAAATATGTCAAGGATTCACAATTTTTTATTCATTTTTCGAGATTTACATAAAAGAAGATTGAAAAATTTGAAAAAAAAAAAATCACAATGAATAATCGGTTTATCGATCATTACAAACACGCGCCAATACGTGAATGAAGCAAATTGATTACTATCGTTAGTTTCACATTATATTTACTCGAGGACGTGGATGACGATTCTTGGAAAATGTGCGCGTAACTAATATGTCGTAGTAGTTTCTCGCTCGAGACGCAAAATTGTCTTTTTTTCAATTGCGACTTGAGCAAAGAATCTCGATCTCTCGTTGAATATTAACGATGGAGATCGGTGGTTATTACCACTACCGTGAAAACTCGCTAAATGATGTTGCGTCATCTTATTAGATGACGTAACATTTAGCGAGTTTTTACGTGCGATGTTTCGAACTCGCCAACTGAGATCTTTGTAAAACGCGCATTCTTGTCTGAACTCGGGAGAGGAATCGTTTTCCCCTTGAATGTGCACGTACCGAGAGAACAGTCACGACCCTGTAACTCGCTTATTATAATTGCGACGCACTTGTAGTCGTTTCGTTCTCTCGTGCTGGCTGATCATCAAAGCGGTATTGCAGCATCGATCGTACACGCTGGACCAAAGAAACGAGCATGTTCTTAAACGTCACGAAGATTATTCGGTAACTACTTATTTCCGTGACTCTACGAGACTATTTTACTTAATTCAAATCCAACATTAAACCATTCTTCAAATATAAACAATACAGATAAAAAAAAAAATACAAAAATATATTTCATCATATAGGCAGACGTATCAATGAATTTGGATTTCCACAAAACAGTAACTAATCCGAAAGTAATAAGCGATAAAAAAAATATTCAACTTCAATCCATTAGATTTCCACAAAACAGTAACTAATCAGAAAGTAATAATAAACGATAAATAAACATTCAATTTCAACCCATTATAAACGTATTTTCAAGTGCACCTCTAAAAAATACTCGTCCGCCCAAATATACGCTTTTAGTGATTCAATTCATATAACATAATCATTGAACAAAATTTAATCTCTGGAATATGACAACTTATTTATAATCAAAAGAGTAGATACCTCTGATTTAATCAACTATTTGACGTTTTAGTTTGAGATGAAGACTTGAAAAAAAAAAACCCAGAAAATGGAGCCTTTGATATGGGTCTGAGAGACCCATACGGAAGGTACAATTTTCCCCATGTTTCCATGTTCCCATACCCATAGAAACGCCCCTGTGCGGTACACGAAGATTTAAGGGGCCAGTCCACTTTAGAGCCGCGAAAAAAAGGCTATTTTCGCGATTTTTTTTTAAGGATTTTATAAAAGATATGAATATAAAAGTTGTTAGGCTTGATAAATAAAGTCTTGAAATACATAAAAAAAAAGAATTTTAATTCATTTTTATTCATTTTTAAGTACAAAAACTATAGTTTAACGTAACGCCTCAAAAATAGGTGGGCTTAGGTAGCTCCGTCACAACTCGGCAACGGCTTGTCTGAAACAAAAAAATCAAGGCCCATTAGATTCAGTATGACACCAGCAACAAAATGACCCTCGGATATAAAGTTTTATCAAAAAATAAAAAAATGGCAGATGAAAAACGAAAAAAGTAAAAAAAAAACGCGTTTTTTTCGCAGTTTTTCACAAAAAAAAAGAGTAAAAATCAAAATTTTTAAACAATCGAGGGTCATTTTGTCGCGAATCATGTTTACAATATGTGGTTCAAATTTCAAGAGAATCGGTTTATTAGTTTTAGAGATACGATGGAGCTAGATTTTGAGAACGTTGTTTCGAGAAAAACGCGTTTGAAGTTTATACGCTCAGGTAGACGAAATGAGGTCCTGACGTTCAGGTAAAAAAAAAAAATACTCAGAGAGCTCGGATTTTCATAAAATTTTGACACAATATTTCTGAGTGTATGTACTTTCGAAAACAGTAAAAAAAATCGATTTTTTGAAATTTTCAAATTGGACTGGCCCCTTAAACTAAACAAGTGGTGGGCAAATATAAAAGAGAAGACCACGAAAAATGATGATCACAGTAGAAAAGAGCATGTATGATTTTCTGTTGCTGTCGTACTCCACACCATGCGTTATCAATGGTGTAAAAAAATGGAGTAACATTCGAGAAGGTATATGCGCGAATGGTAGTCACGAATTTCAGTTCAAAGTATATTACTTATGGCTACCGTATACCTGGCTACATCTATATATACAAATATGCATCAATACATACATATATACATTTTCTCGCTCTCGCGCTCTTGCACCGGTTCCGCGGAAGGCAATTGAAGACGAGAGATTACGTTTGAAGGAAGGAACACTTTTTTGCCGGGTTCTCTTCTCTCGTCTCTTCTCTGTGCTGGTTCACTCGCACAGGACCCGCGAGATGCACCACCATTACATATATATAAATATATATATATATATATATATATACGATGGCGGCTTGTCGGCTCTCGTTCCCCGTGGCGGCATGCCACCATCAATCCGAGTCGTCGGAGCTCCTCCTCTTCCTTCCTGCGACTCTACGTGAAAGGCATTATCTCTCTCCTTCTTTGCTTTCCTGTATACTTCTTTCTTTTTCTCTCCTCTTTGCTCTTCGACTTCTTTCTTCGCCTGCAGCAAAGAGCATATCCAAGAGAGGATCGCAAGGAGATATACACTGCTCTTACTCTCTCTCTCTCTCTCTCTCTCTCTATCTCTCTCTGTTTCTCTTTCTTTCTTTCTCTCGGTGCTTACTCGTTCTGCTTGCGTGGCCCTCCAGCGGCCCTCTCTGTGCTCTCATCCGCGACTCAGCCGCGGAATAAGCCTTCTCTCTTGCGCCCGCAATCACCAGGCAATAAGAGTCACCCTCGCTGCGCACAAAAATAATAAAATAAAAATTCTCAGTGGTTTCAGAACTAGAGATTCGTCTTTTGGATCCTGATGGAAAGTTACTCGCCTAGGGGAGACTCGATCCAAAGGGCAGGTGGATGTAGATTAGTTTTCTTCTTTTACTAATAAAAGTTATTAGTTTCAAAAATAGACTTGATAATAAAAGCTTCGTTTTATTGGTAAGTAACTTGCCTAGAGTCGATTTCATTGAAGAAACTAAAGAATCCTGATTACTTTTACTTTTGTTAAATTCCTTAGAGATCAACGATTAATAAAAAAAAAAAAAAAATCCTAATTTCAAAGTTACACTTCATAAGCTGAGTCTCATTCGGACAAAACTTGCCTAGGGTAATTTCCATCGAAGACTTTTATCAAAAAGGACCGAAGGAGAGTAAGCCTATGATCTTAACTTCAGAACATACTTAAAAAGGCTACAAATCTGTTTAAAACCTTTGTTGTGCCAAATGTATCTATGAATATTGATTCTTTTTAGGTGACCCTGAATACGTCATCACTCTCACGCCGAGAGATGAATTGGTGTTAGGTGGGTAGCGATCCGATGTTGCAGAGATGCTGATGGTCCTGTAATATATTTCATTCTTTTTCTCTCTCTCCTTTTATCCCTCTTTTACGCTTTCCCTTGAATTCTTCTCTCTCATATTCTTCACCTTTTTTCCTTTCCTGGACTCACGTATTCGTAATCTCTTTTTTGTTTCTTGCCTCGTCTCTTTACGTCGTCGTTTTCGTCGTTTACGTCGCGGTTTGTATATACAACACAAGGAATCAGCGAAAGTCATCATATATATCTATATATACGTATAAATACGTACACGGTCCATGCCAGTGCACCAACACATACGCAGCTACGCGAGAAGCAGGATCAGCAGTGAATCATGTCCATTGACTGACTGGGTTGCGGCGGGTGAGCCAGACAGACGGCCCGACCATATACAGAATAGATTCACTTGTGGGGACTCTCTCAGATGACGCTTCATCTCCTTCTCGCTTTTTCTGTATCTTCTCTCTCTCTCTCTCTCTCTCTCTCTCTCTCTCTCTCTCTCTCTCACTCTTTCTTTTTGTCTCGCAAGTTTGTTCCCTGTATAGACGCGGACCAGCTTATGCTGTCGTATCTCTCGCGTCTTCGTTCACAACTCTCCCCTTCCAATTCCTCCCTCTCTGATCTACATTCTACAAGAGTCTACGGTTTTGTCCTGGCCCTCCGTATATTTCTCTTTCTCTCTCCTTCCATCTCTGGAAGTTTGGCTTTCTCTCTCTCTCTCTCTCTCTCTCTCTCTCTCTCTCTTTCTATGCCTTTTTCTTTTGGTTCAGCCTTCATCACTTCGATATATACGTCCTATCACACACGCACACTTCGGTAGAAACAGAAGTTGTAGTGACGCGCGCTCCTTACGGTGCGAACGACTCACCACTGCAGAAAGACAGACCAAAAAAGAGAGAGAAAGAGAGAGAGAGAGAGAGGGAGAGGGAGGGAGAGAGAGGAGGTCTTATAAATTGTAACGCGTTTCGCGCACGACTCCCGTCATTCATAGTCTCGAGGATATGCGTCGAGACGAGCATCAGACTGGATCTCGCGGCAGGAAAGACAGCAAGGGGGAGGAAAGCGATCGGCACTGAGGACCCCGTAGGAATTAAGAATGGACGAATCTTTCGAGCTGCGGTCGCATTCTATTTTTTCAATGCCATTCGACAGGTGGTACTGTGTATATATAATACCGCGCTATATACGCACGTGTATTTTTCATCTCTCTCTTTTTTCCTCCCTCTCTTTCATTCTCCCTCGTCTTTTTTTTTGAGAAAAAAAAATAAAAAAATCCCGTACTATTCGACTCGACATTTTTGCTGTTTCTTTCGAATCGATAACAATAACTCTGCTCCAAAAAAAAAAAAGAAAAAAAATAATCAAATTATAGATCAAGTTGTGAACCAAGGTCGCGGTCGTCCGAACCACCGGATGTACGACTATCGACACCGAACAAGTGTGAGAAGTTCACAAAATTGTTTTTAACGATCGATTAAACTTTTGTTCATTCCCAGCTTCGAAAATTTCGTCAATCCTTCTATTTTCTTCAATTGTGTTTTTAAAAAAAGTACTGGCGTGCATGAGAAAACGTTCGTTTTATCGTAATCGTAAAAATTTAATTTTTATTGACGACGAAATTATATTCAAACAGCGTTTTATCAATAAAAATTCGTAACTATCCCAACTATACTCGCAGTCTAATTCGCGCACTTCGAGCATGTACTCTTACATGTTCGAAGCGTTGAAAATATTAGTTTCGGCAGGACGTCCGACGAGAATCCTGACAAGAGTTCCGGAAGAATCCCGCATAGGCTGCACGTTTTCGAAACTCTTAGCTAGGTCAGCGTTCGAAAGTCTCGCCGAGACTCTTTCGATACTTTTTCAACAGTCTCGCTGGGACTCTTTCCGAGACTCTCCTAAATTCTTTTCGAAAGTCTCGCCGAGACTCTTTCTGATACTTTCTATCTAGCCATGAATCTCGGATAGAAAAATTCATCATGGCGCGATTTTTTGAAAATCATTGCGATATTTCGCACAGTCGATACATCATTTTAAGATTAAGAGATAGAAAAATGATCGGATGCTTTGAAGCAAGACAAAATGTTGGTATCGATCGAAATAATAAGATCATGGAACGCGATCAGTGACGCGGATTTTTAATATCGAGTTAAAATCCTAACGGTACTACATAGGAATGGGGCAGGCTATACGATAATACGAACGACAAAGGCTCGATGCCGCCTACTGGCTGGAAAAACAAAATTTTGCAGAGCTTCCAATTTTATTCTACAGGTGAGCTTCTTTCGCGTCCACGGATAGTCCGCCCGATTTCTATATAGTCTCGTCGGAATTTCGACTCAATATTATCAAATCGCAGGCTATGGTCTGCTCTCGAAGACCCAAAGTTTTGTCTCATCCAATGTCATTCATTATCACCATAAATCCATCTATCAATATGAAGAGAAAAAAAAATATTTAGAACAGTCTCGGAAAGAATTTTAGGCGATCCTCGATAAAAAAATTTCGGAATATTTCAAGTAGAGTCTCGGCGAGACTCTCGAAATGAATTTCGGCAAGTATCGGAAAGAATCGTAGCGAGACTCTCAGAAAGAGTTTCGAACAGTATCGGAAAGAGTCTTGGCGAGACTCGGAAAAAGTTTCGCAAATAGTCTCGCGGCAAGACTCTTGAAAAAAGTGCCGCAAAGTATATCGGAAAGAGTCTCGGGGCGAGACTTTGGAACGCTGAGTTAAGAGTCTCGGAAACGTGCCTATGCGGGATTCTTCCGGGACTCTTGCCGGGATAGCTTGCCAGGATTCTCGCCGGGTGGCCTGCCGAGACTATTTTTTTTTGCGCGGGAAAATAGGAAAAATACGGAATAGCATTCCCCGTAAAAGTCCGGTCTCGACGCAACGTCGTTTCGTCCGGGAAGGGGGCGTACATTTCCACCCTGAAGGGTATATAAGAGAGACGAGGCTGCGGTGCATCAACCAATTACAATTGTACTTTCTTCGTACCTTGAACGTTTTTCTCTTAAGATTATAAAATATTGGTGTTAGAGCAAAATGGAGTTGCGTAACTCTGAAAACGATGAGGACGAGATACAACAATTATTAAAAAACGCTGTAAAAAAGAAAGTAGCAAAAAGCGAGACAAGAATTGAGATAGATAAGGTGAAGAATTTCTGAACGAAGCATCAACGAGAATACAAGAGTCATCTATACGTACGTATATATATATATATATATATAGGAGGAGGGAAAAAGCGCGTCTCCCGAGCCACACGACGCCCGGCACGATCATCCCGCGGAGGACGCCGGGCGGCCACGAGGATCGACGCCAGCACGAGCGCGGTCCACCACTACTCTGCCAACTTGCTTCATTCCGTACTAGGCCACGAAAGGCTGCGGAAAGGAGCGCGGAAAAGAGGCGCGAAAAGTCTGTGAGTTTCGAAGCATAAACTTGAAGCTCGATCTATAAAACGAGGAATAAGAAGAAGAAAAAAAGGAAGAGAGAGAGAGAAGAAAAAAAATATAAAATTGAACTTGAAACGACGCTCGAACTGTGTTTAAAAAAAATTCATTTCCCACATTGACGATCGAGAGTGCGAAGGCCGAGAATTTCAAAGCGTGATTTTCATCGAGAGACATTGTCGCGAGTAAAACAGGAAATAAAACAAGTCGTGTATCGAGAAAAGAAATAAAAGTCGAAGCAAACGATCGAGTTGATTGTTGTGCGGTAAAAAAAACGTTATCGATAACTTTTTATTGAGTAAATAAAATAAAAAGAAAGTAAAAGATCGCGAGGATTTTCCGGGAGGCGAAATTTGTCGGGCGATCATATACTCGCGATATAGTGGAACTCGCGCGCGGATATATAAGAGAGATCGCAAACGCGTGGCCGTGTTTATTGAGACGAGCGAATCGGGAAGGGTCTCTCCTCGCCGCGAATCCCCGGAGAAAGAGAGGATAAAAAAGAGTAAGATAGTGTGATTGAAAAACAGAGAGAGAGAGAGAGAGAGAGAGAGAGAGAGAGAGAGAGAGAGAGAGAGAGAGGGAGGGAGAGAGAGAGAGAGGGAGGGAGAGAGAGAGAGAGAGAGGGAGGGAGAGAAAAGAAAAAGAGACAGAAATAGTGGTATATAAAAAGAGAGTGTGAGCAAACGCGAGGTACCGGGAAGGGGCGCCCGTGCTCTTTCCTCTCTCTCTCTCTCTCTCTCTCTCTCTCTCTCTCTCTCTCTCGTAGACTCATTCGCGTGGAAGAGAAGGTGGAGGTGGTGGACGACGACGCGCCGCGGCGGCACACACCATCGCCAACGGTGCTCTCACCGTGTGTGCTTGCTTGCTCGCTCGCTGGCTGCTGCTGCCCTGGCCTGCCGGAGAGCAGACCCAGAGGAGGAGGATTATAGTGGGAGAAGAGATTTTTCGAAGTGGGGTGGCGGAGGACCGACCGATTCCTCGTGTGCGCGGGTGATTATCGGCGAACGTCGTTCGACTCTCGTGCATACGGACCGCTTTTACCGAAACCCACGAGAAAGACAAAAAAAAAAACATTAATTAGAATAAATAAGAATCCTCCTGATCCGTGCATGTGTGCGTGTGTGCGTGTGTGTTTCCAAAATTTTTCTCAATTTTCATTCTTGCTCGTTCGTTCGTCGGCTCGACGTTTTAAAAAAGCCGGGAAAATTGAAATTTGACGCAAAGATACTGCAACCGAATTTTTCGATAAAAAATAAACACTGAATCAGCATAATTACAATAATATCTAAATTAATAAAAATAATAACCGTTTTAATAGCAGGCTCGTAAAACATTCGATCATTTCACACATCGGAAAAACGTCGGAAAAACAAGATAAATTCGAACTCGAATGAAGAAATGTAAAATTAATCTTTCCGCAAGGTGCAAGTGAAAAAAGATCAATTATACGGACGGAAATACGAGAAGACGTGGAAAAAGAGATAGATCGTGAATCCCCGGTCTCAAAGCTTGCGCTTAACATCCCGCGAAAAGAGCTAGAAAGAGAGAATGCGTTAAAAATATCCACCGTCAGCCTCGTGTCCATCACTGCCACGATTGCATCGGTTTCTCGCTGATCTTTTTTTCTTTTTCTTGTTTTTATAGTAAGAGAGTCAGAAATTCCGCGGGAGTTTCTCGTGGCTTATCTCGAAAACCTGTTGTACCGGAAAAATGTCGTGTCGAAGAATCGCAAGTGTTACTGATCGTAGTGTTGCGAAAACATCGGTAAAGATTGTCCTACTCTTACTCGACGATACTACTTGCCCTTCGCGTCCGCCCAAGAACGACCGTTTTCACTGATTATTTTTTTCCCCATTTTTCTAAACTCTTTTACCGAATCCACGTATCATGCTCGCTAATTCGTTAACGAACGTTACAGATCGTCAAAAAACTGAGGTTTAACTTTGAACAATTCACGAGTGATTAGAAGAGCGAGAAAAAGAGGAGAAAAAAGCGAGTGTAGAGGGAATTTCGTCACAAGGGATGAAATAAAATTCGTCGCTCATTATTTCAGAATTTCTCTCCATTATCGATGAAATAATCGTGACACGATAAAAACAGAGTACAGTCATGAATTACAGTCTCTGTTCTTCACAAAAATTACCAAGAATTTAAGAAGAGGGTAGTATTTTGGTCATTTCAATCCTTCTGTAGCTTTTGATGCCTCCTGATTCATTTCCTAATTACGAGTCGTGTGATTCTTCACGAAATAACGAAAAGAAAATTTTCCACATCGAGGGTAAAAACTTCGAGGAGCAGAATTCATTTTCCATGCAAATCCCATAAACCACGTGGCAATTTTATTTCAACCCCCTAATACTTGGGGATTACTTAAAAATCCCTGTCCGAATTTTCCTCGAAAAATAAATGCTTTTCGAGTCGATAATATCGTGAAAGAAACTTGGTTCAAACAGCGAAATATTATTTGATTACACAATTGAAACGATAAAAAAAATATCGTGTCGTGGGATTGGTCAGATGAAATGTGAAATACGAGGATACGTTGGAAAAGTTACGTTTCTTGTAAAACTTGAAACGGGAAGAATAACGAGGAGATCGAAGCTTGAAGAAGAAATAATAATAGCAGAATCAACAGAAGGCCCGGAGGCAAAAAAACCTCGGGGCACCTGGCGCAGGGCGCCTGAGATGACGGACGCGCGACGGGGTACTCGAGCACCCCGCTACAAGATCTTCCTCTTGACACCGCTCATCGGCCTTTTGCTCCAAGCCCAATCTGCTACAGGTAAAATTCGCCATAATTTTAATTAGATCATTCGACGTAGATTCATTTTAGGATTGATTCATCGATTAATCAATTGTATACTATTTCGATCGCTTTTAACCCACTACTGGACAAATTTAGAAGAATATGAATAAAAATTTTGTTTCATATCCTTCAGAACAGAATGATAATCAAAATATTTTGAAGATTCATACGTGTTTTAACATATTTAAAAATGATTTTTCTATACCTTTTAACAAAACTTCAAACTGTACTTAAAATTCGCGTTAAAATTATACATAATACTGCAAAGACCAAATATTATACATAATATTTTGAATGCAGTTTAGTATTCGAAAAATCATCAACATTCTAAACCATATTTGGTTTCGTATTTGGTAAAGGGTTGAATTCATCTTATTGGAATAACTTTTTTTTCGTCAATAGTGGACAAAAAAAACGAGATGTACAGTTTTATGTTATTCAAGTAAATCTTTCGATAAAAAAGAGCCTTCCCGATGAGGTTTTAACGATTCAGAAAACTTCTCTCTAAAATAAGAATAGTTTATTCTTTTTATAGCTTGCTATAGCTTCATTGACACCAAATCGTTGCAAATTATAAAAAAAAAAAAATCCCATACAGTGATTTGATCAATGATAATAATAGTATAATCATTGAAACTATCAATTAATTTTGTAAATGCTGTACGATCAGCGTAGCCTTTAAAATATTTCATAAAAAATTGGTAGCTTTTATTACCACTTCCATGGAGCACATTTATGTTAAAAAAAAAAAAGTGATCTGATTATTCTTTCGTTCACAATGAATTTCTATATTCAAATTAAATCGACAACATCGCGTCTGCAGTGTCGATCTAGTTGCCTGTAGTTTTTTTGAATTAAAAACAATGGAGTAAAATCTTCTCAAACCTGAAACCAATTTACATATATTTATGTGAATGTAGTTAACGGTGACAAGTCACGAATGGCACGTTCAATGAGTCGCAAATGTGTAACTGAATGAATCAGAGCAGACAGAAAAGTCCATGTACATAATAGTAATATGGCCTCAGACGTGAAGACACATCGTTAACTATTCGACGTCTCAAGGAGAGAAAAGTTAATCGTCGACTTGTGTCGATTTCTCACGCGCTGCATACGGCCATCCATTCAAAGAATATATATACAGTAAAATAAACTATCCATTATCCATAAGTCGAAAGAACTGAAGTGTAATTTATCACGAGATCCGTTTCTGCAATTTATAAAAATAATAATAAACAAAAATCTAATAGTTACTTTTGACCACGTAGAGAATTGCACCATATCGTATCTTTCTGGTGCAACAAGTGGCACGATGCTTGTGATGGTATGGTGAATTCTTTGCTCTTTTCCTCTTCTCCCTCTCTCTCCCTCTCCCCCCCTCTCTCTCTCCCCCCTCTCTCTCTCTCCCTCCCCCTCTCCCTCTCCCTCCCTCCCTCCCTCCCTCCCTCCCTCCCTCCCTCCCTCCTCTCTCTCTCTCTCTCTCTCTCTCTCTCTCTCTCTCTCTCTCTCTCTCTCTCTCTCTCTCTCTCTCTCTCTCTCTCTCTCTCTCTCTCTCTCTCTCTCTCTCTCCCCCCTCTCCCTCTCCCTCCCCCTCCCCTCCCCCCTCCCTCCCTCCCCCCTCCCCCCTCTCTCACTCTGTCTCTCTCTCTCTCTCTCTCTCTCCCCTCTCCCTCTCCCTCTCCCTCTCCCTCCCACCCCCCTCTCTCCCCTCCCTCCCACCCCTCCCCTCCCCCCTCTCCCCCTCGTTCTCCCTCTCCCCCGCCCCCTCTCTCTCCCTCTCTCCCTTCCTCCCGCCCTCCCTCCCTCCCTCCCTCCCTCCCTCCCTCCCTCTTTCCCTCCCTCCCTCCCTCTCTCTCTCTCTCCCTCCCTCCCTCCCTCCCTCCCTCCCTCTCTCCCTCTCTCTCTCTCCCTCTCTCCCTCCCTCCCTCTCTCTCTCTCTCTCTCTCTCTCTCTCTCTCTCTCTCTCTCTCTCTCCCCTATCTCCCGCTCTCTCTATGTCTCTTTCTTTCTCTTTCTCCATCTCTTTCCGTGCGTCGGAGGCCGATGTCCTCGATTTTTTTAAGTCGTCTCCTCTTCCCGGGAAATTAGCATTGAATGCAATGTTGTTGCGCACCAGATATATAAATTGCGGGAAAAGATGCTACATGTGCGCTTTCATTTTAATCGGAAAGATTTGAGACTGCACTACGGCGAAAATCAAGTGCATTTATATGCCAGGTATTCTCAAAAGGGACAACCTTTAACCCCGAGCCCTTATTGATTTTATCGATCATTCTTTATAGCATTGTAACCACGTTAAAACACCTTAGGATTAAAAAAAAAGAATTTTATATGGTGTAGCGGAGAAGAAGACGCACCAGGACTTTTTTCGAGAATTTAATAATGTATTCTAGATTCCACATTTTAGGGATGACTTTATTCACACCCTTTATACATCGACACACATTCATATGCGTAAGAATGACACAGGCATGAGCACTTGGGTGTTCATCGCGATGTTTTGTGGTCTCATACATTTACCCTGTCGTACGTTAACCCAGCGGAAAGTGTGACCTTTTACGCGGGCCTCCTGCTGTCGCGGCACTCGACCCTCACACACTAAACCGCGTGATGACGAGAGAACACACGACACGAGGGTCTTTGACGCCCGACTCCCCATTCTCTCTCGGGAGAGAGCTTTTCTGGGTCAAACACTTGGCTATACATGCGACATATATGTATATATGGCTCATTCTCACCGCGTTTGTGGGCAATACGCGTTTCCGCAAAATTCCCTAGATGCGTTGAAACATAAATTATCTTTTTTTGTTTAATTTTTATCGATTGACTATCGAACGAGGCTTCAATTGAATTTTGAGATTTTGCAACGGTTATACAAGACATTTATTGCCAATTCGATTATCACAAATCTGGAATTCAATCTGGATTGAAGTTTTTTTATAGAGTTCCGAATCATTTTGAATCTCTATCATTTGTAACTGAATATCTGGTTTTTTTCCGGATTATCCCGTGTTTGAATATTCTTCAAACGGTGGGTTAATCGTCTCCATCCGCGAAAAGCCTTATATCACATTTTTCAGACTTTTTACGATCGATAAGTGGTCAATGGCGTTGCGGAAAATACACGGGAAACGCGACGGATTGACGTATGTACATCGTCGAATCCGATGCGAAAGAGAGAATGAAAGAAGTAAGAGTAAAAGTAGTTACTGGCAAAAAACACCCGCGAGAAAGATTGTTGAGTCGATTAAAAAGGAAAAGAGCCCTGTATACAGCAGAATCGTGATGTTATTGAGGGAGACTGAAAAAAGAGTATAAATAAAAGAACCCTGTCTTATTGCACCACAGTTAAGGGGCCAGTCCACTTTGGAGCCACGAAAAAAAGCTATTTTCGCGATTTTTTTTGAGGATTTTATAAAAGATATGAATATAAAAGTTGTTGGGCTTGACAAATAAAGTCTTGAAATAAATTTAAAAAAAAATTTAATTCATTTTTATTCATTTTTAAATACAAAAAATATAGTTTAACGTAACGCCTCAAAAATAGGTGGGCTAGGTAGCTCCATCACAACTCGGCAACGGCTTGTCTGAAACAAAAACATCAAAGTCCATTAGATTCACTATGACACCAGCTACAAAATGACCCTCGTATATAAAGTTTTATCAAAAAATAAAAAAATGGCAGATGAAAAACGAAAAAAGTAAAAAAAAACGCGTTTTTCTCGCAGTTTTTCACAAAAAAAAAGAGTAAAAATCAAAATTTTAAAACCATTGAGGGTCATCTTGTTGCGAATCATGTTTACAATATGTGGTTCAAATTTCAAAAGAATCGGTTTATTAGTTTTAGAGATACGATGGAGCTAGATTTTGAAAGCGTTGTTTCGAGAAAAACGCGTTTGAAGTTTATACTATGAAAAACTCTTACCTAAACTCAATCGGCAATTCCTGCACCGTACAAAATCCCTTCTGATTGCTCATCATCGTCGATTTCTTCAAGTCTTGCTTGCTTTCATTTGGTTCTGGTCTCTTTTGAGCACTCAGAACTGCGGCGGTTTGCAGAGCGAACACGCTCGTCATCACGATTGTCGGCGAATCAGATAGCGATCGGGCCGAGTTTAATGCCCATTATTTCCATTATTTTAAGCACCGGACGAAATCCTTCATTAAAGACACACGCGTAAACTTTGCAGGCAATGTCTACGATTTTTTTTGCCGTTGAACATGTGTTTAGGTGCCATATTCCATACGCAGTTGTTAAAACTTTCATTATTGTTTTGCGTATGGCCATCTAAACACCTTTCGAGCAGTTCTGTTTTGGTGAGATCCTCGTAAATAGGTTTTAAAACTTGTTGTACTTCTTCAGAAAGAGCAGGAGGATGTTTGTAATGTTGCTGAAGTGCCTTAGCTTTGAGGTACTTGCACCATTCTATCGAGCAGTTGTGATGTTGCGGCTTGACATTGGTTGAAATTTTGTGGTAATACCCTGCCCATATTTCTTTGCGCATACCTTCAATAGAATTCAAATTCCTTCGAATAGCTAAGCCGTAATTTTCAGACAACTATTTCATCAACTTGATCGTCAAAGTTTATGTTTTTGCTTTTGACACTTTTTTTACGGTAGCCGTTTTTTTCTTCACAACTACAGTTTTTTTCGGTGCGGTTTTTTTCGATTCGGCTTTTTTCGGTGTAACATTTTTCGATGCGATTTTTTCCTCTTCTGCTTCCTTTAGAGCTTTTTTCTTCTGGATCAAAGATTTTCTTGCTTCATTTGCACGTGTGAAAACGCGTTTGGCCACATGTAAGACACACTCCAATTTGCTCATATGCGCTATACGCGCGCTGTGCGCTCAGGTAGACGAAATGAGGTCCTGACGTTCAGGTAAAAAAAAAAAATACTTAGAGAGCTCGGATTTTTATAAAATTTTGACACAATATTTCTGAATGTATGTACTTTCGAAAACAGTAAAAAAGAAAAATCGATTTTTTGAAATTTTCAAAGTGGACTAGCCCCTTAATGTATATAAACCCTTCACTCTTCGATCTCATCCCTCTAACCCTCACCATGACGTGCATATTTCCCGGGTGCCGCTCCTTAGAGACCTCTCTCATCCCCTTAACCTTCTTCCTTCCCTCTTTGATTTCATCTTGTTTTTCATCTCTCTCTCTCTCTCTCTCTCTCTCTCTCTCTCTCTCTCTCTCTCTCTCTCTCTCTCTCTCTCTCTTTCTCCCTCTCACTTCTTCACTCGTTGCGGTTTCATCCGCATGTCTCCTCAGTTCTGAGGGCTAAAACTCTGTGCTCGCGCGTCTCATGCAGCACAAACGGCACACTGGAACAACTCCGTCTTTTTCTCGCGTTGAAACGGAGCCGCTGACCCGCGAACTGGTTCCTCCATTACACCCAGAATTTCTCCATTCCTCTTTGTCTCCTTCGTTCCCTTTTTATTATTCTTCCTATCTCTTTCAGATTGCGTGGAATTGCATGGTGTCTTCTTGCACCTTTCCTCTCTTTACATTTGGTGCCTTCCTCGGTTACCCTGTTCATGTCTCTCGGTCATCAAATATAATTGATGGGTCAGAGTTCTTTCAAGGAAATAAGTAAAGCCGCATGGGCGAAAAGATCATACCATCACCACAGCTAATGAAGGTACGAATCACTCGTGCAACATTGTTGTCAATTTCCTTACCTCTCATCTCCATCTCATGTACGGAAGGGCCGAGATTAATCATATACATTATTTCGTTGGTTCTCTCATCTTCCATAATACACCACACGAAAAGCTCTGGCCTACGCCTGCTTCAGCAACCGTTTTAACGAAAAGACGACGTACTGCGTCGTCTGTTCGTAGCACGTAAAAACATTTTTTTTTATGACCTGTACTTATGATGCAAAGGCAGAACATAGTGATGCATCCCAGGTAGTATACACTTACAATCCGGATGACGTATCTATAAAAAGATACCGTGCAGCATTTTGATGCTAAGGAATTAAGAATTTCTCCCTTAACCCTAGAATCCTGCAATCAATTTGTTTGCCCTCAAATTCTACGCTGAATAATTAACTTTAATTACTAACTAATAAATAATAATTACGTTTAATTGTACGCCATACTTTTTCCACCGACAAGGGTGGTGTATAATAAAGGCGCATTTGGTAAACATTGATCAAGGGGCCACGAAAAAAGTCACTTTGGAGCCACGAAAAAAGGATATTTTCGCGATTTTTTTTGAGGATTTTATAAAAGATATGAATATAAAAGTTGTTGGGCTTGATAAATAAAGTCTTGAAATACATAAAAAAAAATTTTTTAATTCATTTTTATTCATTTTTAAGTACAAAAACTATAGTTTAATGTAACGCCTCAAAAATAGGTGGACTAGGTAGCTCCATCACAACTCGGCAACGGCTTGTCTGAAACAAAAAAAATCAAAGTCCATTAGATTCAGTATGACACCAGCTACAAAACGACCCTCGGATATAAAGTTTTATCAAAAAAATGGCAGATGAAAAACGAAAAAAGTAAAAAAAAACGCGTTTTTTTCGCAGTTTTTCACAAAAAAAAGAGTAAAAATCAAAATTTTAAAACCATTGAGGGTCATCTTGTTGCGGATCATGTTTACAATATGTGGTTCAAATTTCAAGAGAATCGATTTATTAGTTTTAGAGATACGATGGAGCTAGATTTTGAAAATGTTGTTTCGAGAAAAACGCGTTTGAAGTTTATACTATGAAAGAGGATTAAAAGACCGATGGGTCGGCCGAGCGTGCTATACGCTCAGGTAGACGAAATGAGGTCCTGACGTTCAGAAAAAAAAGAAAAATACTTAGAGAGCTCGGATTTTCATAAAATTTTGACACAATATTTCTGAATGTATGTACTTTCGTAAACATTAAAAAAAATCGATTTTTTGAAATTTTCAAAGTAGACTGGCCCATGGAATCTTATGTAAACGAAGGAAAGCTTCGAAAAAATGCAGAAATGGCTAACTGATGAATGTTTTCGCGGGGTTGCTTTTATCCCACTGTAACTTTCTTGGATCAAGATCTCCGCACCACTTATTAAATAGGTAAAAGTTATAGGGATGATGTCCACGTAGTATGGATTTTGAATTCTAACTAAACATATTGATTAAAAAATAATAATTTTGGAATTGGACACTTCATAGATTTATTGCCAATTATTTCCCAGGCTGCTGTAATAGCAACAGAGTCATTCAGATATTTATACACTGGAAATAGAGAGATACACCTCGAGACTGGCTATCCGCATTTTACCAATCATATAACATGTAATAATAATAAATTTCTCGTAATTTGTCGAAGTTTAAATGTGTTTTGCGGTTTTGGTCAACTGTGGTTACGTTTATTACGTAGCCAGACGAGTGAGTAAGCAGAGAGAATCCTTGCCAAAAAGTTCGGTAATTTCAGGCAATGCACTCGGGTTTCTCATGCGGTCTACTCCTGCATTCTCTCTGCGAATCTCTCTGTCTCTTGGATAATCAGCTGCATATCGTTCGCTTTGAATTCTCCCTTGCTCTTGAAGGACTCTTTTCTATCTTCGTCAATTTCTTTAAGAAAAAAAAAAATATCCAACGTGATCGAGACCTAATGTACTTGATTGTAGTTTCTGCAAATTTTCCTTCATTTTTTTATCCAGAAAATTCAGTAAGTCGAGACAAACTGAGCTCGAACGTTATTATTTTTCAATGAAAATAAAAACTGTATATAGAAATTGATTATAAAATTTATACGAATTCTATTAGTTTTAGTAATCACTGATTGAATAGTGGGCCTGATGCTTTTTTGATGCCTATAAACGACAGATTTTATAGCTATAACGAAGAGAATCAAATGATGAAAAATAACGGATGAAAGGAGGCTCGACTTTATGCTGGCCAAACATCTGACCGAAAGAACATTCACCAAATGCTTATGCTATACATATACTACGAGAGATACGAGAGTGAGAGAGCGAATTGAGCGTCCGTCCACAAGCTGGCGGGCAAGAGTTAAGGGAGGTCAGTGGCAAAGCCAACCGGCCGAATCAACTGTTCACCGACTACGCGAGAGATCCTAAATTTATTCACACTCTTTTTTTGTCTTTTACCGAGTCCAGCCAAACTTGGAAAATTTTCGTGGCAAATATCTTCCGTAAAAATATTAGATATTACTCCATTTTTTTGGAAATACGTTTGTGTCAATCCTCCAAGATAAATTGATGGATTTTTTCCTTCGGGAACGATGTTAAAAATGCGAAACATCAAGAATTTGTTGTGCAACAAATCAACTTTTCGCACGAGTGAGCAAGTGGACGCATACTCATGTAGATATCATGGTAGAACGCATTATTATACCTGTAACCAATTCCCATCGTGAAAAACTGTCGAGAATCTTTTAATCTCGTGATCGTATAGTAAATACTTTATTTGAGATACTCCTCAATCCTCGATTATTTGTGTTATACATAAAACGAAGAAAGTTCGGAAACATTATCATTTTTCTTGACAAATAATTTAAACAATTTTTGAGTTGAAACAAAAATTGTATAAAAAAACTAGCATATTATTTTAGTGTTACAACAAAAATTCCAAATTTTCTTCTATAATAATTACTTACACAAATGTAAGCAAATGTTAGAATTATAATTGATGTTTCGTATTCAAATTAATTGCTAATCATGTCGTTAAGTATCAGAAAATATACAAAAAAATAAATAAATAAATAACCAACAAACGCAAAAAAAAAGAAAGAAGAATTATTAACGGGAGAAACCAGTTTAGGAGGCCGAAATTTTGGTGTTTTTCGTGATTTTTTTTTAACAGAGAAAGAACAATCAGAATTTGTTTAAACTTGGAGGATATTTTATTCATGTTTTGAAGTACACTTTGTAATTTTTTCAAGTCATTTCCGCCGGAAATAGTGGAGTTAGAAGCTGCTGTCCATGGACGACTTTTTTCAACTGGTGGGCATTCTAGCTCAAAAAGTTATTGACCAATTGTTCTGAAAATTTGTGTGAATATTCTTTATTCAATTACAATCTATATGAACCTAACTCTGGCATGATATTATTATTAAAAATATTTTTTTAATGCAAAAAAGGTGAAAAAACATGGTATAAAAATATGACATTGTGTTCAAACACCTCAGAAACATGCAATTTTTAACTTTTTTGATCATAATTAGGTTCATATTCTTAGGAAATATGTTGTTAACGAAAAAAGAAAATTGTAATGATTACAGATAAAAATTGTGACTTCAGGAATGCCCATCAACAAAAAACTCGGATGGCGATCGTCCATGGACAGCAGCTTCTAGCTCCACTATTTCCGGTGAAAATGACTTGAAAAAATTACAAAGTGTACTTTAAAACATGAATAAAATATCCTCCAAGTTTAAACAAATTCTGATCATTCCTTCCCTGTTAAAAAAATTCACGAAAAACACCAAAATTTCTCGGCCTCCTAAACTGGTTTCTCCCGTTAATATTCGATAATTATGTTTTTAAATTTTCTTATGATAGTGTATGTAAGTCCGTACTTGTCTCGGAGCATTTATTTATCTGTAACTCTTATTATATTACCCTCACTCGTCATCATCTACGGCGTGCGTTTTTCTGTCTGGTGGAGTGTGTGGTGCGTAGGCCAGGACCTTGTTCTACTTTTCCAATGCGCTAATCGCTTCACCGCGCACCACGCGTTCTTTCTACTTCTACCAGGCAATCGCGGACGCGTTAATTAAGCGTAAACGGCGTAAGACGCAGCCACAAGAGCAACGGCATTCTCGCGATCGTTCTCGTTCAACAGTTCAAAAATTCAACCGTGCCAAATATTTTACCATTTTGCCTCTAAAAGTACTTTCGCTTGTCTATTTATCAATTAATCAATCTTACAAATAAAATAAAGAAACCGAAAACGTTCGACGTAATTATTTATTGACACAGATGGAAGTGAAATTTGCAAAGATGCGAGAGTCATTTTTTTAAATAGACAAGCTTTTAATTGAATTTTAAAAAGAGGAACGATATTAAAATAATCTTGGATTTCTTGTCATTTCAATGTCAAACCTTTGGCTCTTTCAATTTATATTTGAGATGAAAATTGCTTATGAATTTTCAAAAAAATTGATAAATTCTCGAAAGATGACAGAAGAGAAATCCTAAAAAAACAAATGTCCATACCATAATAATTGTTTTGCAAGTTGACCAATATTCATTCGTAAAAATTCGAATGACAATTGAAAATAGTGATAAATGGATGGCTTAAATTCCCTATCAATGCTCCACGAAACTTTTGCAACCGTTTTCGTCCGATGTGAGCAGTAGGAATGGGTAGCGAGGAGGGTGGGGGGGAGGGCTTATTAAACAAAATAAAGGGGAAAAAGGGAGAGGAGTAGGACGTTGACAACGGCGCGTTGTGTGCGCGCCAGGGTCTCGTGGACAGTGTCATGCCACGTGGAATGCAAGACATGGATGCCAAGGGCTGCGAGCTCCGCGCACCATGCATAGCTGACGCGCGAATGAAAACTCCTTGCGGCGAAGGAAAGCAAAAGGAGAAAAAAAGATGAAGAAGGAGAATGAAAAGACGAAGAGGAGAGAAAAAAAATGTGCAACGGCTACAAGCGAGCGGTGTCGCCGCCATGGCGGGAGAGACACATATTCCTGGGTCACGTGGTATTGCAAACTTACCTTTTGCGTTAATAAGCAAAAAGGCGTAACTCTGATGTTTAAAACCATGAAATTCGCTTTTTTCCGGCCTTTTTATTCATTAGCCAATAATCTGTGCATTTACAACAGAAAGAGCGAATGGAGAAGATAGAAAGCGAAAATGAGCACAATCTTCCAAGAGAGAGAGAGAGGGAGAGAGAGAGAGAGAATCCAAGAGTGGCAACAAAAAGAATAACAGCCTCTTTTCGCCATAACGAGATACGCCGAGCTTTGCGAGCCAGATTCTTGCGAATTTGATGATTGAAAAAAAAAACAAGCATTCGTTTATTCTTCACGTAGCTTGCAAACGTACAGAATTCACGCCAAGAACCTCATTTTTCTATGAGATCAAATTAATAATGGAGAAATTTATCGAGGAATTAATATACAGTAAAGGGATGCAAACAATTACCAATTTATCTGTCTTATGAATGGTAATTTTACGAACCTGCTGTATATGTAATTGAATTTCGTATTCTTTATTTAATGAGACGAAATCGAGATAAATAATTGCATTTTTTTTTGTATTATTTAAAATACAACAATTCTCGAACATAATGAAATATTAATCAAAATGTAAATAAGCTACGAAGTAATTCCGATATTTAAATCGTGAGAATAAAGAAAAAACATTACAAAATAAAATTTGAAATGTTTTTTTTTTTTCTAATCAAAATTTAAATCATTTCAAGAAGAAAAGCTATTCTCGTTCATTAATACGAGGTTCTATTTTTGAAAAGCCAACAAAATTCGTGTACAAAATTTTGAAAATAATTGTTCTCTGTTCCAGGCGGTATATGCTGGTCGTCCATAAGTAACGGACGCTGCAAGGAACTTTTGTCCCAGGACGTAACTCGCCAGGAGTGTTGCGCCTCGAACGCCGCCGCTGCTACGGCTTACTCCGAGGAGGATCTCGACAGTGGGAGTCTCTTCTTTTGGAGGGTTCTCGGAGGTGGTGTACATTGTCGGCCATGCAGGGGTAAGAATCTTTTAATTACATTTCAAGCCATAAGATAATCATAATAACGCTAAAGAGATGTAATTAAAAATCACCCTACGAAAAAAGAATTAATAGCAACGAAGTTGCTAATTAATTCAGGATCGATAATTCGTTCTATAAGACGACGATTGTTCTTATTTGAGAAAAATAAAATATTAGTTTTCAAGGATTTGAATGTTAATTAATTTGCTACAAAATCACGATCACTAATTACTTAATTTAATTTATTTATTTTTTAATTGATTTTTGTAATTATCTCAAATAGTCCATCGATTAATTCTCAATGCAATTAGATTGAATCTAATTGGATCATTAGCAAAAAGAACGGGACGTTTTCATTACGAATTAGGGCATGGGATAAATTGAGCATCGACTGTATTATAGATACATCCTTGATACATTTTCGCACTCTTTTATTTGCAATACCACAGAACATGGTCTGTGGTCAGAGATACCTTGGATTAAATCAGGTACATACCTTCGTATAAAAAAAAAAACTAATGGAAACGAAGCAATCTTGATTGTAAAAAATTAAGGGGCCAGTCCACTTTGGAGCCACGAAAAAAAGGCTATTTTCACGATTTTTTTTTGAGGATTTTAAAAAAGATATGAATATAAAAGTTGTTGGGCTTGATAAATAAAGTCTTGAAATACATAAAAAAAAAATTAATTCATTTTTATTCATTTTTAAGTACAAAAACTATAGTTTAACGTAACGCCTCAAAAATAGGTGGGCTAGGTAGCTCCATCACAACTCGGCAACGGCTTGTCTGAAACAAAAAATCAAAGTCCATTAGATTCAGTATGACACCAGCTACAAAATGACCCTCGGATATAAAGTTTTATCAAAAAATGAAAAAATGGCAGATGAAAAACGAAAAAAGTAAAAAAAAACGCGTTTTTTCGTAGTTTTTCACAAAAAAAAGAGCAAAAATCAAAATTTTAAAACCATCGAGGGTCATCTTATTGCGAATCATGTTTACAATATGTGGTTCAAATTTCAAGAGAATCGGTTTATTAGTTTTAGAGATACGATGGAGCTAGATTTTGAAAACGTTGTTTCGAGAAAAACGCGTTTGAGCGCGCTATACGCTCAGGTAGACGAAATGAGGTCCTGACGTTCAGGTAAAAAAAAAAAATACTTAGAGAGCTCGGATTTTCATAAAATTTTGACACAATGTTTCTGAATGTATGTACTTTCGAAAGCAGTAAAAAAAATTGATTTTTTGAAATTTTCAAAGTGGACTGGCCCCTTAAGATATAATCGGAGACTAAAATGAATGGGATCATGATTTTTTTTTAAATAGTTAACAATGGAATGTCAATAAAGTCAATTTAAGATTATTTTAGAGAAAATATCAGTGTACTCAATCCAAACTCTTAATTACGAAACAATAAATTTTATCTTTCAAGTGAAAAACGTTAGGACGTTGAAAAAGTCAACAAAATATTCATAATTATTAACGATTTTCGTGTAAAAGCCATGAAATCAAGTTCACATCTTGAGGATTAAAATGATTGCAGAAAGTTGCGCAGAAGTACGATGCGAGGAGGGTAAAAAGTGCGTTGTCCGAAGAGGACGACCCCGTTGCGTATGCAGCCCGGAGTGCAAAGCTCCTCGAGGTGGAGGTCCGGTTTGTGGTACCGATGGTCGAAGTTACCGAAGTCTTTGCAGACTGAAAAAGAGAGCCTGTAAAAAGGGTAGCCACGAGCTCACGGTTGCTTACAACGGCTACTGCCAAAGTGAGTACCGATCTCGTACATATTTTCGTAAAAAAAATTTGTCATCTTAATAATTAGCTGTATAATAGTAATTGTCAAGAAATATGCTTAGTTTTGGGCGTCATTTTACTCGTCAATTATTTTTTTCTTTTAATGCTACTCCGTTGATTAATGAGTAATGAGTAAAAACGAGGATAACGAGAAACGCGAGGCAAGATCATTCCTAGGGAATTATTCTCGAGACCGCGATTATAATGAACGAGAAGATCTTGTCTGTCTCACCCTGACGTTACGTAGTAAGAATGGGAGAAAGAGAGAGAGAGAGAGAGAGAGAGAGAGAGAGAGAGAGAGAGAGAACGAACGTTGTACTCTGACAGCGCATTGCTGGTCGCTGCGCTGGTCAACCGCAGTAATTCGATATCCTTTGCCAGGTTTCGCCGTCACAATGCTTCTGTGTGTAGTCGAGACTCCAATGAAGCCTCAATTGTAACGCGAGGCGACACTTACCGAGTCTCACCATGTCTCTCTGTTTCTTAAGCCCTATCTTTTTTTTTTTATTTTTTTTTTTTGACCAGACTCTCGACCGATTTCAAACGGCATATACGAAGGATCGAGTTTCGATCCTCATTCTCGATTAATCATGACGAATAAAGACCTAAACGCGCGCGTCATCAATGCAACGAATTGTCTTGCAGAAAAATATTTTATTTCACGGAGAAATACTTTTGAGCATTGACACAAGAATAGTTGAAACAAATTTTCATCTATTCCGATTTTATTCGAAAGATAATCAGAATCAGAAACAAACTGTAACCAGTTCCAGAATAAGGTCGTAGATAATACAGTATTCCAAAAGTGCTGTTTCAGTTTTTCAGGGTAAAAAGATCCCGCGATTCTAAGGAGAAAAGTCTCTATCCATTTTTTTCTCCGATAAACCAATTGTGAGATTTGAATGAATCAGTGATAGCCAATCCGGTTCACCGTTGACAGAGAGCGTAAAGTGGGGAAAACGTGCCCCGCCTATTTAGCCACAGGGCATAGGCTCAAACATAATCGCACTACGCAAGCGACTCCCACTTCTTCTTATCAATGCACCGAATTAGCTATCAATAATTAATCAATATCTTAACAGCGGTCATTCGAAGAGAAAAAAGAGTAAAGACTTTTCGTCGCAGAATATCGCTATCTTATTATCTCGTTAGACATTACATTTGGTATACTCTGTGTACTGGTTCAATGTAGCAGCAATGACTATACTGATACAATGTAGCAAGACTCGATAATATTTGTTTTTTTTATTTTTATTTTTATTTTTATTTTGATTTTTTTATTTTTTTTATTGCATGAATTGGCGATCCACACTAAGCATGTGACCCTAGTGGATTTCTGAAAAATTTCTGTTGGAGTGCAAAACAGCTGTTTTTTTTTTTTGGTAACACGATGAAAATTTTTAACGATAATCGATGAAAATGAGTGAGAATAAAATAAATAATGATAGAATAAGTAATGTTATAACGAGTAACAGTAGAATAATTGTTGAATGAGCAGCTATCACCGCTAAATGTAAGCAGCTCTCATAAGATGCACTCCAATAGCGCCATTTTTTCGAGTGACTCAAGCGCCACCATCGGTAATGTGGATCGCCAATTGTATTTTCAAGATCAAAAGACTTGCGATAAAATACCTGATATTTTTGTTGTTGCGATGAATACCCTGCGACAAAGTAGGTATGCCGTGCCTAAAACGTACTTATAGCTAATAATAAAACGACCAAGGAGTATGAATTGGGATTGAGCACAAAAACATCACTTCTCTTTCGGTACAGAATACATGTTAACAGTATTGTACTCGACGAAACTTGTAAATGACTAACTTTTTAATAAATATTTTCATATTAATTAAATTGCTGTTGATTAATACGATTGAATGAATTAATAAATTTGCAATCATTGAATTTGTATCAATAGTTCTTTAGCATTGGGTTTTAAACTTAATTCCTGCGGTTTTTCAATAATAACAAAAAAATTATTTATAGTTTACGGTATATTCCATTTTATTCGAAGTATTGTCCTTCAGAAGCTACGACCTTTTCCCAGCTTTCACGCAACAAATGGATTTCACGCCAATAGAAATCGTTGCTTTTTAAGGCGATCCATTCATCGATCCATTTTTTGATATCTTCAAAAGACTTGAAATGCTGTGATGACAAATCATTCTGAATTGCTCGAAACAAATGATAATCAGACGGTGCTATGTCCGGTGAATACGACGGGTGACCTAAGACTTCCCAGTTCATGTCCTTTATATACTTTTTTACGGTTTCTGCTATATGTGGCCGAGCATTGTCATGGAGCAAAATTAGTGTGTTATGACGTTTGGCGTACTCAGGCCGCTTTTTTCTCAATTCCTGGTTTAGTTTCATTAATTCACCCGGTTTCAGCAACTCGTGGTACACCATGCCTTCTTGATCCCATCAAACACACAGCATTACCTTTTGAGCATAAATATTGCGTTTTGGCGTTGATGGACCTGGTTCACCCAGCAGTACCCACGCTTTTTTTCGTTTGGGATTTTCATAATGAACCCATTTCACATCACCAGTCACGATTCGATATAAAAATGACTTCTTTTCGCATTGTTCAAGCAGCAATTCACAAATCGTTTTTCGCTTTTCGAGTTTGTCTCTCGTTTAATTGTCGTGGTAACCAATTTCTCGCTTTTTGAACCAGTCCAAGATTATCTAAACGTTTGCTAACAGCCATTTCAGTAACGTTTAGTGTATCAGACAATTCTTTAAGGGTCTGACATCGATCTTCAGTAAGTAAGGCCTCCAATTCTTCATCTTCAATTTTTTTCGGCTGTCCTGGACGTTCTTTGTCTTTAAGGTCAAAATCGCCACTTTTGAATCATCTAAACCAATCTCTGCGCACTGTCTCAGATAGAGCATGTTCACCATAAGCTTCTTGAAGCAAGCAATGACTTTCAGCAGCACTTTTTCTTAAATTAAAGCAAAAAAGCAAAGCTTCCCGCATTAGTCCAGTCACCTTAGCAAAAGTCCTATTCAAGAGACCCAGCCTCTGACCAATTTTTTTATAGGTTGTTTGGACCTATAGGAATATAACCCTGAGTTTTCTTAAAAATCCGAGCTGCATTTTAGCAATAAAAAATTATTGAAAATTAAAAAATCGATTTTTTTTAGTTATTTTTTTTGGAACGCGTCCTATCGAAAAAAGTTTCGAATAAAAGTTGTTCATCATAACGTCCTCTATAAAAAAGGGCCTATACAAAAATGAGCTAGCATTGTTAATTAAGCAGTTAATTGCAAATGAAAAAAAAAATTCTCAATTTCATTTTTGCAATCGCAATCGATTGTTTATCAACATATCGGTTTGAAGTTCATACATGATGTAGGGGAGCCGAACCCCAAGAGAATCGTGCAAGAATTATCGATCTGCGAGATATAGTTTAGCAACAATCTGCGATCATCGAAAAAACTTTGGCATTCAATAGAATTACCTGACGAAGGCCCACAGCGTAGAAAAAAATTGAGGAGCTTTGTGTCATCGTGCACAAGCGATATGGGAAAAAAACATTGTTTTCGTTGAAAATAAATACTGTTTTTTGACGATTTTCGATTTTTGCTTATAAACAAATAGCAATTCTGACCAAAGTTACAAAGATATCCGGAAAATTCTTCATGAATTTTTGATTTTTTTTTTTTGAACACCTCGATGGCCGTAATGGAAAAATCTGAAAAAATTTCCAAAAATACAGTGTCAAATATAAAAAATGTTGGTGTAAAATTCATAATGTCTGGGCTTTTGCTTCAACCCGTTTTTTAGCTTTCTGAGCAAAAAAAAATGAAAAAAATAAGAAGCAGAGGTCAATTTACTGTTTTACGCTTATTGTTAGTGCAATTCGCACCATTTCCAAATCCCTAATTAGGGTTTTTGTCAACCATGATAAAAAAAAAAATCGAAAACTACAAAATACACTTTAGAAAAATCGGAGAAATTTTTTAAAAAATCTAGTATTATGCATACGAAATTTCGAGCAACAGTCTACAGTAAATTGACCTCTGCTTCTTATTTTTTTCATTTTTTTTTGCTCAAAAAGCTAAAAAAACGGGTTGAAGCAAAAGCCCAGACATTATGAATTTTACACCTATATTTTTTATATCTGGCAGTGTATTTTTGGGAATTTTTTCAGATTTTTCGATTACGGCCATCTGGGTGTTCAAAAAAAAAAATTCAAAAATTCATGACGCGCTCAAATTTATTTTGAAAAATCTGAAAAAAATTGTAATTACTTGATAGAGTGAGAGTAATGATAGAAAAAATCGAGAACCAGATTTGAGGGGTCGAGGGTCAGACCCAGGTCGAATTGGTATGGAATGCCCCATATGCTGTTTCGTCGGTCCAAAACTTGACATTTTTGATATTATAAAAAAAGTAGTGTGTAAAAAAAGTAGTGTGAATTCATTCTCGAATACTGAATATTGAAAGTTATGTCCAATAATTCAACACAGTATAGTCTTAGTGTTACTTCTATAAAAATAATACTAGTTACCCCATCTCATATAAAACAGTGGGAATTCAGTTTAAAACTCAATATTTTTAATTCTAATGGTACTTGATTTAATTTGGGAATGTGTAGAAGAAAAAGTAATAATTGACGAGAAAATGTTCCGCAAATCGCACACATGTGGGAAATTATCATCGCGAATAATAACGTGTAAAGTGTCAAGCAGGTTCATGCGCGAGGGTGCGCTGCGGCCAGGGTCGAAGCTGCCTTCTCGACCAAAATCTGAGCCCTCACTGCGTGAAGTGCGCCAGGAGGTGCCCTCAGGCGTCTCATCAAGTCGCCGGTGCACGACCCGTTTGCGGAGCCGACGGAAACACATACAAGAGTGCCTGCCACCTGCGACTAGCAGCCTGTCGCGCTGGCCGGGCCATTCCGGTCGCGTATAAGGGTCATTGCAAACGTAAGTTTTTACAAACAAATTTCAACTTTACAACCTTAAATGGAGTAATTTAATGACATGATAAATAAATATGCAAGTATTGCGAAGTAAAAGAGACTAAAGGAGTCATTTGGCAGAGTCTAGGTCTCACTAAAATCTTGTTAACGTTAGTAAAAATGAATTTTACATTATTTTAATAATTTAATTGACGTAATTGTTTATTTATCAGTCAATTTTCCTTATTTTACTCTTGAGAAGAATCTTTTCATACAGAATAAAAGTTATTTTAATTCTCGAAAAACCCACCGCAAGTGGCTACGAAGAAACTTTGTTTCATCGCGGAGTTATATAGCTTATCAAATCTACAAAGTGATTCCGGTTCACGCGTATCGAATGCGCATAGAAAGTGTTAAGAAGATCGCGTTTTGAATGATGCTTTAGTCGGCATTGGGTAGCTCGACTTTAATAGCGCACTGACTAACAGCGTTGAACTACTGACCCAGACCGAGGGCAACCCCTTGATTAATTTGCAACATACGCCGGCGCGAAGGGACTCTTCTTCCATTTGCACATCCGCTTTGTCTGGGAAATTTCCGACGAATATGTAATGCGTCCGTAACTGAAACTACTCGGCATCAATAGCAGTTTTGCGAAAACCTCAAAACTACATCTTAAGAATCCCGTAACTTTTGCAATAAACGCAAACTCTTAACCAAAGAAGAAATGAACTTTGGGTACTTCATGATTTTAGCTGTTTTACGATAAACGAAAAATGAAATAACTCAAGAATCTCGTCAATTTATTGACTCCATCATATACTTTCTCATATTCAGTGAGACATCCTTATCGCTGGAATGCACGAAATACATCAAACCCTTTCTGGGAACAATGATAAAGGTTTAATACGGACGAGACGTGGAATAACAAAACGTGTTGAGTCCAATGCAGTGGACGGATTTAAAAATAGAATTTTAAGGCGCGTCGATAAAGCCCCCCTCGGCCCTCTCCCTCTCGCCGCCTCCTCTTCCGCACTCTCCCTTCCGCGAGTTTTTTTAGCCCCGCGCGGAGGTGAAGATTGCCGTCTGGGGGAGGAGAGGGGAACTGTTGTGGTGGCTGCATCTTAAAGAGGACACGTCCTGCGGACGGGTACACGCACACATGCACGCAAAGAAGCCAGAAGAAGCCCTTTTTCGCCGAACGAAAACATGTTCTCCTCCCTGTCTGTATTGTGAAAAAAGAAGAAGAAAGAGAAAGAGTAAGAAATGCCCATGGCTTTTGCAACAAAATTGTGGGCCTCATTGTTATCTCTTCTCTCTCTCTCTCTCTTTCTCTCCCCCTCCCTCTCCCCCCTCCCCCTTTCTCTCTCTCCGTCTCTCTCTCTCCCTCTCTCTCTCTCTCTCTCTCTCTCTCTTTCTCTCTTGATATATTTCGTTTTCTCTTCCTCACTCTATAATTTTGTCCTTTTTCTGTCTGTGTATCCCCCTCCCTCTCCCCCTCCCCCGCCAGGTTTTACCGAAATCTCGTTCGCAGGTGTCGTAATCTTTTTACGACGCGAGAGAGACAATGATATATATCTGTGACTTTTTTATACCAAGACAGGCCCTCACGATTTTAACGAAAGGAACGTAGAAGGAGAAATGCTCACTTTGATAATGGGATCGGGAGAGAAATGGTGAAATTGAAAGGGTAACTTCTTCTTCCCCCTCCATTTTTTCTTCTCTCTCTCTCTCTTTTATCCTCCACCCATCTTATGTGCTTTTTTCTCTTTCTTTCTCTCTCTCTCTCTTATAGGGGGGAAATAAGTTTGAAGAAAGAGTGGGAGGATGCCGAAAATAAACCCGCAGGAGTGAAGAGGCGCCTCCGGGCACGTCGACGTGTAAACATCGTATAAACTGGTATGCGGGAATGCAGAATGCATCGAACCAGCTCCCCAAAGAGAGAAAGAGAGACGATCGACTCTTTTACCACAACCACGATCTCCTCGTATCGCAAATATATTCATATCAGCCTCTCTCTCTCTCTCTCTCTCTCTCTCTCTCTCTCTCTCTCTCGCTGTTTGGAAAAAAACTTATTACGTGCCCGATTCGCATATCGCTGAATACGTCGATTATACGCAGACCCATGAGCCAAAAGTTTTTACCGTTTCACCGACGAGAAATAGCTTTATAAATCTCTCAAACGTTTCCCACCTAATCAACCTATTTTTAACCATAAGCCTCTCGAAATTGATCCTACATTTTCTCACGTTATTTCGAAAATTCGCAAAAGCATTTTTCATTCTTCGAATCATTAGAAAAAAATTTTAACTCATTTTTTGTACCAATAGTTTTGACATTTTCACGAAAAATAGTAGAAAAATACAAACACGATCGAATGAGATGACAACTAGAATATTTATGAATGTACGAATTTCTTAAAATAATCGCCTATTGTTTTTTTAATTGTATACTCAAAGGTTTAAGATATGCCCCAATTTAAATAATTCGTTAAATAATGATTCGTTTTGAATATTTTTTAACATATAAAAATGGTTCGTTCACCTTATCTGCATGTGTTAACAAATATGCGCGATAACGATACGAGATAGTAAACGAGAAATTATCATACATAAATACACGTATTTATTTTATTTTTTCCAATGGACACCTGTGGCATTAATTTCACATAAGCCTATGACACAAATTACTTCATAAGTAAATTCTCCAAAGGTACTACACCGTATAATATTATTTTTTTTCGCACGTACATGCTCTTTTATCCGAGTCTGTACTTAGGGAGTTACATGGGTTTTGAAGAGCAAAAAAAAACATATTTTCTCTAATTTTTTTTTAAATATAATAAAAGAATTTTTTTATTCAAGCTTTAAGCATATAAAAGAACAACATTTAAACAATATTTTTTAAAATTTTCATTCAGAAATTTTGAAAATTCAGCCGTTGAGAACTGGTTTTCGGAGACCTTTTAGAAAAAAGTATCCTCGCGATGGTCAGGATAACTCATGATAGCTTTATCTGAAATCAAAAAACCAAATATTTTCTATTAGTAGATAAGTATAGCTCGTGATTGAACGAAGGATTTAAAAAAAAAAAATTGAAATTTGAATTTCGCGTAAAGTTGTATGCAAAACAGTACAATTTTCGATAAAATCTAGGCCTTGTAAAATAAGTTGTGATTAAAGAAAAAAAAATTCTTCGCTCAATCACTAATGAATTTTATATAAAATAAGTGCGCAAAATTTCAACAAGATCGGTGAATTACTTTTTGAGAAATCGTGTCGCATCGACTTAAAAAATAGTTTTAAGAAAAAAGCGATTAAGAGGTTTCGGAACAATTCTATTGTTTTCAAGCAAAGCGCCAACTTCACATAACAATATTTCGTCGAAAATAAATAGAAAAAGCCTGTTCGTTCGGTCGATGGGAGGAAAACTCACCGTTCTCGTTGATGAATAAACGAATAATTAATAAACCGTGTAGATGAATTATTTAATTTTTGGATACCGGAATTGCAATAGTATACTTAGTGGTTTGGCAGTTTTTCAATTAGTTTTTAACATTTTTTCTCAGTATTCCATTCGTAAAGCTGTCATTCACCAATGACCGTAGGCATCTCACCATGTTAAAAAGTGTTTTTTTGATATTTAATTTCACAAAAATGGTGTAGACGATCGATTTTAAATTTGGACGACACATCCAGTATATGTCAAAGAATATACTATGTAAATTTGAAGTAAATGGTTACATTTTGCTACTTATATCGAAACTCCTTAAAGTTTTAAGTAGGAATAAAACGGAGAATTTTTTTTTTTTTCAAATTACATGGAATCGTCGATTCCAGCCTCATAAAGCAAAGGTCCTGCTGCAGCTGCAATGTCCAGGACATCCTTTTGCTCTTGCCTGAAACGAATTCTTGCCCCTCGAGTCCCAGCCTCAGCTCTTTTCTCGGCTATGAGTATGCGATGTGCATCTTCTTTCCGCGCATATACTCGTGGCTATTTCGGCCAAGATTTATATTCATACCGTGCAAAAAAATTCCTAGAGCTGAGATTTCTTTGTTGAATGTGCAGGCAGCGATTAAGGGGCCAGTCCATTTTGGAGCCACGAAAAATGGCTATTTTCGCGATGTTTTTTTGAGGATTTTATAAAAGATATGAATATAAAAGTTGTTGGGTTTGACAAATAAAGTCTTGAAATAAATTAAAAAAAAAATTTAATTCATTTTTATTCATTTTTAAATACAAAAAATATAGTTTAACGTAACGCCTCAAAAATAGGTGGGCTAGGTAGCTCCATCACAACTCGGCAACGGCTTGTCTGAAACAAAAACATCAAAGTCCATTAGATTCGGTATGACACCAGCTACAAAATGACCCTCGAATATAAAGTTTTATCAAAAAATAAAAAAATGGCAGATGAAAAACGAAAAAAGTAAAAAAACGCGTTTTTTTCGCAGTTTTTCACAAAAAATAGGAGTAAAAATCAAAATTTTAAAACCATCGAGGGTCATCTTGTTGCGAATCATGTTTACAATATGTGCTTCAAATTTCAAGAGAATCGGTTTATTAGTTTTAGAGATACGATGGAGCTAGATTTTGAAAACGTTGTTTCGAGAAAAACGCGTTTGAGCGCGCTATATGCTCAGGTAGACGAAATGAGGTCCTGACGTTCAGGTAAAAAAAAAAAATACTTAGAGAGCTCGGATTTTTATAAAATTTTGACACAATATTTCTGAATATATGTACTTTCGAAAACAGTAAAAAAAAATCGATTTTTTGAAATTTTCAAAGTGGATTGGCCTCTTAAGTTTCCATAGTAAGTTCCGAGTATTCGATATTTATTATAGTTTTCCTAATGGAAATTGTCTAATAGGATGACATAATGGATATTTGGAACATCCTTTAACGTCGGAGCACTACCGCGATATTACGCTGTTGATGGTGAACGCATTCGCACACCGCTGCATGTCCTTGTCGCGTCCTTGCCATCCGGTCATTCACCGCATCGTCGGACGTACAGAAAATGCGTATGCATGAGAGAGAGAGCGAGAGAGAGAGAGAGACAGAGAGAGAGAGAGAGAGAGAGAGAGAGAGAGAGAGAGGGAAAGAGGAAGAGAAAGAGAGAAGGAAGCATAATGAAAGAGTTTGAGTGAAGCAGCGTTACACCCACGCAACTGGCATATTCGAGTTTGGGAACCCGAGCCGCGCGCGGCCTTTTACGTTTGCGATTCTTCTGAGAAGAGAAAGAGAGAACACTGAAATCCACCCCCGCCATCATCGGATACCTTCCATAAATAACTTCCCTCCTTCTTCTTCTCATCATTGACTTTATCGTTATCCGTCTCCTCCTCTTCGTATTTGCGAAAGTTTTCGTGTCGTTGAATGGTCGAATTGCGAACGAAGTATAAAAACGACGAGAGCATACATTCCCGGACTTTCTCCTGATCCGTTTCATGCAATTATTATTAATTATAACAAAGTGTGCAACGTCATAAAATTGTGAAGTAGAGAAAAGTCGAGTAAAGCCAGAACTCACTTCTTTAGCCACTTTGACAAGAATTTCATAGAAAAACGATAAACATCGTTCTTTGTTTGTCTAGATGTATCAATTTTTGAGAAAATAGCAGCAGCTTGAAGGTCGAAAGACAGATCGTCCCCCTTCGGGATCCCATTAGACTCGATATTCGAAAACCCCAAATTTAAAATCGTCATAATCCCAGGATAAATTAATATACAGAACTTTAATATGAAATGATTTCCCAGAGAATTTCGATAGACTTTGAAAATAAAATTGAATTCATCCCGATAGCCCAAATGATTCTAGCCGAAAAACGTTCTTAAAAATCCGCAGAAAAATGCAGAGGAGTATGAACAAACTGGCGATGAAAAATTCAAACGACAAACAAAGAGTTTTTGGGCCATCACTGACCTCGTACAACTTATATTATAACTGTTCTCATCGTAATTAAATGGTTATCGCGAAATCAAGTTAAAGGTTATCCCTGATTGGTTAAGATACGATTAAACTTGGGGATTCAAAAGGGAAGCTCTTTTAAGAGATGTAGATTCATCTGAGCCTGGCGGGATGAGATAGACCCTTGGATGACATTGTATATATCCTGTCTTCCTTGTCCTCTTGTCCGTGGTCAACGTCCACGACGGCGAAGACGTTGGTGCAACCAATGCAAACAAGGTTGAGCACCTTAAGGGGAAAAGAGAGAGGAGGCTTCCTGGCACGACTGTGCGCGAGGTATGCCGTTCGTTTCATCGCATCTCTCTGAACCCTTTGCCTCCCCTCTCATCCCCTTCTCGCTTCGGGCTGTTCGCAGGTTCTCTTCTTGCTTCATCCAGGGTTCTCAGCGGCTTCGCTGGTTCTTGTAACGCCGGTGCATTTACTCGTTCGTCTTTTTCTCTCGTTGTATATAGATGAGACGTTGTGCACTTATGGAATTTTACTAGTATTCAAAGATACAAGTATATAGTGAAGGAAACTTGACGATTCTCCTTTTCGTTGTCCAAGGGCTAAGTCTGTGGTGGACTGATGAAATGAAGTTATGGTTGAAGATTCATACCGACGTTATTTTTTCAACAGCAGGTCATTTTTTGTTCAGATTCAGTATTATTCGGTCTGTCAGCATATTTCAGAATAAAATAAGTTTCAGGGCTTAGAAATTTCTATTAAATCCATCGGTTACACTTCAAAACACGAAAGAACAAGCAGAAATTTCTATTCCCAGAATGCATTTCATGGTGTATAGATTGCTCATCGTTCACGTGACACAAACGCGATGCTTGGTTTCAACATGAAACATAATCATGTGAAAAGTTATGTGTAAGCGAAGAAAACGTAAATCGGTAGTAAACATTTCTCTAGTATGAGTTAGACACACATTAGGTGTTAGTTTAATGATTTATGATCTCTACATTTGGGTAAGATCAACATGCTGTCGATTTATTTACGACAAACGTGAATTTTATGGGTCGGATGATATTTCTAAAACCTTACGTACAGACTGTTCCAAATTTTATTTTGAAACTATACAGGATTACTGGACAACGATATTTCGAAGGAAAAAGTCTTGATAAACTTTTCGCTGTGATACATTTTTGAAGAGGTATTAAAAAAAAAAAACAGCCATTCAATGTGCTTTTCTTACTTCGCGCTATCAATGATGTTCTGGATTGGTTATTATTTATGAATTGAAATCCCGTAAACGGCGCCTAAGAGAAAAAAAATGAATAAGGACATTTTTTTGGACAATTTTGCGATCTTCGAAGCCTGAAAATCTTAAGGGTGAGTTTTAAAACACGCTGTATGTACAGAGGAGCGGAGTATACGGACATAAAACACAAGAAGACACGGGGAGCGAGGTCCGCGATTCCTCGTCGGGCTTAAGTAAGTCTCGCTCTTTCTCCCCTGTTTCTTTCTCACTTTCTCGGATATATCGCGAAGTGCGGCACATTAGACCTCTCTTGGGGGATTCTCCGGGACCACAAGTTCCTCGAGATGCACATGCACAAACGCCCTCCTAGCCCCGCAAACTGAGCAATCGTCTCGGTAACCAGCTGCACCAGCATCAGCATGGCATATATGTGTAGACGGAGAAAGAAGGGAGAGAGAGAGAGAGAGAGCGAAAGCAGAGAAGAGAAGAGAAAACAGAGAAGAAGAGAGAAAGAGATGAGAGTCTCTCGCGGCTTGCACAAACGGTACGACGATCTTGTGGCGTTTCTGATGGTTGTGCGGAATCCAAGGGGTCGCAAAGACGACCAGCAAACTATCCCCGTCAGGAAATAAAGAGGATGAAAAAATAGAAAGAACAGCAATAATCCCTGAAAATGTTCTTTCTCGTCATCTCTTTTTCTACTTATCCACCTGTCAATGCTGCAAAGTAAAGAGTAAACGTATCAAATTAGTCAAGCATCTTGTCGATGTTCTTCGTGAACTAAGCCATCGACACGAATGTATGCGCTTAGGTAAATTGCATTACAAGTCCGTTCGTAAAAAAGTAAAAAACGAATCAGTAGACAGATTCGAAAATTGCCAAGTATCCATGGGTGTGATGGCGTGTAAAGTGCAGTTTGCTATTTTTCTTATTCTCTCGACCGTCCGGAATGTGTCTGTAGTGCAAACGATGAATGACGAAGAAAAGAGGAGAGTGCACGGCACACATGAACTCGCGCCCAACATTCAAGTAAATAAGTAAACAACGAAGACCCCTCTGATGTTCCCTCCTGTATCTTGGCTCTTATACAGTATACAGTACATACATATATATAAAATATATTTATATGAATATAGAAGTCTACGTTCTCCGGAAAAGTGTGTGAGGAAGATGAGCCCAGAGAGAGGTGTCGCAGTACAAATATAATGTACGCTCACTCGAGACTCTTCTGTCTCGCCGAAGGTGCGAAAGTCGTCGCGTTCGCAAATACCTGTCGCATCGGCGTGGACACATTTACACACACGCATATAGTCACAGATGCTTCATTGGACGTAAGCGCACAGAAGACGCGACAAGGACGACTCATCTCTCGCAGCTTGCACCGTGGTTCCGAGAGGGTCTCCTCTCCTTCCATAAGTTCGTTGGGAGATGCCCTTATCGTCTTCTTTCGAAACGAAAGACTGCCTCTGATAAGGGCAGAAGATAAGTATGAGCGGCACCGCCTTCAGTCATCAAGTGGCAGAGCACGTAACGGGAATGGAATGTAGAGCACCGTAAATTTGAGCCTAAAAGTTCGTTGTACCAAATCGATAAAGAATAATGTTAAACTGGCAAAGATTTTGATTCGAAATAGTCCAAATTGATTTAGAAGAACGTTTAGTTAGACACATCCATAATTCCAGTCTATGATAACCTTATGAGAGTAACGAAGACCTTAGGAGGCTTGGACGAAGTTCCATGTGCATCGGGGGAGCAGAGTCGGGAAGAGCAAAGACTTCTTCCGAGATGTCTGCGAACTTTTTACTGGTCGCAACTATTTCTATATACATGTATAGATGTATATAGATATATATTCTTTGCAGTAGACGCTACAGTCGTTCCAACGGGTTTTCGATAGGAGGACGTGGCGACGCACTCAATCTCCTTCCGCTCCTTATGCCCTTCCCCGTTTTTTTTCTCTCTTTGCAACACAGACAAGGCTCCATAGCACTTGCGAATGACGCGGAGCATCTTCTCGCCAAATTGTATCGAAAAAGTGAAGTGGTGAGTGAGGGGGATGGAGGAGAGCAAGAGGGCGGAGACTTGGAAGAGGTGCCGGTACACAGAAACACATACACAGCGGCATCTTTCTTCGTAATATATTGCACATAGTTTAACTTGTACCCAGGTAGCCGAAGATTCGTCTCCTTGATGCTGAGGGGGTTAGTAAAAAGTCAGCAGAGCTGCTGTTCTTGTATGGGTATGTTTCTGTGCGAGTACGTGTATTTATTCGCTCTGATGTATATGTACAAACGGCCGCGGGGGTGTAGTGTGCATAATAATAAGAAAATCTCTCCCTCTCTTTCTTTCCCTTTCGAGGTATCGATCCCACTCGCTTGTCAGTCGATTAATCACCCGGTGCACACCACACACACAGCACTCACGGCACTGGTGTGGTAATTGTAATAGGCCATAAATTACCGGCATCTTACAAGCCAACGCGCTCCACTCTATCTCTCCCCGCGAACACTTTTTCTCTCTTCTCTCTATCTCTCTATCTCTCTCTCTCTCTCACACACACACACACACATACACACACACATGCTCCACCTTCGTGAAGAACGTGAGGTACCGATAGAGAAAAAGAAGACGAGAAAAAGAAAAAAGAGGAGAAGAGTGTACCATCCTGGTGTGCATTATGTACCCCTTGAAACTTTGCCGATCTGTTATTTGTTGCTGTCACTGAGTTACCACGCGCGATGATGCATCGCGCATTGTACCCTGTTGAGAAAGATGAAGGGAGAATAAAAAAGACCTTAAGACCAAAAGGGTGAAAGAAGGACAACTCCAGACAATGTTACATCCTACAATGCTAGCGAATTGTAAGGAACGTTTTTTCTTGGCATTAATCTGTTTTACTTTCTTTATTCGACCAACTTTCTTCCGTTTGCTCTGATGTGTCAAAGATCTTTGAAGGAGAAGTCGAGAAAAAAAATTCACACAAGTTTCGATTGCAATCTTTTTTCTCTTTAATTGTCTGTTATAAATATTTTACAAATTCTTCTCTAGATCGACTTTAATGTCGTTTCGGCTATTTAGCATCGTCGACGTACGCGGGACACTTGAGCTCTCGTAACCTCAGTAGCACACAGAACACAAGATCTTATCCGGCGTTGGGATTTTTCGTTAATTAGCCGAGGGAAGCTCCGCGGGTACACACAAATGTACTGTGCTCCGAGAGCTCGAATCAGGCTCGCGAGGGACATGGGGATGTTTTTTTTTTTCTCGGTATTTATTCGCTCGTAGATTCTCAGACGATTGATCGACTGCTAACGTATCTATTCAATGTCAATGCCAATTAATATCGGTCGTCCACATGGTCAATCACGAGTCCAGAGTCCAGCGTAAAAGGAACCCTTGTAAGAATGTATATGGTTCCGATGTTATCGAAGAATCGAGATTGCGTTTTTTGCATACATATTTACTTGATTTATTTTTTTGCATACATTTGCATTTTTATATTATCGATGTTTTGTAATACCGCTTGTTGCTATAACCGTGAATTTTCTTTTCACAACCTGAAGTATCAAGCCAATTTATTAGCTCGAAATTAGAAAGTAAATGAGTCCATAATTGTCCATGTATCATTTCAAATCTCGGTACACAAATGTATCAAAAATTGACCAATTAAATATTTTTCTAGTATACATCCTATAAATCTGAACTTTTGCTGCCCATGGACTACATTCACCGCTGATTTAGCGCAGGCATACTAGAGAATAAACTTTCTTTTTTTTTCTTCTTGAGGACTTTGTTTCCCTAATGCGAATAGTCGGATAAATTCCTCGCCGTTTATGTGGTATCATTTGGTATTAGCTTAACCATACACATGCCATTTCGCCTCGAGCTCCCCCGACGTTGCGAATTGGTACTACTGCATATAGCAGCTATTATAGTTCGGTATACAGAGCATATTATATCTCTACCTTTCACCACGCGTGCCCAACGGCCCAGAAAACTAACGCATTCCCTGGCTCCGATTGCAAATAGTTAATAAGCGTTTTCTCTCTACCGCCAACGATCGACTACTCGCTATATATACATATAGAAAATTCAGAGAAGAAACGTTGCTTGTGTTGCATATTTGCTGTTGCTGCTGCTGCTGCTGTTTCGGCCAGGAAAAGGCAGTAAAACAACAGCTCCGGGGCTACCGTAAACGCGGAAACGATTTAGTATCTTCGCTACTTGATCGCACAAATATTTGTGCATATAAATACGTTGTAGGGATAAAAAGGATAGAGTAGTAGCAGGCGATATACTTATTTTTCATTTACTGAGAGAGAACATTCATAATAGGGCAATAGGAGAAGATGGGACCTGAAGCCTTTTATAGGCGGGCAACGGTACTGGGCTTACGCGAGAGCGCTCTGCTCAAAGCCGTCTAGCGGACGGTTGACGAAGCATTGAATGTTCGAGCAGTTAATTTATTACGTTCCGTGATAAATTCCCGTAGGATTTTTTATCTCAAAGACCTGACTTTCCTGAACATATTAGGAGCTTCATCTTTAACTTTGTTTTGACAACCCAAAAAATTTTCAACGTTTTTCAATCAGACGCAAATGCCAATGTATACAGGAGTTACTTTCTCACGAAATTTGTATTAACGGGAAGACGTGGCAATGTCTTCAAGTTTCTTGTATCTTTTCTTCTCTTCTAGATTCCATTCCATTAAGTTCTAGGTCTTGTTACGAGTGGTACAAGATTACGATCCTATTTTCGAGGCTCCCGAAGCTTTCTCCCTCTGTACTGTCTTACATAAGTCGCAGGTGGCTTTGGGCGTGTTTGCAGAGCTCAAACGGGAGACACCACAAAGCGGGAAGAGTTTGAGATCGAATGAGAGCACACTCAGCTCGTAAGGGTGCACAAATTTAGTTCTTGGCATTAAGAGTGATTCTCACACCGACTCTAAACTACTTTCTAATTATTCCGTAAATGTCACCATTCAGCCCAATCAATGCCACGTTTTTATTGCTCTTTGGTGGATCTTCAATTTATTATAGTTCGTATCGATGAGGTAGTCTTTTCAACATTTTCGTAATAATTTACGATCATTTAATTATTTACCATTCTACAAATTCGCAATTTTTATGAGCATCAATTAATCAGAATTTCGTTAGCAATTAGTTCGTTCTCTCAATCAAAAGCTGGTCATTGATATGTCCTTGTGGTTATTGATACCACGATGTGGAGGATGTTAGATTTTTAAAAAATTTCAAATCAGTACAAAGATTATCCTTTATCCGTGCTCTTTGCAATCGTGTCTATTCTCTCGTGCGCATTGAATGGAGTATTTATTCTGGTTGGCTGTGGATACATCGCAACGTGATGCACAGAGTACGCGAGCATAACAGTCGAGTATATCCAAGTTACTATAAGAGTAAGGGGATATTATAATACCTCAAGAACCTCATGAACGACGGTATGCGATAGTCCTACGCATTCCGCGAGCATTCAACTTCTCTCTCCTTCTTATTTTTTATTTTAAAAAAATTTTTTACCTTCGGCGTTCTCTGTACTCTGCTATATGAATCATAAATCATAAGAGAACCCGCGTGCGCGTTGTATACTCGCGCGACGCGTTTATCCGCGCGCGAGCGCGAGCGCAGCGTCTCTCCTCACCAGAAGGGAGTGCATTCTTACCGGGAGAAGAGGAGAAAAGTCGTGACTTGCTCTCGGCATCTCCGCGTTACGAAGAATTCTCTTATTTTTTCTCGGGACGCGAAAGAGCTTTTGGAAAAAGAAAATCGCAAAATACTCTCCGACTTGTACATTAGGCATTTATATATTATATGGCGGATGTAATAGCAACGCTTTTTAAACTATTTTTCTTATGTACCACGTGACAAGATTTTTTATCAAAAAAGGATACAACGTATCTCGTATCTTTTATCTAAAACTGAATACAATAGAAGCTTAGGATATGTTAAATATATAGGGAGTCCTAAAATTCGATCTCAAGGCATGGAGAATACTTGGATCTCAAATAAGTTTGTATATACATAAAAATAGTGCTAATTCATTGTCTCGTTGGATGCGCATTGGATGAGATATTCATACGCAAGGAAAAGCTGCAAAAAATTGGAAGACCTGTAACAGTTTTATAAATTTACCCACGAACAAAGAAAATGATGTAAACATTTGTCAAAATAATGGTGAAAATAATGTAAAAATGGTAAAAATAAGTCAAAAATCATAGCCCGAAGGCATGAGTACTACAAAAATTCATAAATTATTACAAATAAACTATTCGTCATCCGAAGCAATCGATGTTTCGATATTCAAAAAACGAAACTCACTCGTAAAAATACATTGAAAAGTTATGACGCACCATGATTTAATAATTTCGGATTAACATGCAGCATTTTAATGGAAATCCTGCGTTCGACGAGTCCGGCCAGTTGTTTATATTATGGTGTTATAGGGACGTGTAATTTATTATTCTTTTATATATGTATATATATGCGTGTGTATAGAGATACAGACGCGTATATATTTACAGAGGGTCAGTGACAAACGAGGATAAGTCGCGTATTTACTGCAACGTGTGACTATTACATCTATTATAACATATATATATATATATACATTGACACACACAAGAACGGAGGGATAAGGAGAAGGGAAACTATTATGGAATGCGTTAATATGCGATGGGTGATGAGAGCAGTGAAGTGAGGCAATGACCTCTCGGATCGCCATATTACATCGTCTCGTTGAGCGATAAATGTCGAGATCGTTGGGGGGTCACCAGGCGACTTTGTGACCTCGTTATTATGGAGAGTAATTGTACTTCCGATTTTTCTTTCGTGCGACAACCGCATCGTGTTAGTGTCATCTGTACGCTTAGCTATACAGGCTGCTCAAACACGAAATTTCAAGGCTACAACTTACTCGTGCCAATGACCGTAACTCAAAGAGAGAGAGAGAGAGAGAGAGAGAGAGAGAGAGAGAGAGAGAGAGGGGGAGGGGAGGGGGACGAAAAAAGAGCAACAGAGAGAGATCCGTACGGAGTACCCAATTTGTCTTATTACGCATCGTAATATATTGGGTCGTACATGTACCTACAATAGTCAAGATATTACGCTCAAGATGGTTTGAATTACAACGTCGATCTCGTCCGTTCCAACACTGCCTGCTCTCCTCAATCCTTGACATCGTGACATCATGTTGAGAGTCTCGCATCATCTTCTTTCTCTCTTTCTAATCCTCCCCCCCTCTCTCTCTCTCTCTCTCTCTCTCTCTCTCTCTCTCATGTCAATGCCACCGAAAGGGTTCACAGACGAGCAACGACCCACATCCCAGATGCTGTCTCTTCCTCCCCTCCCTTCCTCCTCCTCCCTTGCTCTCTCTCTCTCTCTCTCTCTCTCTCTCTCTCTCTCTCTCTCTCTCTCTCTCTCTCTCTCTCTCTCTCTCTCTCCCCCCCCTCTCCCTCTCTCCCCCTCTCCCTCTCTCCCCCTCTCTCCCGCCCCCCCTGTCTCTCTCTCCCTCTCTCCTTCTCTCCCTCTCTCCCCCTCTCCCTCTCTCCCCCTCTCTCCCGCCCCTGTCTCTCTCTCCCTCCCTCCCTCTCTCCCTCCCTCCCTCCCTCCCTCTCTCTCCTCCCCCCTCCCCCCCCCCCCCTCTCTCTCTCTCTCTCTCTCTCTCTCTCTCTCTCTCTCTCTCTCTCTCTCTCTCTCTCTCTCTCTCTCTCTCTCTCTCTCTCTCTCTACTCAGCTATGAACGCAATCAGACGTACGTATACCGCTCATCTCTTTCCCTCACTCTTTCTCTCTTCACCAAATTATTTCCTAAATGGTCTAAACAAAGTCTCAGAAAGATTCAGGATGTTGGCTATTTTGAAACAGTTCTGCAATGGGAAACGAGAAGCATTACATGGCTTCGATATATAGCATGAAAATGTCTGGGTCATTCTCATACACATTTAAAATATATAAAAAATCTGGTCATAATTAAGCGAGGTGCGCAAATCTACAGCTCGTGCTCGAAGGAAAAGTCTTTCATAATTTTTCTCTCCGATGCACCGTTAATGGGATATCGACTGGATTGGAGACGACCAATCTGGTGCGTCAATGATAAGAAATGGGAGTGGCAGACATGATGTCTATTCGCTGTAACTCAATGGGCGAGACTCCCTCCTCCGCTCCACGTTTTCTCGTCTCGAAGCACTAAATTAGCTAGAACGATTTAACAAGAACTTTTCCCATATTGTCTCGGAGAAAAAAAAGGAAAAGAACTTTTTTCCGCTGGCGTTCTCACGATTTGCTTACTTTGTCGAGCCTGGATTTGGCTTTTGAATTACTCTGTATACTTGCAGCACTATTCGTTGCTCCAGGTTCTAGCTGGTCTCTCTGTGCATGGTTCTCAAGTTATAGTGACCAACCGATCTCGATAAGTCCCTAAACGATTCGCACAAACTCAGTTAAAGAGAGAGAGACAGAGAGAGAGAGAGAGAGAGAGGGAGAGGGAGAGAGAGATAGGATAGAACGAGAGATAAAGAAAGAGACAAGCGAATGTTATGATCGTGGTACGTCGGTATGTTAAACGGCTGAAACATGTATTTATCGCAACCGAGCCCGACTCAACACTGGTTTGTTTGTCACGATGATAAAAATATAATGTTCAATTGATGAAACCGACCTCCTATGAATCTGATTCAAGAGACACACATATGTATACGGGCAGCCAGTTGGTTCGATCTGTAGGGTCGAGAACCCCGTCAGCAGTCTTTCTCTCTCTCGCTCACCAATTCTTCTCCATCGTGAGACACGCTTTTTCTAATCTTGTTTTTCATCACCGATTACATACTACGAACATGCTGGTGCACATTGACCGTACAATACGCCGCTTGTCACTCGTACTTTAGGGCGATACATATAGCAATTCTTTTGTTCGTTCGAGAATTATAATTTAACAAATTCACGTGTCATCCTGCTCAAATAAATACACGCATACACACACTGAAGTAAAGCACGTTCTTCCTGATTACAAAATTATTTTCCGGCCTATGTAACGAGACTTCTCTACTAATATTATCCACGTGGAGTAACTTTAATGAATGTTGAAAAACATCGAATGATACGTATATATCCGTCACTGTGGGACAGACTGCACGTGTCCCAACCAGAGTCCATTATATTCTCTTGGCCTTGAAATTGTACTTTTGTGCCATTTGATCCTTCTAATCCCATACTTCTTCGCACGTGTTATAATAAAATTATTTCAACGTCTTTTATTCAATTAATATTTCAAAATAAAAAAGTTAGTCATAGTTCCGAAGTAATTTTTCGATTTATACATTTAGCCGAAAACTTTTAGACACTTGTTTTGGTTTTTAGAAAAAAGCTCCACTTTTTTATATTAAATTTCGCCTTTCTCGCCCTTTATTTTAAATACGCCCTTTCTCTAGATATAAATATAATCGCAAATGAAGAAATGATTTATACTTCTAAATTCACTCGAGAAACACGTTAATGTTTTTCTTATCGCCTGCCTCCTTGTAATTGTTGCAGAAAATGCAGACTGTACGACGATTCGATGTCGGGAAGGGCAAACATGCCTGACAGAGATGAGCTCGGGACGTCCAAGATGCGTAACGTGTACCTATCGTTGTCCGCGAAAACGCGAGCGAATTCGGGAGCGAAATCGAGATCGGGTTCGAGATCGAGATGCTGGAGTAACGTCGCTACTGTGCGCTACGAACAACATAACTTATCCGAGCTGGTGTCACATCGTCAAGGACGCCTGTGTCACAGGCTTTGTCCTGGAGACTCGACACGCCGGTCCCTGCGACGCCTACGACACGTCCTTTTACGTTGGTGAGTTATTATATTACAAGACTGGGAGAAGCATTACTCGATTTTCCTTTCTTCAATAATAATAACACTCTTTGATACAAGGTGTTACAAAATTGATAGTAAAAATGTATAGAAGTGTTAAATCGTGAGATTCCGAATAGAAAACTTCTTAGTCATGTTTTTCTATGCTGTACCGTTGACGAGAAATCAACTAAATTCAAGTCTGCGAATCCGGAGCGCGGACGAGAAGAAGAGAAAGTAGTGGGGGGCGCCCCCACTCTGCGCCCGCTACTCGCAGCCTGCCGGATTGGCTGTGTCACTAATTGATCGATATCTCAGTAACGGTGCATCAGAGAAAAAAATATCCAAAGACTTTTGTCTTCAGAATTTCGCGATCACTTTATCTGGCAAAGTTTGAACGTCATTGCTTGAACACTCTCTATAAATATGTGAATATAAGTATCGGTAGATTGCTCCGATGAATAATGAAAATAAAATTAAAAAAACCATAACACGTTCACAATTGCTGCGAGCAATCAGAGGCAGTGAAGATTGTAAAGAGTAAGGAAGAGAAAAAGAAGGATACTTTGCAACGAGAACATTGCTGGTGGTTATAGACGCGGAATCACGGTATATCTCGGTAGAATGAGTACACAGTACATTAGTCGTATGTTACAATGGTGTATGCGTATATATAGAAGTATGGTAATAGATCCCGAGGCGTCTGGGAAATAACACGGAAAGTAAGGGACAAAGAAAGGCGGAGAGGAAAATGAAGAAGACGGATCGCGAAGGCGGAAGAAAAGAAGATGAGAGTCTCTCTGATGTACTTGAATCTATGTGGACAGCAGAAAAACCGAGAGAAAGAAATATAGCCTCGGAGCTTGGTTGTCCGTTTCTTATCGAGGCACAACTCGTACACACAGGATAACTCGAGGGCAACCAACGATAGGGAAGGATAAACAGATTATGCGAATTGAAGGAAAGATCCTGACTCATGGTCGGAGGTGCATTCGAATCAGTCTCGCGATAAAAACTCCAACGAGTCAGTCAAGATTCTTGAATAATTAGATATGAACAAAAAATAAGAATCAGCACTCTTGAAAATTAATTAAATTTTTCGAAATTTTACTATGCAAAAACAGTTTTAAAACATCCGAGTAGGAAATCTTCGTTGTTTTTTTAATTATTTACCCAGAATAATCGTGTCATACGAATTTATTTGAAGAGGACTTTTATAGGGGCTACTTTTGTTTATGCATAATTTCAAAAATCATTAACAAGGAACATCAGTTTGGTGTTCCCCTCCGATTTTGTTGAAACTCCTGTATATGAAAGAGCGTTAGAAACTAAGAGACGCGTATTTTTTTTTATCGATGAAAAAACAATTCTAAGGGGTGAAACTACCTTTCAAACTAAGGCATGTCAAGGGGTGATTTTGCAGTTTCACCCACAAGTACTCCACCGATTTCGATAAAACAAAAACCAAAATGTTTTTCATCTAAAACGATGAAAAGTTCACCAAAAATACGAAAAAAATTAAAAAATAAAGGGGTGAACCACCCCTCCGGTTATCTATTTCTCAGCCCCCATTAAAAAGAGGTGGATCTAATTGAATGAAATGGATTCTACTTTTATAAAAATAAGAAAACAAAGTTTACGTGTTTTTGTATTTTCTCAAAATAGCAGCCTTAAGGGAGTATTATCCCCATTTGAATTTCCTTAACGCACTTGTTTTTTTTTCTGTTTGGAATGTCTCTGCTGATTGGAAATATTTCTACAAACTCCAAATCGACGTTTTCCTATATTACGAAATTAATACGAAACCCTGAGAGGATAAACTACCCCCTCTTTATTTTTCCTTTCATTCATATTTTCGAAATTGACGCATCTATATCGTTGAATCTGCTCCTTCTCCATCGACAATACGAATTTTAAGGTTTTAAACTTGCATCCATATTTGCATTAATCTCAAGGGGGAGAGCTTTCCTTTACTCACTACTATTCCAATGTTTATGTCTGGATATGTTCCACGCTATTTTTCTCACCTATACAGAAACATATTTTTATTATCAAAGCGTAAACACATATTGACAATTGATCAATTGTCAGTAGAATGAACACTCTTAAAGTCTACAAACGGATTTTATTTGATGATTATATTGAAAACTGAAGTCACACTCTTCCTTTTTTATGCGCCTATTAAAAAATATCATATTTATATGTAATCCTAATATCTTATTATATCGATATTAATTATCATATATTTATCTTATATTACGTTATTGAAACCGTATGTTATGGTTTCATTTACATTATAATTTTCAGCAATCATGGCTCATACGTCGTACAATAATGATAGTCATAAAAAAAATTCTTCAAACATTAAGACTTTACACCATTCATATTTTATAACTACTATATGATTGCATCCAGGTATTTGACAGTGTGTTTTAGATTGACCGAAACCAAAATTGACAGGATTTTCAAAATATTCTGGTTTTTCGGTTATATAATTACTTTTGAACCATGAATATTTAAAAAGATTAGTATAACATGGAGATGATCGTTGATTATGCGTAAGAGATTGCAGTTCAATTATATTATTCCGCGAATGTAAATTTATATCAGTATCCATTAACGTCGCACTATCTGAAAAATGTCGCACAAAATTTTTCCATATCCGAAATTTAAATACGTCGAGCGGTTCAATCTTTCCAGTTGTACCTTTTGGGATAATCATTGGGATCATTTTTTTATTATGAGGGGTCGCTTCGCGAACAACTTTAGGGCAGCGTCCACTCCAGGAATCTATCAATAATACGTTGTCACTCCTGACATTAGGAAAGAAAACTTTTTTCAACCAAATTTTAAAATGATCTGTTAACATATAGCAATTTATATATTGAGAATTATATGTTAAAAAAAAAATCGTTGAATAGTTAACGATAATAGTAATAGGAAGTAAGTTTTCCAGATTTGGATGCTGTTACGACAACGTTTTCTGGTCTAAATAATTCTTTCTCTACTCTTGGTCCAAATTCCTCTTTTACCTCTTTTAAAATTATAAAAAGTGGAGAAATTAATTTCCCGTTGAAGTTTATTGTAGGTTGGATTGTGTTGCTATGGGTTGTTGAAGAGACTGATTGTACAACACATTCAACTTTTTTTGAGCCTTGCATCGCTAAAGATCGCACTGAATGGATTTCCAGTTGAAAACCGCTTTGGTCCGAATTGCATACAATTTCCGACCCATGCTTCTCGATTAGTGATTTAACATCGTGTACGAATTTTTCTGTAAAAACGCTTCTTCCTCTACAATTTTTCTCGTTACAAATTTATTTATTTTTCTGGAAACAATACGATGCTGTTTCTTGAATTTCCATACCCAATCATGAGAGGTTTTAAATCGCATATCTTCGTGGCCTATCCCTTTCTGTATCTGTAAAGCCCACTTTTAAAGGTCAATATCATGGACACCAGCGTCTACAGCAGTTCACATATTAGATACTATATGACAAAAAGATGATAAAGATGTTGATTCTGATACTTGTTCGAGTGATAATGAGCTGAGCTATGTTTGCAAAAAAAGCTGTGGAATACTGGAGATCTGGTAAAAATAAGAATTACAGCATCGAAACTGTCAGGCAAAAATACAAACTCGTCAAATCCACATGACAACTGCGACACTGGGCAAATCAACTGAACAAAGGTGGTACTTGTAAAGAAAAACTGGCTCGAATTTCCGAATATATATTGCGGAATACCGCAATTTCCGAATATACATTGCGGTATTCCGCAATGTATATTCGGAAATTCGAGCCAGTTTTTCTTTACAGGTACCACCTTTGTTCAGTTAATTTACCCAGCGTCGCAATTGTCGTATGGATTTGACGAATTTGTATTTTTACTTGACAGTTTCAATACTTTAATTCTTTTTTTTTACCAGATCTCCAGTATTCCACAGGTTTTTTTTTGCAAACATAGCTCAGCTCATCATCACTCGAACAAGTGTCAGAATCAACATCTTTATCATTTTTTTGCCATATAGTATCTTCAACAGCATTTGCTTCATACTCTTAATGCGGTTCTTGAAAATCTAGAGTCTCTTCCTCTATCATCTCTACTCCATTGTAGTTTTGCATAGATACAATTAAATTTTTTTCAAAATTTTCCTTCAACTCTATTTCTGCATTGTTAATAGGAGCTTGTGCAATATTCATAGCCTCAAATGTAGCCAGTTAAAGTTTAATAACGTTGATTGGATTGACTTTCATACTGACAAATATTTTAAGCACAACACACCAAGAGCTGAAAAAAAATATTATTCCAAGCTCGCTTAAATACATACTAGTACAATAAGAATGATACCTGTCTTTTAAAGCAAGTGTCAGAACAAAAAAATATTTATTCATCTCGCAATATCTGATGCTATTTTTATCTAGTAAAACATCCTTTACGTACACTGGGCAAGTTTCCACTGGATAATTTTCCACCCAAGCTATTTCCCCTCCACATGTATACTCACTAACACTAATATTGTACCCCCTCTCTATTACATTTTTGTTTTTAAAGAATTAGATAACAACAAGTTGTTAACAAGCGAACTTGCTCGAAAATATGATATCGATGGTCGTACAGTAAGAACCTGGAAAAAAATGGAAGAATGTTGCCATCAATTTAAATAGTACGGGAATTCAAATAATGATATGTTTATTAAAATATTTTAAACAATCGTATTTTATCAGTGTAATGCAATAAAAAAGTGATATTTATGGTTATTAAATATAATTTTTGATTGTCTGTTATTCGTAAATATATAATATAAATAATTCGGGTGTCAAAAAAGATTGCTATTACACAAAATAAAATTAAGTTGCAGTATTCTTCACATTTATCAATTGAAAATTTAAGAATGTCGTATGTCCATTTGATTTTTACATACGTCAAACATGTATGTATATTTTTATACATATATATATATATATATATATATATATATATATATATATATATATATATATGGTGTGCATGCATAAACAGTTGAAATCACACGCGATCGTGAAATAAAAGAACACAGAGTGGGAGCTCTCGATAACTCTCCATTTTCTACCCCTACAGCCCCTAGGTCGAAAACTTACCAAGAGTTTACTGTACTAATTTTAACTGTCTATCGCGAGTATCAGAATGCCCATAAAAACATTATGTGACTATGACTACCTGATAATATTCTTATCTAGTACATACACCGTGATCGTATTTCCACGCCTGTATTTTTTTCTTAAAATTTTAAAAAGTGTCGTATGGTAAAACTAATAGTAGATCAGCAGACTACCTATTCGTATACGCGTAACATACAGGTTTCCCATAAACATCGGGATAGTAGAGAGTAAGGTGTAGCTCTCTGCCCTCACCCCTATTGAGATTAACGCAAATATGCATACTCACCTAAAATCATAAAATTCATATTTTCGATGGAGGGGAAGTGGATTCAACGAAATAGATGCGCCAATTTCGAAAATATGAATGAAAGGAAAAATAAAGAGGGGGTAATTTATCCTTTCAGGGTCTCGTATTAATTTCGCAATATGAGAAATCGTCGATTCGGAGTTTGTAGAAATATTTCGAATCGGCAGAGACATTCCAAACAGGAAAAAAACAAGTGCGGTAAGGAAATTCAAGTGGGGGTAGTTTACCCCTTAAAGGTTGCTATTTTGAAAAAATACAAAAACACGTAAACTTTATTTTCATGTTTTTATAAAAATAGAATGTATTTTACTCGTTAATTTTATTAATTTTTATTCGTACTCGTGGTGGACTTATCATCGTTCTAGATGAAAAACATTTTGGTTGTTGTTTTATCGAAATCGGTGGAGTGCTTGTGGGTGAAACTGCAAAATCATCCCTTGGCGTGCCTTACTTTGAAGGGTGGTTTCACCCCTGAGAACTGTTTTTCCGCCGATAAAAAAAATACATGTCTCTTAATTTGTAATGATTTTTCATATACAAGAGTTTCAACAAAATCGGAGGGGGTCACTAAATTGATATTCCTTGTAAGATATAGGGGCCATGACGTTATTAAAATCGATGTCCAATTCATTCACATTAAGGCTTTCGAGAATATGGTAGTAAGATGAAAATCATCTTTAGAAATCCGAATTGGACTGTAACAGCAGAATTGCGACCCAGACGGCACGCCCCGGACAGCGATTTTATGGTTTATTTCGAAATCTACAGTTTTTATATTGAATTCTGATACAGTGACTGCAAAAATGTTCACTAACACACTTTATGACAATCGAACGATTTTTCTCGTTAACGGGACAGACCTAGTTGGAACGTCAAAAAAAAGGCCTTTTTTCCGATTTTTTTTTGGTCAAACGATAAAATAATTCACAACAAAAGTTCTTCCGTTTAAAAGATACATATGTTATGTATATGTTGCAATTTTTTCAACGCAATACATATCGAAATAAGCTGGTGACCGTCAATTGCCGAGGACGCTGCAAAAAAAAACACGGTTTGCGGTGATCAAGCTCACGCTGCAACGGCTCATCTGAAACAAAAAAAACGGAGGGGATTTTTAGTTAATTATATAATGCTCCGGTTGAACGAAGGGTTTTGAAAAATTTCCATTTTTCACAAAATGGCGGCCGTTAAAAGTCAAAAGTGTTTTTTTGACCAAAATATCAGTTCCATTTTTTGCTATTAAAAATAAAAATAATTATCCAAAAAAAAAATCCTTCGTTCATATGGAGGACTACCATGTATAGAAGAAGTGATATAAATTTCAACCCGATCGGTAAAGCCGTTCTCGAGCTACAGTGATCACCGACTTCAAAAACATGGTTTCGAGAAAAACGCACTTCAAGTCCGCTACCTGCTTACCTATGGCTCAGACACGACGTGCTACAAAGTCTTGTATTTCGGCGAATAATGGTCCGATTTACATTTACCTGGGCGGAAAATGTTCGTAAGAGATTCTACTTTTTGAAAATGAAATAAAAAAAAAATCGATTTTTCGAAAATTCTAACTAGGTCTGTCCCGTTAAACTTACACATATGGTTTTTTTTTAGTATTTACATCCAATATTTTTCGTGTCAAATCAAATTACACGTCAAAGTATTATCTCGTCAGGAATCTACTAATGGGTTTCACTAAAATTGGTTTTCACGTTCGAAGTCACGAGACTTGCAAAACCCACTGGTTCGGCAGTTGCGTCAGTTTTTTTTTCATAAATTCATACACGATCCGGAAATGAAATATTTCATACAAAATAATTAAATTTATTATAATAATATTTTATTCCATTTTTTTTATAACGCATAGTTAATTAATAATAATAATTATCCGTTTAAGCGCCCAAAAATGGTCCAATATGGAATCACTATTATTTAAACTAGTTTCTCATCAAAAAATGTTCTACAAACAATTATTAAAGGTCCAGTTTCGTCAAAGTTGAATCATCGCCTATGCAATACAGAAAGTCGATTTTTTTATGTCTCTACCAGCTGCTTTATATTCGTGTCTTCAAAACGACGTGTTGTCCAATTTGTGAAACATAAGAAGATGTTGAAATAACGCGAATTATACTTGAATACAGCTAAATTTGGTAACTCTAAATTCCGCGATATATGTGAGACATTTAACGTCAAAAATTCATGAAATTTGTATCAGTCTGCCATTCGACAATGTAAAAAAACAGCAAATTGTATTTTTTATCAATCTTAAAAAAATTAAATAAAGCATTTTCTAGTATAAAAAAATGAAGAGTTATCTCGAAGAGTTAATAAAAAAAATTCTACATTCCCAATGAGAGAAATAACAATTAAAAATGATTCTCATTCGTATTGAATTCTCGAGGAGGAAATCAGAATTCCTGTTAGCGGGGAACCGGGGCAATTTTTTTTACTCGCCTCTCGTGCCAATGAGAAATGGTAACGGATAATTAATGGCTGAGAGTATTTTCCTCGGGGGGTTTTCTGCGAAATTTGCCATTACGGAGCTTAACGTTCCGAGCGATTGAATGAGAAACACACCTCTCTGCTCTTTGGATTCGTATAAGAGAGCTCGTGTAATTTGGTTTGGCAAGCGTTCGTCGTTGGTGTTGCTGGTGCAACACGCGTGCGACACACCGCAGACGCGATTATTCAGTCTCTCGTTGACGTAGCCACGGTAAAATGAGGTTGGACCCGTCAGCCTCAATTCCCTCCTCCCCCCCCCCCCCTCCCTCGCCCGCTTTTCCCCCTTTGCCCCTGGCTGGCTAGACCGGCCAAAATCCTCTCACCGTGAAATACTAGAACGTACAGACACGTGTATATCATCGTGTGCGGAAGAAAGACTCCAGATATTGCTGATTGATGTACATACACTTCGGACACACTATCAATGCTCTGAAATCCTTTAAAACCGTCAAAATAACCGCTTCAAATCCCTTATCAGGGTCATCCCATGTGACAGCTATTTTTTTTTCGCTTTTTTGGGATTTTTTTTTGATGAACCATTAAAACACAATAGCTTTGAATTTTTACCACACATTTATTAACATTTTTACAGTCCCTCAGAATTTTATCAAACAAAAATAACGAGTTGAATCGACTTTACACCATTCGGAAGACACTCATGCGTTGGTTGACGGCTGCCATGATTCCGGAGGTTTTGCTCATCTGAAATCAAGAAATCAAACGGCATTTTAATTTGTAGACCCGAGACTATCGCTGGAACTAGAGTAAAGTAAAAATATCGAAAATTAAATTTTTGGCACGGTTTTAAAAATCGAAAAAAAACGACGAAACTTGGAACTTAACATTTAAAACCGTGCCAAAAATTCAATTTTCGATATTTTTACTTTATTCTAGTTCCAGCGATAGCCTCAGGCCTACAAATTAAAATGCCGTTTAATTTTTTGATTTTAAATGAGCAAAACCTACGGAATCGTGGCAGCCGTCAACCAACACGTGAGTGTCTTCCAAACGGTGTAAAGTTGATTCAGCTCGTTATTTTTGTTTGATAAAATTCTGAGGGACTGTAAAAATGTTAATAAATGTATGGTAAACATTGAAAGATAGTGTGTTTTAATGGTTCATCAAAAAAAATTCCCAAAAAAGCGAAAAAAATAGCTGTCACATGGGATGACCACGTTAATAAGGATTTTGGAGTGCTAGACAGAAATGGTGAAAAAAAAATTAATTTTATTCGATTGACAAGAAAATATAGATGGGGAAGCTTCAGGACGATTAGGAAATGTTTTTTTTCTTTTTATAAATTGGATTAATTTTTTGAATTGATGAGAAAATTATATTGTACAAAAGAATAATTACAACCAATGCATAACCGTTCTTAATTTTTTCGAACTAATTTCTATCGTGAAATTATACGTGAAGATTTCAGACGAAAAAAATTTGGACCGTGTGGTCGAACTTTCAATTATTATTGCACATAAAAGTGAAGCCTCGAAGTCTTAAATTCTTTTTTTGTCCTGTAGTATAATCGAGAAATTTACGAAAGTTTATGCGCAGTATTTTCTCGGATACTTTAAATTAAGAGAATTATTTAAGTCTCAATCTCTCCATCGAATGCAATCGCAACCAATTATATACATTGAAATTCGCAAAGCTATAAATGACGCAAGAGCTCCGAGCGAAGAAGAAATCGAATTACATTAAAATCGACTTTTGAGCGATGCGTACTTTGTTTTGAATGAACATTTTTCGGTTCAGCCACACATAACATTTTCAAAAATACGAAAACAATTCAAAAAATGATATTTTTCGGATAAACTATAATTTATTTGACGAAATTAAAGACAACAAATGAATCCATAAAACAGCTTCGTGCACACATTTTTATCTTTATTATTTTTTCGAGATTTTATATAAAATTTTTAAAAACCAGTATACAAAAGAAAAGAATCCAAAAAAGTAGCTGGTATCGATTACATCGAGCTGCGTCATCTGCAGTGAATTTATTTGCTGCATTTCCGGTTCACAGTGTTTCGGAATACGAAGATAATATTCATAAAACGATGGGGTGCCCAATTTTCTTTTTACCATCTAAAGCTCGGTATATAATAAAATTTGCCGATACGAGGATCCAAAAAAAATGGGGATTTTTAGGCAAAGAATAAAAGCGTGTAACGCGAGATATTAAAAGTCGGTTGACTGCCTCATAGTGCGACATCTGCCGTCTGTTTATTTGCTGCATTTCCTGTTCGGAGATTCGAAACTCGTGGATAATATCCGGAGAACGGTTGCGTGCGCAGAATTTTGTTGATTTTTTATTATTATTTTTTTTAAATATTTTTTAAATTTTTCTACAGGTATGCCCACGCATTCTGGCGTCACCTCGCGGCAGTCTGAATACTATAACGCTTTTGCATATACGCAGGGTAGATATAGCTTGGCAGATGGGGACGCGCGCACACGCCCGCGCGACTGGTCGCATAATCGTGCGGATGATTAACGCACGTTAAAACTTGGCTTGGCGGGGCATGTATATAGGCCCGCAGTATAAATATGAGAATATGTACGTATAACCTTTTGTACATATATATACCCACCCGAAGGGGCTCCGCTAAATTAAAAGCGAGACGTGGAGAGATGCGTAAAGATAAGAGTCCGCGAGCTCGGGCCTTTCTGACCCACGAGCGCGAACTCACTTTTCTTTCTCTCTCTTTTTCTCTTACTCCTTTTCTCTTTTTCTCTCTTGTTGAGTCAAGCACAAGTACTTCGTATATGGCATGCTTTCTGTCCCCCCTGCTCTCGGGCCCATTTCGTCGAAGGAAATTCGAGATTTCATACCGAGCCTTGGGTGCCCTCGTTATCTCTATAACCCTCTCTTTCTCTCTCCCCCCTTTATTTATCTCTCCCAATTTTATGCTCCACGAATACGTAGGTTGTCTCAAACAAAAAAATACGATCTGATTTGTCGTTTATACTCCAGGAACACTCCTGTATACTCGTTTTACCATTTAGCAACTATTTTCTATCGTGAGGAAGGCTAATCGAGTCCGAAATAGAACAAACGGCAATGCATCAGTGTGAGAAATGCGAGCTTGAATAAAACTTTCAATCTTCGGAGAAAACGAACACCGAAAATGAACGAAAAAAATTATTTGCAACGATTAACAAGAAAATTGTTTTGATAGTTAATTGGTTATTGTCTCCGTACCGTAGATGTTAAAAGACATTTTTTTCTTATTGCAACAATCGTGAAATATAATAAAAATACATGTCAAATGAGATTGCACTTTAAAGTACTCGAGCGTCCTAAATTGCAGCAATGACCCAACTTGTTTTTGCAATGAAAAATACAAAACGACGAGGGAACTCATAAAGCACAGGGTGAAAGCAGCAAGATCGTTTGTCTCTACGAGTACATGATCATATCGTAATTTAAACGGAGAGTCTCTGTTTTCGTGGTGAGCCGAAGGGTTTATATGTACGAACTGAGCAAAGAGATAATCGTGTCAGATCATCTTGTTGCGATTTTACAAAATATCACGTCGCCGAGTGATTACGGCGAGTATTCATACACAGGGTGTTCCAGAAGTTTTGCATTGGAATGTAAATTTGAATTCAGTGAAGAATTTCTAAACGAAAACTCCAATAAAGTTTTTTTTATCCGAATTACCCCTGAGGAGTTATTAATCGTTAACATTTTTTGTTCTCACAGACACAAAATGCCTAAATAGTATTTTGTAAATCAAATCTTACCCTGCAGATCAATTAATTGCTGAGACATTATTTATTAATTAACAAAATAGAATAAAAATTTAGGTGAATTCGGATCCGAAAAGTCTCATGAAGTTTTTGGCTTGAGCCCAGCCCTGCTGAGTTATTAAATCGCTAAAGTTGGACAGTGTCAAACGATGATTAAGAGACCGGACAAGCGCAGACTCCACCCCTCCCGTTCTCGCTCGCTGCCGATTGGCCCAACTTCAATAATTAATAACTCGCCAATGGTTGATCCAATCAAAAAACTTCTTAAGACTTTTCGTCTTCAAATTCAATTTTGAATTCAGGGTTAAATTATTCACTATCATTTGTGAGACACCCCTTGTAAACGGTATTAAATTGCAATGATCGAAACCGAGAATACAACAGCAGGAAAATTCTTTCTTATCGTTCTCTGTCCCTACGAGAGGTGGTGGAGAAAGTTTTAACGATGTACTCGCGGTGATAAGAGAGGCGAATACTTCGCGTCATAGAGATTGCTGCACTCTTTCACACGCGGTGCGTGCGGACGTCTGTCGAGGGATTTAACGTTTCAACGCGAATTACTTGCAAGGAATTTAAAGTGCCCTAATAAATTTTAAGCCTATCAGAACGAGAGGAAGACAGAGAATTAGCGCGTATAAGTGTAGGGGATAAATAAGACTTGAACCAAGATAAAAACGTGTTACTGAACCCGATCACACTAAATGATTTTCCTCTACTTCCATTTTTTTACGATTCAATATAGCAAAACATCAGATTTTTAAACTCTGATTTACAATCATTCCTCACTCACATCAGTCTCATTAATGGCACTTTTTTCTCGAGACAAATATCGGAAAAAAAATCCTCAAGCAATCAAAAAAATTTATCATAGACTTTATCGACTTTGTCAAAAGTTGTTTTTGTTACTTGTGAAATAATAATAATAATAATAAATTATAAAGTACTTTTTCGTTCTTGTGCACTATTTTGAATATTTTGCTTGTTTTATTTTTTATTTTTTTTTATTTGCAATCAATTAGTCTCGATTTTTTCATTAATGTTTTACGTACGAATATTGTATTATATGTATTTGATTTGTTTCAGAGGAAAATAATACCTCGACGAATTACGGGGTTGATTTGGCTGATCAAGTTATGAAAAGGAGCGATCCAACGTCAAAGCTCCGGAAGCATCGTTCCTTCACGTAGCCTCTCGAAAGCAACGAATTCCGGAAACGAGACGAGGAGAAAGAGAGAGAAGGAAAATTTATATAAATGAGGAATTACGATCTGAGTCATGTATAATTTATTGTTTGACTTTGTGAATCCTCGTATGGCGTATTTAGAGCTATAATCATGACGAAACACATATGTGTGGTCAAGTCTGGAGATGATGATGATGATGATGATGATAAAGAAAATACAAAGAGAGGAAATCAACGTCGAGATAAGATCGTCGCAGTATTATGAAGCAGTATTTAAAAATTTAACGTTTTGTGCAATGATTTCCTTTTTTTCTGTAATTCCAGAGATGAGAAACGTACGAAGGGACGATGCGAGTCTCGAGCTTTATTATAAATATTCGAAAAATTTGGTGATCACTCCAAAAATGGATGTCGTCACTTTTCGAATGTTAAATCATCGAGATATCATTCTTCTTTTTCATCAGGACAATTGTGAATAATCGTTGTAAAAATGTTTATTATAATTGATAATTATAGTTGATTAAAAATTAATTATTATTCCATGTCGTTTGATATTATTCCAAAAAACGTGTTACACATTACGTTTTTTTGAAATAATTGTGTCGTTATTATTGTCGTCCCGAAAATGTTCTAAAAACTTTTTCTCTTTGTTTTTTTTCTTCTTTGTTGCCCGGGAGGTTTTTGTTTCGTTTTATCGAAAGTTTCGCGAGAGGGAATTCTGATGGTTTTGACGTTTTGTTGTGCTTGATGAAACAATCCGCAATGTGTAAATGAAGAATGTGACGATTATTCTCAATACCTTATTGTAGTTGTAGGTATTCGTAGATATAACGATGATGTGTCAGTCACTCGGTCAATTCCTTGAGAACGAAAAATGTATTTATTAGAATTTGAACTCTATTTCTTCGGAACAATATTTATAACTTAAACTAAATTAATTGAAATATAATCCTTTCACAAATTTAATTCATTTGGATTTGTTCATTTTATAAAAAAAAAATAATAATAATAATTTCTACTCCGTTTCTTTTGATAAAATTTAATTGAATACAAAATTATCGATCGAAAAAATTGATTTTGAGCCAAATCCACTGAGCGTTATCGTGCTTTCAATGATCCGTTATATTTCTGCTCTCTCTCTCGCTCTTTCTTTCTTTCGCTCGTTACTCTGCAATTACGACTTAGTAACACAGTTTTTAATTTTTTTTTTTACTCACTCATCCCAAATATGTCCCTGATCCTTTCACGACTTTTATGAAATTCTTTTATTCATTAAAAAAAAAAAACTTAACAGTTCGATTCGTGGACCAAAATAATCATTCGTTCTTTTTCTCTAGAGATTTTTGAAAAAATTTACATTCGTAGGTTGAAGAAACTAATGAACTATATCAGTCAAAAATAATCATTCTAAATCGTAGGCGAATTATAAAAAATTTAATGGGTTATGAAAATGAATTTGTAAAATATTGGAAATTTTTCATAATTTTGGAAAAAATTTTCTAAGTACAAATCATCTTTCCGTAAAATCGATCATAATTTATTGACATTATTAATATTTCAAATGAGTCCAAAGGGAAATTCAATAATTGGATATCGTGGTTAACACACAAACGACACCATATTCAAAATCATGAAGGTACTTAATTTATTTTATTTCCATTGAAATCTAGTGAAACGCAGTAATGATATTTTTCGTGCAATTAATGTAATCGCAGGAGTTTTTGCTGCTCACCACTCACATCGTTGATTTGCATTTATTTACGACGCTTATATTTTATCGTTGGAGATATTCTGCATTTTTTCACGATCCCAATACGTACAATCATTTTTCCATTATTTACAAATTTATCACGTTTATAAAAAGAGATATTTAAAATATTTACAAACAAAATATTCCGAATATTTAAGATGCCATAAAACAATGAATATTTTATTTTTATTTGATATAATTAAATTAATTTCTTTATCATTAAAAATACCAAAAAAGTGACTATTTGAAAATTGACTAAAACCCTTCAAATTTGAAAGAAACATAAAAAAATATGGAAAAAAATGTTTATTGTATATTATTAAATGCTATTGATTAATAATCACTGTTATTACTTTGTTTATAGAGCGTAATTTATTTTCCCCGTCGAGTTTTTTTTTTTTTTTAAGTTAACGAAATTTTACAAATATACTTTTCCCCCCTATTTCGCAATTTCTATTTACTTTTGAATCTCATACTCTCGCAATTTCTACAGAAATATTTCTGAAGTAAAATATGTATATGTTTAGACTGGGGACGACGTCTGTGTATAAGAGACGTCAATGCATAAATGTTTCTCTCTTTCTCTCTCTCTTTCTCTTTGCTTTAAATCGGGGGTGTGGCGAATTCTGTACGCAGAATGATCGTTTTTTTTCTTTTCATAATCTTTCGCGGTTTGGAAGCACAGGAGCACAGAAAATACTGCGTCAAATTTGCAACGCCACTGTTTGTTTCCTTTTGTCCGCCTACACTCGATCGCGATCGTCATTTCGTGTAAAATAGGTGATCGGTAAAGTCCTCAAAAGAGAACGAACCAGAGAGAGAGAGAGAGAGAGAGAGAGAAAGAGAGAGAGAGAGAGAGAGAGAGAGAGAAATTCACATTTTCTCCCTCATGCATTAAAGTACAAGATTGACAACCCTCTTGAAAGATTTTTTACATATATTTCTCTCTTTCTCTGCTTCTTTTTCTTCTTATGTCTGCCTCTCGTTCTGTCTTTCTCTCTCTCTTTCTTCAACAGATCGCTCTTGCTTCTCTTATGCTTGCTTTAACAACATAAACTTTCCAAGCTAATGCAATAAATACCTGTATCACGAATACACACTTTGAAGTGCGCGCCTCGAACGAAACGGAGTATGTGCGCGTGTTTCACCGTTCTATACGCTCGTTCGTTACGTCTCCTCGTAATTCGTTTTGGCCACAGCATGACTCTAACAATTTTACGTTTCTCGAGTACCGTTTTAGTAGAGAGAAAGAGACAGAGGAATTCGACGAAAGAGTGAGAGAGAGAGAGTGAGAGAGAGAGAGAGAGAGAGAGAGAGAAATCATGCAAAATGGATAAAAAAAATAGACAAGAAAAAATATAAAATATGAATAATGGCAAAAAAAAAGAAAAGTAAAAGGGAGAGCCAAAAAGAATAGAAGAGACTACAATTGTCGAAAATCAATGTATAAAACAGCTGAGCACAAACACTTGCATAATGAGACATAAATATATAAAAAAACCCTACTATATACAAAAATATAACACACTTGAAATATTTTGTTTCGAAATTTAGATAAATTGCTGCGAAGCTGGATTTCAAATTATTTCGAAATTTTGGCCTGACGTTTTTTTATGAAGAAAAAAAAGCAAAACTTTTTGAAAAAGTAGATGAATGATTATGAAGGTTTGAGAAAGTACTAAACCTCGCGATTGTAGATGTTTATTAGATACAGTTGCAGAAGAAGTAAACGGAAATGAATGGCAGAAAATATCGATATTCGAATTTTTCGAATATTCGAAGAGAATGGAGTTTTCGAATTATTCAGAAATTTCGAAAAATTAGAAATGTGATTGAATGAAAGAAAAAAATCGATTGGTTTAACCGAGTATACTATAAAAAAAAGAAGTCCGAAAACCGTTATATTCGAGTATATAAGAGTGCGGCAGGGCTCGCGCTGGCTTTTTTTTTAAATACTTGGCGTTGAGCCGCTACCGCGGCTCTTGATACAAATCGGAAAAAATTCGACCGAGACAAGTCATAGTTTTGTGCTAGAAAAGTTTCATTGAGGTTGAAGGTGCTAGTCCCCACCCCAACCCCCTCTTCGTTCCCCAATAAATTCTCACGGAAAATACTTAGCGAACGATGAAAATATGTATCATCGTAAAAGAGAAGAAAAACAAAAACCAAAATGACGCATTAATCAGGGCAAGCGATCGAAAAAAATTAAAAATAACATGTCCGTAATCGCGGATTTACTAATCTACATATCTTACAAACCGATTTCTCGATCTTGAGTGTTTCGTGTCTATCGTAAATGCGAGTGAATGTGTGTGTATCTGTGTACGTGTGAATAAATGATGGTCTTCAGGTAAACAAGACAGTTATTGGCCACCGCAGTGATCGTAAAGAAATTAGAAGAAAATTTAAAAATAAAAACGATCTTTTTCAGTGGCCAATCACTGTCCCACCACCCTCGTCGAACAACGTGCTCAAAAAACGAGTGTATCGAAAAAAAAAACAACACTGAATGTTGTTTTTCATTTCCAATCGCTTACCGTATAGTGACTAAGGCACTAAAATGATCGCCGTAATTTAAAAAGCCCGAAAAAGAAGAATATATCCATAAAAATGTATCGCTGCGGTGAGCAAACAGAATTTCCCAAAACATGCGATCTTTAACTAAACGATAAATTAAGATATTTGGATTAGAAAAGTCCTTAGCTATTTTTCTCGCCGACGCATCGTTCTTGAGATATTAACTAAATTGCAAGCAGCCAATCCGATGCGCCAGTAAAAAGAAGTGAGCCGGGCACGATGGGTGCACCGGACTGGTCATTACTGTTCCATTAATATCTCGTAAACGGTGGATCGGACAGAAAAATCCTCAAGGACTTTTTTCTTCAGGATTTCACGATCTAATATCCTGCTAACTTTGGACGCATTTTTTAGGACATTCTGAACATCCTCACCCGTGCATTAACTCATAATCGACGCGTTGAAAATCATCGAACCTTCTATCGAAAATTTGTAACTTAAAAACAAAATACAGAGAGAGAGAGAGAGAGAGAGAGAGAGAGAGAGAGAGAGGGAGGGAGGGAGGGGGGAGGGGGGTGGGAGGGGGAGGGGAGAGAGGGAGAGGGAGGGAGGGAGGAAGAGAGAGGGAGAGAGAGGGGGGGGGAGAGAGAGAGAGAATTAGGTGCGACGAAGCAGCATGCGCACATTTAGGCTAAACGCATAAAAAAGCATAGGCTAGTAGATACCTCTATAGTTCCTGTACGATATGGCATACATAGAAATTTAATATAAATTATTCTAGTATTATTTACAACTTACGAGCTGGCTGTTGAGTCCAAAAATCTCGTAACTCATACTGTATGTACTCGAACATATAATAATATACGTATTTACGTATAATATAGATCAAGAAGCGAAGAAGATTAAAAAAAAAGAAAAGAAAAACCAAGCGAATGTTACCGCTATTCCAGAAATCTTCAGGCTAATACGGTTATTTACCACCTGAACAAATAAAAAAGTAATAATAATTGACATACTTACATATCTTTCTGTCCAAGCCAACTTACTGCAGACTTTGAAACGTTGCAAGGTGGCCAATAACTGTACCGATCGTCTTGTACCGCTATTTATTGTACGGCTAACAATTCTGGTCGCTCGAGACCAGAATACTCTGTTAATCTCTTAATTCATCGATGTGTACAAGAAAAACATTCGTGAAAAAAAAAAAACATGAAGAGAAGTTTCGTTCGGTCAATTAATATACAATCAGATCCAGTCAGGCAACGAATTTTCTTTTGTTGGTAATTAACTCGAAATTTGAAAGTATAATCAAATTTGAGTTAAATGATAGACTCAGATTAGCAGAAATAAAAGAAAAATAAACCTCGACAAAAATTTATGTAAATAAATCAATTGTTTATTTATCGAATTCGTCGGTAAACGAATATTTTTTTCACCATTGAAACAAGTAACATTAACCTTTAGTGTTAATTATTACCCGAGGTTTTATTTTTTGAAAATCAAAGTTCAACACCGATTCGATCGAATCAATTAAATGATTGATTTTTTCTGTTAATTGACCAAACGATTTTCATCATTTAAAAATACCGAGTAAATATAGAAAGGCACGGACACACACACACACGATTACACGGGGATAGCGTGTAAAATAAAAAGAAAAGAAGGTGGAAAAAAAGTCTGCGTATGATCCCACGAGATCGATCCGGTATTTCCTTGTAAATAGGGGCCCCGACGAAGAGGGCTTGATTGTACGATTTATGAGAGAGAAAGAGAAAAAGCGATGAGAGCTCTAAGCATTAGAAATCATCAAGTCAACCGACAAACAAGTCGTAAGCGTAGCCACGTGCTCGTCGCCGCGTGTACATCAGAATTCTCCCCGGTTGAATGAATCAAGGCCTTTGTAAGTCAGATCCATTCACGTGTGTAACTTACATCCTCCTCCCTTCTCATTACTACGTACCATAACTCTCTGCTATGGATACTACTACTATTACTACCAACTATTACAGCTACTATCGCAACTGCTACTAAATTGTACAGTGATTGACCATTTAAGGATTAATCGAACTTTTGATATCTCTAAGCAATTACATCGATTCAGAAAGAATTATTTTCCATCAATTTCCATAAGGAAAATCGATCAGTTATCTTGCAAAGTTCTGCAAATGTGTACAATCTATTATAAGTCTAAATAACACACTCATTGACCACTCAACGATTCACAGGATTTCAACTTATTTTCTCGACGAAATCAACGTTTAAAAAATTATTTCTTTCGCACTTTTATGAGGAGAATTTGTTAATATATTTTGGAAGCTTTCACTGACATATTTAGACGCATTTGCGAGTCTCCAGCTGCTATATTTCGGTGTCAAATCCGCTGAAAATTCTCTAAAAAAAAAAAACTAACAAGTCGTACCCGAATAAGATAAATATTTAACAAAAAACGAAAATTTTTTCTATGCTTGTCCAAACGGCATGAAAAAATTCACGATTCTGTCAGAATTACGATACTGGATCAGGTTTTAGGGCTAGATCAATTTATCCCATTGGAGATCTAAACAAAAATAAACCATACTTATTCGTAGGAAAACACATGGTCGACCCATGAGTAGAAAAAAAACGCCAAGCGATTTTCTTCAACTCGTAGACCTTCGATCGTGTCTTTTTAGGCATTATGTATAACGCTTTATTCTAGGTGGTAATGATTAAATTAACTTATATACTATATCCAATGTAACTAATTTAAAGACTGTGGAACTTTATAGGTGTATAAATGTTTAAATAAATTATTATAACGTGAAGCAAAGAAATGACTCTTGCTGGTGTCTCTCATTATTTATAAACCCTGAAGCCTTTATTCGTCATTTGATTTAATCATCAACTAAATATCAGACAATGCATTTTTCAAATTTACGCTAATTTTTTTTTTGTAATAAATTTCTAAAAATATTAAAAACGACTAAATTTTTTTTATCTTTTGAAGTAATAATTGAAGTGGCAATTGAGCCGAAAAAACTACAATTGATTTTTTCACCCCCAAACTGGGCAAATAACTACCCCAATCATTTATTTAGCATAAAATGTTCCTCGTATGCGATAATAGGGTCGTTTTTTCATCACAAAGAGTGCATGATAAAGGAATATTTATTAATGAAAACTTATGGAAACGATAAAAAGTTTCGACAAAATGCAAACATCACTGAATGATGAGCATTTCCTGGTGTGACTTTTTACTCCAGTGTAGCATTCCAGGGTTAAAAGAAATGTAAATAAAAATTTTCAACGCTCATAAATACTGTCTTATAAATACTGAATTTTCTTTTGTTTTATTCTCAATGTTCAGTTTTATAATACTTGCTAAATCAAGAGCTGCGGTAGCGGCTCAACGCCAAGTATTTAAAAAGAAGCCAGTGCGAGCTCTGCCGCACTCTTATATACTCAAATATGACGGTTTTCGAACTTTTTTTTTCAAACCGCTCTCACGGAGGAACGGGTTGAGCAAAAAATCTGAAAGTTGCGAACTATTTTTTTATGACTTTTGAAATGAATTTACGGTGGACCAGCAATTTATGTTTTGAATTAATCTCTTGCGCACTCACGGATCTAAAAGTGCCAATAAGGAGACACAGAGAGCGCGTCACATCAGCGGACTAGCTCGGATTCGAAAACATCCGACGTTTCCAGTAGTCGGCAAAATAGATATCTGCTCTCCTTGATTTTTCGACTCCGTAATTGGGTGCGAGTGCCCTCCACTGAGATAGCCCCCCCCACCCCTATGCTGTTGACTTTTTTTCAAATCGCTCGGGGGTAGGTCAGTGGTGTATGGTATCGCATTTAGATCTTTCAGTGGTATATCATTGTTTCGGAAAATAAATTTTTCAAATTGCCTACGAGCGGTAACCTCTGAACATCATCGATCCAACAAATCAAATCGATTTTGCATTTACGAATCAATTATCGTTTCCAGCATATCAATATCATGTACATACATATAAGTATATATTTATGTAAGCACAATTCCAAGACCGTAATATCTGTACTATTGAATTATATATATTTTTTGTTTTTTATATAATTCAAACGTAAGGTTATTGAAAAGTAGGGTGGTTATTGCTTAAAAAAAACCTACTCACACTTGGCTCCCCCGACTTCAACTCTTTTTACTTTTCTCCAATGCTAATCGTTTGAAATTCGTTTGGCGGTGATTGTTTGATCAATTAAAAGGTTTGTTTGATAAGATTAACGTTAAATAATAAAAAGTTTTGGTATCAATTATATATTTAAGAATAAAAATTGATGTGAAATAATTTGCAATAATTGGTGATTTTGTTTAAACAAATGAACGAACGTCGAAAAATAACCATTTTACTGGTAAAAAATCATTATCTCCGAAAGTTCTTGAAGTTTCCATGCCCAAGTTGGTACTCGAAGGTTTTCGGGGTCGCTGATAACGAATCTGCACTTGAAATTTGAAAATTCAAAATGGTGGATTCAATATAGTGGACTAAATATGCAAAAGCCGTTTGACGAAAGTGAAAGTTGGTAGTCGGGAGTTTTCGGGATCGCTGATTACGAATCTGCACTTAAAATTCAGAAATTCAAGATGGCGGACCAAAAATGCAAAAAGTCGTTTGACGAAAGTGAAAATCGGTACTCGGGAGCTTTGAGGTCGTTGATAACGAATCTGCACTCAAAATTTGAACATTCAAGATGGCGGATCCAATATGGCGGATTAAAAATGCAAAAAGTCGCTTGACGAAAGTGAAAGCTGGTAGACGGGTATTTTCAGGGTCTCTGATAACGAATCTGCACTCAAAATTTGAAAATGCGAAATGGCGGATCCCATATGGCGGACCAAAATACAAAAAGTCGTCTAATGACCGTGAAAGTTGGCACGCGGGGTCTCCTGGGGTCCCTGATAACGAATCTGTACTCAAAATTTGAACATTGAAATGACGGATGGAAAATGTAAAAAGTAGTTCCATGTAAGTAAAAGTTAGTACTCGGAGGTTGTTGCAGTCCCTGATTACGAATTCACGGTCGGATTTCGGGAATGCGAGATGGTGGATCTAAGATGGCGACTTGCATGCGAAAAACAATGCTCATCTAGCGTAAGATCGGTGCATAGATATTTCTGGAGTCATTGATTGTAAATTGCATGTGACATGACGGATGCATTCCTGAGAAGTCGTTCATTCAAGGCAAGTTTTTCATACTAGAGTTTTTACTACTACTCGATATACAAACGTACTGCATATACGACTTAGGAAATGAAAACCTCAATTTTCTCCAAAAAGTACCGCTCTCAGTCAAATCCAGAGACACGAACGAGGACGTGGCGATTGTTGTCTCCGTTTTTAATTCTTTTTTGATTTTTTTCCCGTTATATTGTAATTTTTTTGTTTTTTTCTTATCGTTTTAAAGTTTTTTTTGTATTTTTTAATTATCCAACCATTTCCTTTTTGTGTGATTCCACGACTTTACCCTCATTACATATATCTTGCTGCCATCCCTCCTGCGACCCCCATTGCTCCGGGTTCGAATGGTATTCTGGTTAAAAAATAGTTTTTATTCCAAAAATTTACATATTTCTTATATTATCGCTGTCTCTCTCACTTAGCGACGCGGCAAGAGGGGGTAGCCTCGTTCAGCGAGCGGTGACTTCACAGGGTAACGAATGTACATCAATCTCGCAAAGGACGTATGTCCAATGTAAACAAACGCTTCTTATGTCTTTCTGACTCCAAAAGATAGAAATTCCCGAAACATTCGATTTTAATACACAAAATTATCATATCTCGGGATTGGGTGGACGGATCGACTTGCAACAAAAACCAATGGAAAGAGAAAAATCGAAAAAAAATTAGCCCATACATTCACAATTTTTACCCAACCCGTTCCTCCGTGAGAACGGTTTGAAAAATAAAAAAAGACCGAAAACCGTCATATTCGAGTATATAAGAGTATAGTATAAGCAGGGCTCGCGCAAGCTTTCTTTTAATACTTGGCGTCGAGCCGCTACCGCGTCTCTTGATTCTGATAAAGTGTAAATAGTTTAGGACCAAGTGCAAACAGTATTTCCATGTATTTAAGGTCCCACCAGCCTAGGTTTGATCATATATGGTTTTAAACCATATAATATATAATGAACCACGCTAGGTTCGAAATTATATATGGTTTAAAACCCTAGCCCCTAGAGGCTAATACCCTAGGTTTGATTTATATATATATACACATGTATGGGGGCATTCCACGCCAAATCGGCCCCTTTTTTCCAATAGAGCTCATTGAAAGGAGCTGGTCCGATTTTTTTCAAATTTTCATCTCAACACGTTCACGGAAACGAATTTTTGAAAAATTTTCCGATTTTTTTCTGCAACTATCAATAACTCTCTCAAAAATGCAGTAAACCGAATGGATAAGGGGTCAAAATTTTAGTTTTAAAAGGTACTTTCGTTTAAAAACATGCAGAAACTTATCAAAACATCACATGACTCAACTTTTTCAATTCTAAACATGAAATATTTTTTCCCACATAGTTAGACACCTTCGATCTTGCTGTTATTTGTTTATAAAAAATTATAATTTTTTTGAGGAATTTTAAGCCTAGAGTGATCGTGGAGAAATCATCCGTTGTATATTTTTATAATTAAGATGTAAATTTTTTTACAATCAATTATTTATAACTCCCTGAAAAATCGACCAAAGCGAATCGTTTAGGGGGTTAAAATTTTTGTTCTGAAATGTACTTTTGTTTAAAAATATGTGAAAAATTATTCGAAGTTTACATCAGCTATTTTTTCCAATTCGAAGATAAAATAACCTTTTTTCATAGCGCTCATACTAATTAATTTGTTTCTTTAATGTTTGTACAGAAACATGATTCATTTAAGGCCTTACATACGTCCAGAATTTTCAAAAAATCGATTTTTTTTTACAGATTATTATTCTCTATAGTTTTAGGCGTATTTCTGTGTAAGTCGATTGTACAAATTCCCCATAGATCGAAAGTTATTATAGAAAACGTGACTGCCCAACGAGAGTCTGATGCGCGCAGGTAGATGTCCCTTGTTTGAGGCAGTTTCGTCGATTGGAAAAAAATAAACAACAACAATTGTTTACTGACAAGGAAGGCATACAATATGAAGCTGGAATGGGAGATTAAACGTAAGTTAAAAAAATAAATTAAAAAATTCATAAAGTTCTTGCTTTAGCTGCGCGCGACCTCGAGCGAAACGCACTTGAAACTTTAAATGCATTTTTCTCAAAACTACTTTTTCTGGCACGGTCTGCATGATAACTCATACAGTTTTTAATATTTTTTGATGCTTTTTTTTTAAATATTCGAAATTGTTTTCTCTATAATCTGTCGAGTCGGATTTTTGATGTTGTGATTAAAAATTTTTATAAACATAATTAAAGTGTGACATTTATGACACAAAATGCACACTTTTTTTTAAACTGCCGTAAATTGCCAAAATTTTTCGAATTTCAAAAATCCGGCTCGACAGACTATAACTACAACTATATTTTACAAGAATTTTTTTACGTTTTCCAGATCCATCAGCATTTCAAAATGAAATGATGCAGACCGTGGAGCAACTTCTTTTTCATAGTGCTTCGGGAAACGTGATTTTTTATGTTGTAATTTTTGAAAAAAAATGAAATAAATGTTTTTATAAAGTTTAAAAATACTAATAAACAATGCGTAAAAATTATTTTTATTAATTTCTATTGCTATCTCTTCTAAAAACAGTTTTTCTTTTAGCGCGTTATAGGCGCTGCTGGACGTATGTAAGGCGTTAATGAATTTTAAGCTAAGTACGAACGTGAGAAAATAGCTAGTTCAATTTTTCACATTGCTAATTTTATTAAAGATTTTTGTTGTTGATGAGACTAATATTTCCCCACGATCATACTTGTCTTAAAATGCATTAAATGAATAATAGTTTCATATAAAAATTAAACAGCAAAAATCAAAAGGGACTAGCACTGCGGGACAAAACATATCTTGTTTATAATTAAAAATTGAATTATTTATTCTTTAAATGATTGTTGACATATTTTTAAATGAAAACACCTGTCAAAATGAAAAATTTGACCCCCTTATCCATTCGGTTTTTATGATTTTTTCAAGGATTTGTGTATGATTAATAGTAAAAAAAAATCCCCATTAACAAACTGAGCTTAAAGAGTCATTAAAAAAAATGATAGTTTTTGATAAAAATTCAAGACAAAAAATCGAAGGAGGCTAACACTGTGGAAAATAACATTTCTCACTTAGAATTTGAAAAATTGTTGTATGTAATATTTTGATGAATTCCTACATATTCTCATACGAAAAGTACGTTTTAAAACCTAAAATTTCGACCCCTCATCCATTCGGTTTACTGCATTTTTGAGAGGGTTATGGATATTTGAAGAAAAAAATCGGAAAATTTTTCAAAAAATTCATTTGCAATGCACGTCTTAAAATAAAAAATTTGAAACAAAAATCATTATCGATTATGAAAGCTTTATCATCATTGAGAGGATTACAACTATCTAGAGACGCGGCAGCGTCTTGACGCCAAGTATTAAAAAGATAGTTCTTAAACGGCAAAGGCAAGACGTGCATGCAGCGTATCTTTACTCGAGATTTGGGCGATTTCCCTTCATTTTTCAACTTTACATCGT